>JAHSUH010001386.1:2017500-2365000 GCA_025388415.1 Cynanchum wilfordii
CATCTAATTTGATGTGAAAAAAGAATAAAGTTACTCTTAATTAAGACATCTAATTTAACGTATTCTATAAATATTTCACTCAATTGAACTGTGTCGTTTTAATTTTTAAATTAATTATTGATGGAAGAGTGGAATAAGTACTCAAATGTTTTACCATTACATCTAACTATTGATTAATTCCTTTTTCTTTCTTTCTTTTTTTCTCTTAAAGATATATATATCGATTGTAAATATGTTTACTTCTCTTACTTCTTTGTCCTAAATTGAAAAGTTCAAGGAAGTAGGAAAAAAAAAAAAGACATAAAAAGGGAATAACTTTCAACGTTCTTCATATAGAATTTTCAACTTGGACAATAAGCAATGTTGACGAAATTTCCTTAAGAGGGGAAATATTGACAAAATCTTCATTAGTCTTATATATATATTTGCCTAAAAAATGAGAAGAAATAGGTTGATGATAAGTACAATTCAAGATGGCTGATTTAATTTAATTTTTTTTTCTAAAAAAAAACTAGGTTGAATTATAATTTGAACGCAATTATAATTTTTGTTAAAAATTGATAAATTAATTTAACTATGTTGCAAAAATCTAATTTTTATTTGGATATTGAACAATGTATTAAAAAATTGAGTTTTATTTATCCTTTTTTAATACATAATTCATTGAAAAATTAAATTCAAATGTAAGAAATTTCAAATTTGAAGATTGCGTGATCTTCAACACAAAGATAAATTTCAATTTCATTTCTATTTTGCTTTTCACATTTACAAGTAATAGAACAATACGAAACCTATTAAAGAATATTTTATACAAAATAACAAAACTAATATATATATATATATATATATATATTTTTTGCTTTCTTTCCAATCAAACATATAATAATAGAATAATACAAACATTTAAAAAGGTCGTGTCTTTTCAAGCCCCCAATGCAACAAAAAAAAAAAAAAATAAAAAGAAAAATCTTGGGTAGGAGTGATTTTTGTAATTTGAGGTTATGAGATTAAAATTTATATTTCATATGCACTCGTTTTGAATTTAGAGTCGATTTCATCTCTACGTGAAATTTTTCGAGTTTCAACAAAAATTAATTTAAATATGTATACATATATATCTTAAAGCATCATTTATATTTGAGATCCATCTAATATTACCTCGTTAAAAAAAAAAAAGAAATAAAAATGTGAGGGCGTGTTGGTAATTTTATTAATATAAAAGGGTTGCTATCAAACACGTCGGCGATTATCAACCAAAGAATGAAAAATTTTGAATAGGACAATCAGCCTTTTTCAAAATTTATTTATTTATTTTCTTTCAACAACTCAATTCAATTAAACAAAATCCCAAGAAAAAAAAAAAAAAAAAAAAAAAATATATATATATATATATATATATATATATATATTTAGTAAGAAAAAGATTGTCAACTTTTGCCATCATAATGAGTAGACTTTGAAACCCTCTTTGTTGCTTATGAATCTTTCTTTACCCAACATGAAATCTTGGGATTTGCTTCTTTGTTTCTTCGTGTAATTATTAAAGTCACCGTCTCCACCCCTCCCCTCCCCTCCAATTCTATCCATTCAAATAGTTCCTTCCCTTTTTTCCTTAGGGCCACATTTTTTTTTAATACAAATGACTCAAATAAACAACAATTCATAATAAGAGACCAGGATGCATGTAGTATGATAGTTGTTCATTTGGTTCTTTAATTATCGTAAGTATGTGAGAATATAACACATTTTGTAGATACTCTCGATAGTTCTTCACCTCGTTCCTTAACTTTAAGGTTGAAAGTTTGAATCTCACTCATAAAAATAGAATACATTTCTTGAATACCCTCGGAAAAAACGTTTATCTCAAGTATCATTCAAATTTTTAATATTTACGTTAATATATAAAATGAGATAATATACTTAAGTTTGCTAGCTCAATAATCACATTTCAAGAATTTCTAAAAGGATATAAATCAATCAATTTTCATCTTTTCTACTTATATATATATATATATATATATAACAGCATCAATCGCTATTCAACAGCTACTTGCTTGCATATGCATATGCATAGATTGGAAAAAAGGGGGTTAAGGAAGTGAGTAAACGTAGCCAATTACTAACAAACAAAGCAATAGGAATAGGAATAGGAAGTGCTAAAAAAGAATGACCAATCAGCATTACATACATAGCTGGAAATGCAAGTTCTTTGTGCTAATCTGCTTTGTACTGCATTTTCTTTCCCCTTAATAATAAGTTAAAAATAGCTTGGTAGAAACACCAACTACATCTTACATAGTGCTAATGCTAACCTAATACATCACCTAGTGGGACCCAAAAAAAAAAAAAAAACCGTTGGTACAATTTCTCTTACTTATATTATATCTAAATCGACTTGTTAAGTTAATAATGATTTTGTGTCTCGATTTAATTTGTTAAGTCAAAGATCCTAAATTGAATTCAAGCTAATGATGACTTTATAATGTATTTTTTATTCAAGTGTTTATAATCTTGAATAGTTATTTTATAAATAAACTAAAAATAACTTATTTATCTTTAATCTTTTGAATTTGTGAGTATATATATATATATATATACATGTATGTATGTATGTTGGAAAATAAGAATAGTTATTTTCTCCCGAGTGTCCATTAGGGATGAGCTTAAAAACATACCGCACGTTTGGAATAAAAAAAAAAAAAATTGGCTAAAAGAATGTCGTTTTGCCAAAATAATTGTCAAAGTGCAATGGCAACTAATTGGCTGGCTATATCTTATGCCATATACCCATGTGCCCTTATGGTGTACTCTCATCACATCCAGCTAACAATTGTATGGCTAACTACAAGGAAAAATTGTTTTCATATGTGCCATTTCAATCCCCCCATATATATATATATATATATATATAACACACTCCTACAACAATATATATATATATAATTTTTCCTTTCACTACAAAATCATGTGTAGGTATTGTGATATCCACTACTAATCATTCCAACTTAGTGTATAAATTAAATAATTTAATACGATGATGAGTCTTTAATTATTCAAAATAAAAAAATTTAATAATTTAGTACAATTCGATTTTGAATTATTTAGTCTAATAATTCAATAATTTAAGAAATGAGTTCAAACTAAGTGTATGAGAGAGGAGAAAAGTAAGAGAATTTAATACAATTCGATCATCAATTATCCAATGTAACAAACTCAATAACTTAAAGTCCTTAGTTCAATATAAAATGTTATACGAGATCACGAGTTCAACACTCGTTGTAAACACCATGTAAGAGACAAAATAAAACTTTTCTTATGAATACGGATCACGAGTCCGAATTATGCAGAAAGAGTACTCAACTCATCAAATGATGTTAGACCCACAAATGTTAGAATGAAATGTGGATATATGTCAAACTCATAATCTACTTTTTAAAGTGGTGTAGTGTGGGAGCCATTGTAGGGAAGACAAAATGAAACTAGTATAGACAAACAACCCACATACAAATTAGTTCATCTATCAAACAACAAGAAGGATACATTAGAGAACATTTTCAGGTTTTTTTTTTTTTTTTTTTTTTTCATTATTTGCTCCAAAATAAGGATAGATCAAATATTCAAAGATGGACAAAAATATTCAGTAGCATTCATTCTTGTGGCAACATTTTCATTACATATTTCTAGTGTTCCATCTTCTTCTTCTTCTACTACTTTTTCCAGGCCAAATTTCCTATCAGGATAATCTTCTTGAAATTTTTGCCATAATAGTGTTTCTACTGCTACTACTAGTAGTAGTACTGTTTAATTCAATTTCCCAGAAATATCCCCCAAAAATTTTACCTTTTCAGAGAAGAAAAAAAATGTAAATTAGTGTATTTTTTCTTTGTTTTCTTGATCAAGATCAAGATCACCATTCTGGTGGCAATTGTTACATTTTTCATCTACCAATTCATGACCATCATCTTCTTTGGGACTTTCCAGTGCTCTTTTTTCTTGCTCCTCATCTTCCAACATGGATGTATTGATGATCTTCATTGATTTCTTTCCAGCCTTCAACTTCAATACCTCCAGCAGATCTCTTACAGCTTTGTCTTTGTCCCGCCTGTTCTTGATCAGGGCTTCACTGATATCAGCTGGAGTCATTTCTGCTTTTTCAATCACATCTTTCAATTCTTTTTCCAGTTTAGAATCCAAATCTCCATCAACATACCCCAAATAATTCTTCAAGAGAATTTTTAATGCCGGAAAAGAACAGTAATTCATGTATATATGCATGTCCATTCTCCCACTCCTCAACAGAGCAGGATCAAGCTTCTCAATGTGATTCGTTGTGAAAACGAAGATTCTTTCACTTCCACAACAAGACCACAAACCATCAGTGAAATTCAACAACCCAGAAAGTGTAATAGTATTCCCACCATCCTCACCGCCGCCATTGCCGGAACCGGGAGGCGGAGATATATCATAGCTGTTATTGCTTCGCGCCCCTGAATTACTACCATTACTGCTCTTTTTCCTGTTAGTCAAATTGATTGAGCAATCAATGTCCTCAATAACAATAATAGATTTTGAACTGGTCTTCATTAACAACTTTCTCAGCTCAGAATTTGTATGAACTTCAGTTAATTCAAGATCATATATATCATATCCAAGGTAATTAGCCATGGCAGCAATCATGCTTGATTTTCCGGTACCCGGAGGACCGTAAAGCAAATAACCCCTTTTCCATGCCCTTCCGGTCCTTTGATAAAATGACTCACCATTAGCAAAATCTTTAAGATCTTCCATAATTTCAGTTTTTTTGATCGGATCCATAGCCAGCGTATCAAAAGTACTAGGATGCTTAAAGGGTACGGACTCCCATGGATGACCTCGAGAATCAAGTGAGCCCCCACGTGAATTCGTGTAAAGCAACCGATCTTGATTATTCCTACGTATTTCATTAGCTTTATCCATCACAAAGTCCAAGTACGATCCCAGTATGATCGCTTTATCTTTCTTCTTCACACGCAATGTGAACCCTCTTTTCTCCTCCGGCAAAGGTCGCCAAGAGAAGGTCTGAGATTGCCTCTGCGTGACGATGTGCTCCCACAGCACCGTCACGCCTTTGTAAGTGTCAATGAGGCGGTCGTTGTTGGATAAGCCGTAAGTTATGGCACTTGAGTTAAGCCCACGTGTTAGGCTGAGACGGTTACCGGCTATGGAAGCGGAGCTACTCAGATAGAGTTGAACGGCGTTGTAAAGTTCGTTGGTGTTTACACCGTCGATCTCCGTGATATCGTAGTAACAGTAAGCCGAGAACCAGCTGAAAATACGGTAGAAGAGTTTAAGGGAAGCGAAACGGAGTTCAGGTGGGAATACCGTGTGAAGGAGACTCTGGAAAAAAGCCCAGACTCCCATTACAGATGCAAGAGTCGTCAAAAACTCCTTCATCTTGGCCCCGCAGTCTACTTGTTTGTGTTTATGCACTAGAGAGAAGGAAAAAACAAAAAATGGCAGTGTGGTTTATGGCAAAAGGGGTTGTGCTGAGTTTGGCCAAGATTTATAGGGAGAAAAAAGAAAAATGGAATGGATTCTTGAATTCTTGAAAAATGGGATTTTCTTTACTTTTTTCTTTACTTTTTACTTTAGGATTGGATTGAGGGGAAAAGCTGGGAAATTTTTGGAACAGAGGACTGATTTTGTGGTTGTGTTTTTTCTCGTGGGGGGAATAAAGTTTAAAGAAAAGGGTGGAGAGGAGAAGAGAAGAGAAGAGAAGAGAAGAAGAGGGGTTTTGAGTTATGAGAGAGAAAGGGGTGGAGAGAGAGAGACTAATTTGGCAATGAAAAGATGGGAGAAATATAAGTACAAAGAAAAACAGCAGAGAGAGAGTAAAAGAGGGCTAAAAAAACAAAAAGGATTTTTGGATGGTTGAGTTGGGAAAGGAAGGAAGAAAGAAAGAAAGATATCAGAGTGGAAAATATTTTAGGGTTGGAATTTAGTGATGAAGAATATTATGGCAAAATTAAATGAGCTTCTAGAAGATTTTTGAAAAAAAAAAAAAAAAAAAAAAAAGTTATTTATAATATAATAGGTTCTTGAAATATTGACAATTTTCTTGAAATAAAAGAGTTTGAGGCCTTAATAAATTTTTTAAATGAGTAATATGTACAACATAAAGTTATAGTAGTTCTAGAAAAAAGAAATCTCACCTGAAGTGTGAAGTGGTTGCTTGATGCAGTAAATAAAATCCTAAGCAGATCGTAAAATATATTTGGAAAAACAGAAGATTCACTGATGATGATTCTCTTCACTCAATGCCTGATTTTTTACCCTGTCCTTTTTTTTTTTTTTTTTTTTTTTTTAGTATTTTTTATTTGTAAATCAACTTTTGAATAAAACTTTTTATATTTAGAATATAAGATATTATATAAATTAAATTAAATTTTGAATTAATTGTGATTGAAAAATAGGTACAGGAGTTTTACCAGGTGAAGGGTAAGGGGTTGGGTCAGGCATTGACCTTTTGGGTTCTCTTGGGGAGTGTGAAAAGAGGAGAAGAGCAGAGCAGTAATGTTTGGAAAGGAATAACGTATAAGAAATGCTTTGTTATGAATTATGATGATGATCATATATATATATATATATATATATATATATATATATTTTGTGATTCTCCAATTTTATAAACAATCTAATAATATGGTGAACTTTACAAGTTTAAATTATATCGTTAAGTAAAAGATTTCTACTTAATAATCATTCAATAAATTTTTTAGGCGAGCAATATGAGATTTTTAATCCTGTAATTTAAAAAAATTTAAAAATGATATTTGATTTTTTTTGGAAAAAATATTTATATAAAAGAGTACAATTAGTTAGGTAAATTGTATGGTAGAGACAATTAATTAATTAAAATTAAAGTTCAACAACTATCCAATCCCATGTTGATTCACGTGCTCATTGTCACGTGGCACTCACTCACTCTCTCTCTTTAAAGATACGTCCAACTACAAACAGGTCAGCAATTTCTGTACCATCATTTCTTATGGGGCTATTATAGGCACATGCAATTCGGGATTCACAGCTTTTTTTTTTTTTTTTTTTTTTTTGAAAAAAAAAAATTTATTTCCATTCCTTATAATTAAAATATTTATGGGTTTTCCAGATGGATCAAGAACTGGTTTATCTTTTTTAAGTTTGGATTATGTTGTACCTAATAAAATTAAATAAATCAAGTTTGGATAAAGATGACTAAGTACTAATACAACTTCTTTTGGAATTTGGCATCCTTTATATATGAAAAAGGATAAGGGAATACTAACAAAATTGGAGTTTATTTTATCATAATTTCGAAAACCCTAAATCTGTCTAAAACCCATCAGGGAATTTCTATTTCTGATTCAAACTGTTTACCCATTTGAAATATTGAGCCTTTTTTTTTTTTTTTTTTTTTTGGTAAACACTAAATCTATCTAAAATCCAAATGATGCAATTGAAAATTCTATGTGGGTAATTGAAATCTACACATACACATAATCTGTCACTCAATTCATAATCCTTTGTTCACAAATAAATGAATATTATCTCAAAAAAGAAATGTAAAATCCAAGACAAAAAGAAAACATTATCTGTGAAATACCATTTGTTCACAAGATCTTTCTTTTTTTAAAATACAATATAGGAAAGATAAGAGAATGCAGATTAAATTAAGGCCATGGAAACTATAGTGTGGTAAGAGTAAATACTATTATCTTGTGTGTGTAGTGTGCGCATAAAATAATATACTTGTACTACTTACTAACTTGCAAGGATAAGATACAACAAGCACAACTGTATTGCCTGCCAACATGATATCAGGCTATATTTCATTCTGGTAATGATGGAAGCTGCTTACTTTCTTTTTGGTAGTCCCCCTATAAAGTTTTAGGTACATCTTTATCCTTTTAAGTTTCTCAATACTTTCAACCACAGAAGCAAAATATTAAGAGTTCAGATATCAACTTGGATGCTATCAAATTAATTATAACAAACATAAACAAATCAGGAAGCATGATAAATCTCTGCCTCACTAATCAATTTCCTTTTTCTTTTTTAACTTAGACAATGGCCTAACACTAGATTTTGCAACTCTCATCAATCCATCTAATGACCAACTTTTGTTGCAAATAATATTTGGTTGCAGGAGCAGTTTTTTTAAATTTTTTTTTATCATCATAAGGCCACCTTTTCGGTCAGAAATACACTTACCTTCATAACATCATTAAAAGAAAAGAAGTTTGAAATCCAAGTTCCTTCAAAAGCATTATCAAATATGTAATGGCCTCTTAAGACTTGCAATAAAGTCATACCACTTTTGGGATTTCTACACAGAAAAGGCAAAGAAAAAATAATTAAGCCTCAAAACTACTGAAGTATCAAAAGTCACACGCCAACAGTGAGAGGGAATTCAAAAACTAAAGATATCAGCTCCATGATGACATCCCCTACTTTCTTCAAAATGTTGTAAATAAAAGAAGCCTCAATTTTGATCCTCAAAACTACTATTAGTATAAACACTTAAAAGCTTCTCATATAGAATTCCTGCATTTTCTTATGCCGGGATATATCCCAAGAAACCAGGTAAGCACATAAATATGAACGAAAACAAGGACTAAAGACCACAGAGATGCCAGGAGGATGTCATGCACAAAAAGTAGAGAAAATTCAAGATTTGTGATTGATAATACATAAAGGATTAACATATAAAGGGAGAAACATGTAACATTCTGCAATATCAAGCAGTGTCTCAAATAAAATGCACAAATTTTGAGCTAAAGGACAGTCCAAAAAGAAAAATAAATAAAAGTAATTCAGATCACACTGGGCTATACTCCAATAAGAAAGAAGGAAAATATACAATAAGTCATCAATATATATATGTTTATAGATATTCACCAAGGGGCTACAAGGCATCACAAGTCCAGAAGCAATGGTCCAGTTGAAGCAAGTTATATACATGTAGAACTACAATACGTATCACACAGAGGAACACCATAAATAGCTAACCATAAATGAAAAACAAGAGTAATAGTATGTGATGCCTCCTTGCTGATAAAACAAGATCTTTCAAGGCTCCCACCATGTCTGGACTTCAGACGAGAAAAACTAGCAGATAACAGCAAATGATTCATATGGTCCAAATATAATTTGTTGTAATTTTTGCTGAATACAATTATTCAATCAAGGGACAAAATCAATCAATCATTATGAACAAAACACATGGCCCAACACTAATGTGACAGGAAATTCCACATGGCTATAGGTAAAAAGATGACACCAATCAAAACTTTAGAAGCAAATACTAATAAATACATTTACAATTAAAGTTCACCTAGCCATTCAAGATACAACTCAGATGAAGTTTTTAGAAAAGGACATTATTAAATGGGGACAAGTGAACCCATTTAATCGGCCAATAGCCCTGCATAGAGCCAGAAGTTCAGCTCAAGTGTCACAAGGCATAAAACACTGGTCTTTAAGCAGGATATCAGTCAAGAATACTACCAAAAGCTCCCTCGTTCACATACTGGTTACAACTTCTTGGTGTCCAGACAAAATTTTCTTGTGGCAATTGCTACCCCAGTAAAAGACAGAAAACCATTATTTCAATATGCGGGTATCATACACTGTTCTAGGAATTCCTTTCCATCACAATACAAAAGTTTTTGGTGACATGACAATTGCCTCAGATTTATGTTCCAATCAATGAAGCTTCATTCCTCAAATTCCAACTTTATATAAGAATAACATGATTACAAGTTGGATAAAAGATAAGTTTACAAAGGAATTACACACAAGTATATCATATTTTTAGGCAAAACTCCAAAATTATAGGTCAGAAACAGTCAAAAGTCAGCAAAAATTTCACATCGTATTCACTCCCTACATTTAAACTGAGTTCAGCATCTCATATGATTTGCTATAATGACCAACCTTAATGCTCTAACTAATGGCGATAATGAGAAAACCAACAGATACATACATGAGGAAGACAGGGTAAAGTGCAAGCGCTTTCCTCCTGGGATTAACAGCTGTACTCATGAATGGATAAGCAGCCCATGAGCTCCAGGCTAATGTAACACAAACCACAATGATCTTTAAAATGACATTGTCTTTCAACATGCAGATCAAGGCAGCAACATCCAGAGGGAACAAACAGTAGCCCAGGAGACTCAGGCTCTGGAAGAAGATTATGTGGCCCCCCTAAACAATGATCACAAAAAGCTTTAGTCGTCTAAACTGCTAATGAGCACATTTCCCTGTTATGTAAATGAAGTTGCATCTTCAATCATGCTAAAACAGAGCACTCAACGTAATAACGACAAAAAGGGAGGGGGCTTTCTGAATAAAACATGAATTGAAGAAAAGAGGTGTGTGCAAATGAGTGCACTTGATGTAATAAGAAATGAGAGGTAGCTACCAGAAGCAACACATTTAATGTCAAAATCACAGCTCCAGCAGCCAGTAGTGCAAATGCAACGGCAAAAACTTCAGACTGCAAGAAATTAGAAGCAGAATGAAGTCTTAGTTTGTGGGAGAAAGAAAAATTATATTAGAATTGTTTACAGTGAAGATTACAAAGCACAAGCTGAAAATAAGATATACATGCTTGTCAATATGAGAGTAGTATAATCTAGGAAGGAACAAACTACAAGCTAAGGAATCATTGCTGCAAATGTGTAATTCATTTGTTTAAGGCATGCTGAACCAAAATCTGGCTGAATCAAAAAGACTACTTGACACCTGTCAAGCTCAGCACTCCATGGGCAACCATATATATATTCAACTAACTTTTCAGTTTAAGCCCTCAGAAACGGGAGCATTTATTTGGATAGAGTCACATTAATCTCAAACTTTACATACTTTCATACTATCTCTGACGTAACCATGATGCAATTTCAAGTCATGATCTCACAATTTACAGGAAAAAAAATCATGGCCAAGTACAAAATTAGCATTACATTAAAAGGGGAAGGGGAAGTGGGGGTACAGCTCACTTTTTGTTTCTAGCCAAGTTCACGTTGCATGTTTTTGGAGTTAGCTGGATCTTGGCATCTGCATTTGAAATAAGGCCAAGACCTATTCACGGAGTTTGATGAACAGGCTAGGTTTTTTTTTTTTCCCTCTTTGGTAAGAAGAGGAAAAAGATGGTTATATATCTTGAATTATCATTTTCTCCATCATAAACTGGGTCACATATGGAATTTGCAGATCTTCCTTCTTTTCACAAAATGTTAGAATGTATATTTTTTTTTTTTTTTTTTTTTTTTTTTTTTAAACTGGAAAAGTAAAATGAAGGTGAGTACTTGAAGACTGCAAAGGTCGTTCCCTTTCACTAGGAATAAGAATTCTGAAACTTAAAACAACTTGAGGGGGAAAAAAAAATATCATAACTATGAACTACATTAAGCCAATTTCAGCTATGCATTTACTAGCCATAATTAGGCAAGAATGACAAAACATGAAAAACTGGATTAAAGAAACACTACAGGGTTTTCTGACTATGCGATTCTACATTGCCTAATGACAAAGTTCTCTTGTTTTGGAATCCAGCATGTACTCATTCAAAGTAAAAAAACCAATATACACTTGTACTAACTGTATCTTCATAGAACAATCCTAGCAACATGGCAGTTAATTTTCTACTGTAATCTCCGACAGAATGAAAGATAAATGACCATCCATTTGTAATTTGAGGAAGATTAAAGTAAACACTAAATGGCAAGCTAAGAATCAATCGAATAGCTAATAGTACTAAAATACGAAGATAGATAAATGATAATACCTTCTTGACAGAAGCCGACCAAGAGAGAAAAAGGCCCAGAAAGACAATGAAGAAGAAAGGACCCCATAGATCCCAATCCCTCAACGCTTTTCCCGGATCTTCCCTAAACGGATTAGGGAAAACAACCAATTTCAAATTACTAACAATCCTGGACAGATCCCTTTTCACGGTGTCCCAGACAGGCTCCGTTAGAGTATTGGGTGCAGGACCAAATCCGGCGGAAGCAATTGTATTAGTCCCACCATTAGAGCGAGTGGTAGACGGAGGCAACGGAGGCACAGACGTCACGGGGGAAATAGCGGGAGGTACGGGGACGGGCTTAGGATGAATGGATACAGGGGGAGCAGGGGCAGGGAGAGGCGAAGAAGAAATGGGAATAGAGGCACGTGGAGGGGACGGCGGACGAGCCGGTAGTACGGTGGAAGGATAAGGTTGTGAATTTATGAGATTTTCGATCTCGTCGATGTCAGATTGTGAAGTGGAATGCAGAGGTACGGTATCGCTGTGTGGATCGTGCGACATTTTCCTCTGCTTTCTTGGTTTGTAATTGGATTGGGTTTTGTCTTCCTCGTGGATTTCTTCAAGAAATCTTTGTGAATTTCGACGAATGGAATTTGCAGGGATCAGCTGAGAGATAAAGAAGAGGTTGTCGGTGAAGGGGAAAGAGTGGTGATGATGGCGATCGGGCAGCGACCGGAGGAGGGGCAGTGTAAAGAACTGCCGGGTTATCTTCTATGCTTTTTATTATTTTCCTTTTTGGTGAATATTTCTAATATAATTTTCCCCTTCCTTGTTTTTGTTTTTCTATAATTATTAATTTACTGCTATCGTACAAACTAAGAAAATGAAACGAATTTGTCAAAAACTGCCCAGGAGAGTCATTTTTCTATTAAGGTCATTGAATTTTGGGTGAATTACAAATCAATCCCTCACAATATTTAAGGTTTCAATTAACTTCTTTATAATAATGCATATGAATAATTTATAAATTCAAATTTGTCATCGCTCCCCTAAGATTATTAAGCAAGAGGCATAAAGCCCTAAAGCCCTTCATTCAATGATACAAAATGGATTAAAGTAGATAATATTACTAGATTATTCATAACAAAATTTTGATTACTATAAATAATGCACATGAATAACTATAAATTTTTCCCCCTAAGAAAGGATACCCACAATTTCCTACAATAAGGAATCTTTTGTAAAGGTCAAATAAGAAAATTGAAATGATAAATTTCCAACCAGCTTTTGAGTATTTTATTATCAATGGAAATTTTGAGCTAACATCTCATCAAGCCAAAATTTTCCAGAAGAAACTGCAGCAAGTTTTGCCATTCCAGGCAATAATTTCAGTACAATCAATCATCTATACTTCGAAATTTTCTATTGCAAAATTATGATGCTAACAGGAATATCAAAAAATTTGGGTCCTATTTCCCCCAAAGTAATTAGACAAATCCATAATTCTAACCACAAAATTTGGACATGATTCAAAAACAATATGAATCGCATGGTTACTAAAAAAAAAAATGTATAAAACCAATATGCTAGAGATGAAGTTATCTTTCTGAACCAAGCCTCCTTAAAATAATAATCATGGCTTCAGAGCTACTGCAAGACCAAACTTGGGTGTGGCTTTGGTGTATTTTGAATCATATTCAGCTGAAAATGTTACAAGAGATTTAGGTCTCCATTCCCGTTGACAAAGCAATGCAACCCTGCCATTGTCAGAAAATCTTGCTTTCACGGCAGTTATGGGGTCAATTTTGTGGGAACCGCCAAAGCTAAAACTGTTCTCGAGAGTAGAAAATCTATGTGTCATCTCAGCAACAACTTCAGTTCCACTATGAGGGGTAATAGAGTGAACATACGATGCCTTCAGGGTTTTTCCCTTCTCCATCCTACATGAAAATAACGAAATTTCAGCACAGCCACAGTGTATGATAAAGTACTATTACTCTCTTAAAGCAAATACCAGAAAATTTTGATCTCCAAGTCTTCCTCCACTTGATTGGTTCTGAACAAGATTTTCCAGTTCTAGATATGTTTGTTTCTAAAGAATTTTATCAACCTCATGGTGGATCTGTATTTTCAATTACTATCTATTTTCTCTTTGAAGATGAAAATGGAAGAGCTTATTTTAGCATTCAAACATACAAAAAAAAATCAAGTTTAACACCGTGCATATAGCAAGAGGGCAAATAAATCAGAATCCGAGAAATGACAGCGATATTAAAAAATAAAGTATCTCCCAAAAGGTTTGTCATAAAAGATTTCGAAAAGAACAACAGCCAATGGAAATGAGAATCTGTTTGGGGTTATAGACAGGAATGGCCTTTTGGTTTTCACTGCAAACTAAATTATGCTAGGATAAAAGGAATGTTAATAAACAGATAAAGAAGCACAAACTGGTCCAACTATTAGTGGAGAGAATCATTAGCCAGATGTAGAAAATAAAAAATGCAATTTGGAGAAATAAATTATGATTACGTACAGAATGAGTGCAGCAGAAAAATCTGGCTTGTTGAAACTAACTCCTGCATTGCACTTGGTGAAAGAAGAAGAAGCAGTATCAAATCCAATTTCTCCACCAAGAGCTAAATCATCCAACCCAAGAGCTGCAGAAAACTCCAAAAGAGGGGATGGATACAAGCCGATGCTAGAATTGATGGCCGCATGAGGGTGAAGGTACTGTACATCAAGCTGAAAAGATATAGTACACAAAAGACTAAGAAGTTAGTTTAGCGTCTCTAGGAAACAAGTTGGTCCTTGATATGAAAGTAACAACTAACTAGTACAGATAAAACAATGATATAGCTTTTCAACACCAATAGGAAATTGATGATGAAATTAAACAAGTTCCCTTCCTCTCCCCCCAAACCCCAAAAAAGCAGGGGAAAGAAATTATAAGCATTAATTGTGCGGAAAGAAGGAATAATTTCCTCAAACAATGTTAAAAGTGCAATAAGTTTGCCAAACTAAACTTATCTCACTATGATAAAAAATACTTCTTCAAATTTATATGATGCTTAAAGGAAATGACACAGTACATTCACAGCTGCTTCCTAAATTTAATGAGCAATTGAGAACCATGCTGTAACTCCTCCAGGTAAATAAACACTATCTCACAAATAAACACAGCAGTTATTCAGAATCAATTAGACTTGAGGTAATATTTTACTCCAGAAAATGGCAAAATTTTCAAACACAGATCATTGTAAAGAGGTCCATGTGTCCATGTGATGAGATGCTCATAACCTGAGGAAGAATTAACTGTTTATTTGCACAACAGAAACAAAGTACACCTTTTGTAGTTTTCCATTTCTATATAGAAGTAATTTTATTGTTCCCCATACTGTGAAGATATGCATTTTTCCCATTAACAGTCTTCATTTTTAAACTTTGAATGAATGGAAATCCATCCATGAGAATTCATGTTTCAAAAGAGTTTTACCCTTCGAAAATAAAAACAATATAGACTTTCATATGTCATCTTAATTTTTACAAACTAAACTAAAAATATACTTCCTTTCTGAGTTTCTACCCCCAGGAAATATCACTTCAATTGATTGACAAAGTTCACGTGTACTCTGATTTTCCCTTTTTTTAAAGATAAATTATTTAAGGTATGGCATTGCATGAGAGGTTCTAAAGATACAAAATTTCTCAAGTATATAGTCTTCTAGCTTAAAATAAAAGTACCAACCTTCCCAGACTTGTGATCAGGAATGTTGAAGCTAAATGCCACCTTTGTGGATGAAGACATGTTGCTCAAAGTAACCTTGGTGGAGACCTGCAAATAGGATGGTCATTAAAATTATTAGTCAACAAGAGAAAGGAGCATAGATAGCAAATAGTTCAAGACCCATCAGGTGTAGAAAGAAAGAGGAAAGTGGAGAGGAAAAAAAAGAAAAAGAAAAAGAAAAGGAACCCATAGATAGGAGCAATACACCTAAAGACAACCGTCCTCACTTACTTTAGAATAAGTATCAACCTTCACATCCACAGCAGTATTTCCACTCTTGTATTGGGTACTAACATCACCAACAAATATGTCATCTTTCTTTATGCCAGTAGCTGTAAGTCCCTGCAAAAGAATTTATCAGCAGTTAAAAACATACAAAAGAAACTAAAACAAAATTAACAAGTTCAAGTCAAAGAATGAATCAAGATTAGGGTAAGTAGAGGATTAGTGAGAATGAAGTTACTCTCATGAAACTAGGAACTGCACTAGCACTGCCCATGTGCTATTCCTTAAACACATCAATACCAATATAAAGAAAACTGCTCTTTCTTTTCCCCCCTATATTTAATTAACATGGGAAAAAATTGAAAGGTAATAACATTTCTTCTACATGAATTAAAGCTTATTAAAACTGTGCCAGTTTCATTCTTCTCAATGCAGATGTTTCCATTTGATAAACTTGTTTCATATTCTTATTCAGCAGTATCTTTTTCGTTCATTGGGTAAAAATAATGAATAAACACACACCACCCCATAGGAGGTATTTAATGTTTTATGTTTCTTTCTTTTTTTTTTTTTTTTTTTTTTGGTAATAATAATTGATGGTGTGAATTTTCCTATCATTCCATTACAAACTTCACTGAAATAAGAAACTACATTGAAATGCTCAGAATTGTGTAAATTTCAGGCTAAAGGGACCTATTTCACGGTTCCTAAAAAAATTAGTGACCTAAAAAGTGAAAATTAAAGTTGGAAAACCTAATGTGTTGATGACTAAATTCAACATTTTTCATTAAATTTTTTGAAATAAACTAGCAACAAACTCTCTAAAATTGATCTCAACATCATCAATCATCAAGCCTACTACTAAATACAGCCAAAAAAATGAAATTGAGAGCAATAATTAACAGAAGAAATACAAATATGTAGTGTACTAGTATGCAGTATAACCGGTTGAATTCAAAGTCAGCCAAATAGACTGACAATCTTCAAACCTCATAGTCAAGTAAGTTGCTCAAATTCTAATCAATGTGAAGAGCATAAGTAATTCCTACAGTTTCTAAGTGCTGAACCCTATAGAAGAGGGAATAATGAATTTGCACATTACCGCTCCAGTTTTACTTGGAATTGAGATGGAGATCTTCTGATCATAATTGTAATCTCTGGTTAAAAGATCTGCAAATATGTAAAAATAGCTCTTAGAACTCTCATAGTGGGGTAGCAAATTATCAAATGCAAAGAAAAACATATGATTCATGTGATTATAAAAAGAACTGCTGTAACTCAGCCTCAAACTAATAATTGTCATCTATCTGCATGTCAAAAACTTGCAGTCAAGCATAAATAGTAATAGAAAGACTTCCAGAAGAGCACCAGATTAAGGAGCCTACTTTCTTACTCTCATACAAGCGAAGATCATTAAGAAATATTTTCAACATGCAACTCCACTACCTAAAAACAGTCTAAATATGGAAAAGCCAGCTACTTACAAGACTTAAAAATATTAAGCAGCCAAATCATGGACAGAAATTATAAGTATTTCAAAGGGTTTAGAAAATGGATGAACAGAAGGACATTACAGTCAATGCATAAAATTTGGATATATCCTAAAAAGTACAACTTTTGACACCTATAACTCTCAACGTACTTTCAGTACCACATTCAGAAGGAAATATCACAACTTTGACAACACAAAAACCTGACAGATGACCTGAGGATGTTAAATTTCCACCAAATCTAAAGCCTCAAACTGATATATAAGTGATAAA
This sequence comes from Cynanchum wilfordii, assembly GCA_025388415.1. Classification (NCBI taxonomy): domain Eukaryota; kingdom Viridiplantae; phylum Streptophyta; class Magnoliopsida; order Gentianales; family Apocynaceae; genus Cynanchum; species Cynanchum wilfordii. Next base: position 2,035,040 of record JAHSUH010001386.1, read on the forward strand.
TTGATATACTTAACATACCACTCATGTAAGGAGCCAAACACAAATTCTCAATAACTAACCCAACACATTTACAATAATCAACAAATGAGGTGAAGCCAAAGCTTGAACATGGGATCTCTTTTCCTCTAAAAAAATGCAAACCTCAGCACTGGTATGGTTTTATCTCATCTTAAATCAGCGAAAATAGCCTTTCAAGGATAATATGATCAAGAGCAAGTATAATAATTAAATTTTACCCAAATTCCGTGACAACAGGGAAAAAAAGAGAGAGAGAGAAAGGAAAATCTGAACACCATATTGCTAGTTTGATGCTAATATATACCGCTAGAGTGATGATTTTTTATCTATATTTTCCAAATCCAAGACAGCGTACATATTTTTTGTTTATGCTAATAATCATCAAACACACCATGCATATGCATTGTAAACATAATTTTCACTTAAATCATTCAAAATATTCGTTAAGTATAATAACATTACCAGAAACAATTTTACGCATGCTTCCACTTTTTTACCATTTCCAATTCTACTAGATACCATTTAACATCCAATTTCAGCAAAATCAATATTCTTATAGGGCAAACAACTCACATAAAAAGTAATTCAAGTAATAATACACGATTCTAGAACAGATATCAAGAACATTTTAAATAAAATTTGAACCACATACTCATGTACACTACAGAAATTTTTTTAATATTATTTTTTTAAAAAAAAATCATTCAACAAAAATATTACCTCTGGCTCGTTTCCCGATCTCTGAAAATGGTGCCGGACCACCCATTTCTCGAAATGAAAAACAGAATAACCAAAATCTGTAAACAAAATAACGACATTATTAATCTGCTAGGGCATTAAAAATCAGAATAATAAGAAAACCACAAAATCAACATACGAACAAAGAATAATTTTAATTGTATTGAGCCGTGTAATTAAAGAGTTTAACCTGTGATTGCAAGTATTTCGACAAGTTTTCAATAAAACCTTAGGCAAAAGGATTTAAAATCGTAGATGAAACCAAACACAGAAAAAACAGGAAACTAAGAGTTAGGCTTACACAGAGTAGATTTGACGGAGACGATCGCCGCCGAGCAGCGACCTGTTTTAAGCTAACAACAACTTCCGACGGATGCGCCTCTTTTCAGATATCAGGTTTTAAGGCTAATAAGGCAAAGTGCGTCACCGAAGAGGAAGAAAAAGAGTTAAAAAGTAGGTTAAATATATGTGCTACTGAGTGGATTTAAATATTGTACCTTTTCCTTTTTTTTTTTTTTTTTTTTAAAGGGTAAATTAAAATATATCTTCTAAAAAAAAAGGGTAAATTAAAATAAAAAATAAGGCCAAAAAAGTAAAAAATAAAAAAAATTAAAGGGTAAAATGAAATTTTATAATTTTTTAAACAAATTTGTTGGGTCTTCAAAAATTTCCTTAGATTTATTACTATTTTTCTTTTAACAAAATTATATTATCTAAAAACAATGGAAAAAAATATTATTATTTTAATTTTATGATGACTAAATCAGAAAAAAAGGGGTTAAATAATTAAATATTTTTTTCCGCTAAGGTATATGATACAATTTTGATGGCTTCAAATTCTTGGTAACATTGAAATAGTTCAATGTCTCAATCCACTTTTCTTGAGTCTTGAGAAGGTGAACGGCAATGGTGTCCGGCCATAGCTCGTGAGTACATCTAGTCGGCGGCACCGGAAAGTTATACATAGACCATTTAGCATTGAACCGATGTTTACCTCGATGACCATCTCTAAGCCATTCTCCGAAAACTTTATCTTCAGGACCTTCTAAATGCTTTAACGGAATATCAGATTCTCTAATCCACTCCGCAATATCCCATGAAATTAAATAACCCATTCCTGACATGTAATGTACAAAAGGATCCATACTTGGGCAGGGAATCACATACCCATAGTACAAATCATCTCTAGGCAATGGTCTTAAGGACTTCACCAAATTATCTAATCGGAAATATGTATCGTCGTCGGCTTTTACCACGTAATGGTACGGCGGAGATGGTCGTCCTCCTCCTTCGTCGTCGGTTGTGGTGTTGAATATCTCCGGCAAACTGGAAAAATAGGTATAAGTCTTACCTTTGTTCATGTTCTCTTGGCAATTTAGGATTATAATATCGTCGTATCTCATAATCTCTAGTGCTACTAGAACCTTCTGATCTTCTTTTGTGAGGTTACAGAACACGAATTTCACGTCGATTTTTGAATTTTCCGGTTGTGGTGACTGTGTGCCGTAGATGAGTCTGAGGAAATGTCTCTTGTGGTAGTGATCGGGAAGTGTTAAAATTCCGATGAGTATTCGAATTTCATCGTCCGCTGACGAATTTGACGATGAGGTTTCGTTCGCTACCAAAAATTCGCCTCTCCCCGTCGCGGAATTGTTGCCGTGGGGTTCTTCTCTTGACAAAGCGCATTTGCCGAACTTCAAGAAACTGTCGAATCGAATTTCGTTTATGGAAGCTAAAATACAGAGAAAGGCAATACAGAAGAAGCAAGAAACGATGAAACTCCGGCGATTTGATCGGTTTGGCTTCATTGTATCAACATCAAAACTGTTAGACATTAGAGATATGAAACAATGATTTTGAAGAGTTTGGGGCATAGAGTCGGCCGAATCTGCGTTTAGAGGAATTTTTTAGTTCTCCTTTTCTTCGACTTAAAGCTTTTGCAGGCAAAGTCGTGATTTCGAGTTTAGCAAATTTGACTTTTCACCCTTGAAGGAAGGTGTTTGAAACTTTGTATTAATTAAAATTAACGTTTATATATATATATATATATATATATATAATATATATATAAAATATATATATATATATACTATATATTATATATATATATATAAAAAAAATCTTCATGTTTGTATCATTCAATATTAAAAACTATTATTCCGACTAATTCATATTCAACTTGAATTAGTGACTCTTACTTATGACATTTGTAATGGAATACGGTTAATACTTAAATAAACATAAATGGTTTTAAAACATATAGACGATAGAGTATTAACTCATTCCTCACTTGTGATATATACATATCCTTCAGTATTAGTATAAACTTTGACATTAGTATCATTACAAATATACCAAGATTTTTGGTTTTTCCGTATTTGGAATCGAGCACGTGAGACCCTATTATGAGAAGCTCTTCCTACACCTATATCTCCATAGACTTATATTTTCATAATCTTACATTAGACATGTATCTCCATAATCTTGTGTAAGGGGACCAAACTTCTTCCAATTACGCCAGCATATATTGTTTTTGCAACTAATACATAATGTTTTAAGTAATTTTTGTGTAAATAATTTTAGTATAAATTCTTGTTTGAGGGGTATTATGGTCTTTTCAAATACTAAAATCTCTAATATACATAACATTTCTGTATTAATCAAAGATGTTAAAAAGAGAAAAAAAGAGTATTGGGATTGAGCCTAACGTACGCTTAAACCAACCCAAACTCCGCTGCCATTCTGCTAGGGTCAAACTTTTGTAGTAATTAATTAGGTATTTTTGCATGAAGGCAGGAACATGGCAAATTCTGTTACGTGCCGTTTACCATACTTGAATTGAAAGCTATTGACTTATATATATATATATATATATATATATATATATATATATGTATGTATATGTATTTAAAATAATAATTATATTTTTTTTTTTTTTTTTTTTTTTTTTTTTTTTTTTTGGAGATCCAAGATTGTGCAAGTCGGCTTTCTATATTCTTGTGGTAAGACATGTGTTAGGGAGATTTTGAAAAATGGAGAGTTCTTGGTTTAAAGTACACATGCAGAAATGGAAAAAGAGTAAATGTGGAATATGGAAATAATGGTGAAAAAAGGGAAGGGAATAATTAGAAAAAAGTTGTTTCAATTTATTTAAATTCCCCAAAACTCAAAGAATAATTGGATTAATAATTGCAATGATTGTGATATATAATCATATGTTGCCTTCGCTGAAAATGGATTTGTTTTCTTCTTTTTCGTGTTATGTAGTCACTTTGGATTACAATCAAACTTGATTTTTTTTTTTCTTAGGCACGAGATGGGTGTCCTAGATAAGTCCCAAACTATGGGATGACACCTTTAAGCCAAATTCATATATAGACTAATCCTCGTTCGAATCGAATTGGTCCTTTATAAGAAAAAATTCTGGCCCCATATTTTAAACAGGCGCATACATGAATGGGTAAAAGCTTAGAATTTTGAGTGAAACCCTTAAACTCTTATTGGGTAGAAGCTTTACTATTCCATAAATAAGATTGAACTGGAGATATTGAAAACCCAAATTTTTTTCCACTTGAAATAGTTAGTTTGGGTGAGAATGGATTTAAGAACAACTTTGTTCATTTATTTATTTATTTTAAATTTTTTTTTTTTTTTACCAGAGGCATGTGGTGGAGCGGCATGTGGCTCCTCCTCCATTATCCAATGATCCAGGTTTCAAATCTTGGTTTGAGTATGAAAAAATGTTAAATTCTCTGAACAGCTGTCTCACCCAATGAGGTGCCTACAAATTAGCGAACGAGACTAGTCTGACCATGAAATAGCTTAAAGGTATCGCCCCTCGGGATCCACCCATGACACCCGTGAGATAAGTAAAAAAAAAAAAAATTGTATAATAATTTTGTTTATTTAATCCAATAAAATATTGGGCTTTTTATCCAATCCAAGCCCATTTTTCATCAAAAACTATTTTCAACCTTAGAGCCTAATTAGGTCCAATACTCCAGATCAACTGTGATAATAAAACCTTTCTACAAACTATTGGATCTTAGTATCTAAAATTAGTTTAATTTATTTTAAATAAAGCCTTGAATTTGTATATTAAAGAATAAAAGATTTACGGGTATGAAATCAAAATTATTGTTTTTTTTTTTTTTTTAAAAAAAAATTTAACTTATAATAACCTCTTAAATTATAAGCAAGACTATATTCTCTTTTTCCCTAAAAAAAAAAAAAAAAAAACTATAAGCGAAGACTATTAAAAATTTAAATGTGTATTTTTATCGAAATTATTGTATTTTATTATATATATTAGAGGCAAAATGAACTTTAAAAAAAATTATAATATCAAATTTATCACTTTTAATTTTTTTTCTACTTTATATAAGACATTGACTTCCTCGAAATATCTGGAAAAATAATAAAATAAAAAGAAAAATACATTAGAAAATCATATTTAAAAGTAAGGTGATGCCCATAGTTATATATATATATATATATATATATATATATATATATATATATTTATATGATATACAATTAGAAGATTAATTCAAGATAAAGTATTTAAAAATTTTTAAAAAATAATAATAAAAGTAGAATCTTATCTTTCCTTAAAAAGTTCTTCTAGAATGAACTATAACTTCTACTCAATATATTTATATATATATATATATATATATATTCCATATGATAAGAAAGTTTAAGGAAGTTTCTATTATGTTTGGTAATTATATTTTATTTCCTTTTTTATTTTTTAGAACAAAAACAAAATTGTGAAGAAAAATGGAACTAGTAAAGAAAGAAAAAAACTCAGGTCCAATCTTCTCTGCAGATTCCGCAGTAATACATATTAAAATAATAATAAAAGGCGTTAACTTTTAGTATTGACGCTGGTTAGCTAATTATCCAAATTAAAAAATTATTATTATTTTTTTCTTAATAACACGAGATGTTATAGATAAATTCAAAATTATAAAAGAACGTATTTAAATCAATTCACATTTAAAATAATCCCGTTCGAGTCGGATCAATCTCAAAATTTTGATTTCAAATAATTACATACATAAATTAAAATGTGAACCATCAACCTTATTTAAGCCCGAACAAGTGCAAATTACTTGGCAACCAAGTCTCTTTTACTATATAACTTATCCCGGTGGTTAACAGCAGAGAAATAGAGCACGTTGTTAACTTTTTTTGCTTTCTCATATTTGAATCTTTCTTAAGAAGCTTTAGTTGTCTATTTGACCATCCATATTTCAACCCCACACCTCGCCCATTATAAAGTATCAACATCTAAATTTTCGAGCTAATGTTGTGATTATAAATCTAATATCTTGGTTTATAAGTACTTAAAATTATATTTATATTGTGTATTTATTTTATCTTCCATGAATATTATTTGGAGTTATAAACTCAAATTAATTCGGATTCAATTTAGATTAAATAATAATAATAATAATAAAAAAAATCTTATTGGAGAAGTACAAAAGAAATCCAAATTTGCTATCAATGCATTACAATTAGCTTCAAAAAACAAAACCAAATCAAATGCTGTAAGATTTGACTACAGCTATATATATATATATATATATATATATATAAAATTAATTAATTAATTCAACTAATTACAGCCTATCAACAATCGCTTTTAATCATGAGATGAAGTCAGAAGAACAATAGTTTTCTTCTTTACATATATATATATATATATATATATATATATATATATTTCTTACTTTAAATATCATCATTGTTATTTTTAACATATTAAAAAAAAGAAAGAAGAGAAGAATTAAATGTAATTCTAAAATCATAAATAGAAAATGTAATTGTAAATCTTAAAATAAATTAATTAAAATTCCTCACCAAAAAAAAAAAAAAAAAAAAGATTTAAAATGAAATTCAGGTTTGACTACTGACAATTTTGAGTCTAGATTCAATTAATATTTGCATATCTTATTGTGAAATGGCTGCAAACTGCTTCCATTATGCCTTCACGACGACGACGTATTAAAATAAGACTGCACAAACACGGTATTACTTTTCCCTACGCTACCTTTATCTATGTAACAATCTCATTGTGTCAATCTCCAAGCAATTTCTCCTTCTACCTTCATGCAATTTCACTATGAAAATTACACACTCATATCTATATATATATATATATATATATATCCCCAAAAGAGCCCACTTCATAATTCCATTTTTTTTTAAAAAAATCTCTCTCTCTCTGTCTCTCTCTCTCTCTACTATTTTCATATTACTCAATTCCTCTCTCTGGAACTCTGTTAATATATAGTTGTTGATATATATATATATATATATATATAAAGGTCGTTGGTGTTAACTTAATTAAGAAGATGATGGGGAAAGAGAGGTGGTCATTGTTAGGACGTTTGAGGAAAGCTGTAAAGAAGATTAGGTTTCTGCTGAATTTCGATATGAACAAATGGAAACTTGCTCCCATGATCGGTAATACTTCGAGGAATAATAAGGGAAGAACATTAAGCTTCAATGACAGGCCAGGATTGAGGGCGTTTATTGATGACGACGACAACGACGAGGTTTTTGAGTCTTCTTCTTGGAGAGGAAAAGGGCGGCGGCTGGAGAGGACTATAAGTTATCCATCTGAAGAAGATGATATTGATAAGAGAGCTGAAAATTTCATTGCTAATTTCTATAAACAGCTTCAGTTCGAAAGACAGATTTCTTTGGAGCTCAGATATGCTAGGGAAAACAGCTTTAATATTTCTTCATCTCCATGATATCATATACGTACATATACATATGTAAGTATATAATTCTTTTTTCAAGTTTTGAAGAAAAAGGTAAAAAGAGAAGGCGGTGGAATATCTTGATAGTTTTTTTTTGATAAGATGATTTCCATTGAAGATTTGGTCGTGATGAAGTTGTATTATATTCATTCTTCTCCCTTTTATTTTTTATTATTTATTTATTTTTTGTTTTTTAAGTTGGTTTTGATGATGGACAAAATGAGGATTTTTGTTGAACTCATATTTATTTATTCCATTGTTATTTATTTATTTATTTATTTATATTTCTTAATTTCATCAATGTATATATAGTTTGAGGATGAGACAAATTAAAGAATAAGGTCATGTGTTTTGTCATGATCATTTGGTATTTTTGTATTAATGTGTACTCTACCATGTTTTCTATATATATATATATATACGTGAAAAAAAAATAAAATTAAAAAATGATGTTACTATAACTAATGACTATTAGTAATTTTTAGTGATATTTTTATCATTTGTATACTTTTATTGTATTGTGTATTTTTTCTAAAGATTATTTTACTAAAGGTCCATAATTTGGGGATTATTTTTACTAAAGATTTTTAGATAGAAAGACTAATCTCATAATATTTACATTGTAGAGGGACTAAATCTAACATAAAATTAATGTAGAGACTAATTTCACAAATGTCCATAGTTTGATGACTATTTTTGACAATTTCATAAAATATCTTAGATATAAGTATATTTTGAAAAACTTCAATTCCAAATAAAGAAAGAAAAAAAAAATGACATTTTTTTTCTTGACTTATGAGGGAGAAGCTATATAAATTTAGCTGCCATCAAATCAGATTATGACACATAACAATTTTTTTTTCTTTAATTATTATTCATCCCCATTCATCAAAATTATTAGTCAAAAACTACTTTCCTTGTAAGATGAACTGTTTTCAATATATATATATATATATATATATATATATATATATATATATATATATATATATATATATGTGGTTAAGAATTTAAACAATCAAATTCCTTCCTTGAATTATACGAAGAAAGATAAACATGGAATATGAATTTTATCTAGACTTAAGAATAACTAATTTCTAAAACTCTTTCAATTGTTGCACATTTGATGTACTTAACCTAAGGAAGTTCACTCCCTTTTATAAGAGAAGTCTTCTTCTCTCTTTTCTTCCTAATCGGATGTGGGATTGAGAAAGGAGCAATCCCAACAATAGTGAATTCTTAATGAAGGATTTGAAATTTTTTTGTAAATTTCAACTGTAGTGAATTCTTATCTACTTTACTTGTGATTTTTTTCATCTACAATTTTTACGTAGAATCTGTGTATTTATTTTTTTTGTTTTTATTCATTGTTACGTAATTTCGTATCAAGTATACTAACATGAAACTTACTAGTAAAGTTTCAATAATTTCAGTAAAAAATGAACTTTATTGGCGAAACTACTGTAAAATAAACATCGGACAATTATTCACATATATATATATATATATATATATATATATATATATGTATTCTATTAACATAATTATTCTATTTGTATTGAAAGCTTATGATCCCATCATTTTTGGCAAGCGCAAGTGATATGTTAAGCCAATGGGAAGAGATTATTGTTTCAGCAAAAGGAGGTTCAGTTTTAATAGATGTTTGGCCTTATATTAAAACTTTGAGTAGTGACGCATGCACTTTCTCGGACAGCATTTAGTAGTAACTACGAAGAAGGCAGACGGATTTACCAACTTCAGAAAGAGCAGATTTCTCATTGCATGAAGATTTCTACAAACTTTCCAATATGGAGGTATTTAATGATCACAAACATATATGGTTCATAGTGTTTATCCCGAATACACCCTTAATTATTTTCTACATATGTATATGTTCTTGCCGATCAAGAAGAACCGTCAAGATCATCAACAAATTGATTACTGATATGATCAATGCAAGAATGAAAAGAATCAAAGCCGGAGAAGCGTGCGAGAGTCAGGATCATGATCTGTTGAGTATTTTGCTTAAAGAATTTGATCATGCTCAACAAGGAGGAATCCCGACTGAGTATTGAAGATGTGATTGAAAATTCCAAACTGTTTTATTATGTATTGAGACTACTAATTAATAGTATGACCAATCACGAAATCTATCCATGTATAGGTTAATATGATATTGTACGAGGTTTTAAGGCTATATCCACCAGTGAGTTATTTCCTAAGGACAACAATAAAAGAGACAACAAAACTAGGTAATCTTACGTTACCTGCCGTGTATTATTGATGCACCACGACAAAGAACTATGGGGAGAAGATGCAAAAGAGTTCAATCCGGAGAGATTTGCAGGTGGGATTTCGAAGGCGACAAATGAGAAACTTATGTATTTCCCCTTTGGTTGGGGACCAAGAATTTGCATCGGCCAAAACTTTGCTTTGCTTGAAGCCAAAATCAGCATAGCTATGATTCTGCAGAAGTTCTCCTTTGAGCTTTCGCCATTGTACACTCATGCTCCTTACTGTTCATCCACTGTATGGATCTCACTTGATTTTGGACAAAATCTATATAGCTATAGTTAGAGAAATGGTTATGAAGTTTTCTAGAAAAACTTTCAGTATTATTGGCTAATATATTATTATTGATATTCTTACGTTTCTCTTATCTAATTGCATTACTAATTTTTTTTTTAAGGTGCTCTTTCATTCTATAACAAATAAAAAATAATCTCATCTCGAGAAAGAGAATATGTCTCGAACTCATGACCTCCTATGTCATAAATAAGGATGCTACCTAATTGAGCTACGCCTTCTTGACTTACTTTAAAGACAAAGGATTAAAAAATATTTTTTAAAAAATTATTTTAAATAAAAAAATATTATATAGTGCTGTAGCGAATATGAGTTGAATAAATTATATATTATATAAAAGTATATACATGTAAGGAAAAAAAAATTATTATTAAAATGAAACATGTTAAAATTCTTCATATTTTAATTTATAAAGAACTTTAAAAAAATTCAATTTTAATATTTTTTAAGCGTTATGAAAACTTGTCCAATAAATTTTTTTTACAAATAATAAAGAGGAAACTCGTATTAATTGAAATCATTTATTTTTTTTTCCTAAAAGATTTCATGGACTGAAGTGAGTTTGTATTATATACAACCATTCAATTAGAGCTCTAAACGAGTCAAGTCGAATTGAACATCGGAGTTTGAGCTTGATTTGTTTAATTTTCAAACACTGTTCGAGTAAACTCGTTTAATGTTTTGAACAAAAATTTTATTCGAGTTCATTTGATTATTTATTCGTATGAACTTGAGTTCGCTCGTTTAACGTTCAAGCTTGAATTTGAATTTACCTGAAAAATTTTAAAATTAATAATAATAAAAAAATATAAATAATATAAAAATATTTATAATTTATTCGGAAACGGATTGATTATGATGTTTGCGAGCAATATCAGAAAAAGATATAGAAGTTATACTATAATTTCTGTTTTTAACACATACATTAATTATATCTTCTAGAATCCTTATACTTTCCATGAGAATCGGATTCTTACAACAATATTTTCCCTCTAATTTGGTAAATTTAATTTTACATTGAATTATATACCAGAAAACATGTTATAAATATGAAAAAATTGTCCAAAACATGTCACGTAAGACGTTTCTCTCTTTAATCGATATCATTAAATATTATCATGAATACGAATAATAATAACTCTTTGTCCCATTCAATTAACAGCCACACACACATATACATATATATATGTATAAGTATTTCTAATGTTTTAAAAACCATTGAAATAGTTGACAAAAGGGAAAGAAAAAGGGGTGAGGAATGGAGATGAAAATGATGGGCAACGCTTGCATAGCTGTGTTTTCTTCGATCTTTTTCTTCTTGGTATGGAAAGTTGTGAACTGGGTTTGGTTTCAGCCGAAGAAACTGGAGAGGCGACTCAGAGAAGAAGGTTTTAAGGGTAATTCTTACAGATTTTTCTATGGCGATACCAAAGAAATTTCTGCCATGCGTAAAGAAGCCATGGCCAAGCCATTGAATATTTCTGATGATATTGTTCCCAGAATTGTGCCTCACTTTCTTCATACCCTCAACAAACACGGTAAACATTTTAATCTTCGTATATATATTTTTTTAATTTTAAATTATTATTTTGAAAATTTTGCCTGCAACATGTCCCATATTCTCTAGAATATTGATTGACGGCTATTAATTGAGTTACACGTATTTTTAGTTTTTTTATATTCCTAAATAAATGAAAATCGGGACAAAAAGGAAGAAGAAATTTTCTTGACACGATGAGAAAACATATTCTGAATGATATACGTGAGGTCTTTTTCCAAGTAAGAGTTAGACTTTATGGTATAATCCAAACTGAATTTGAATTAGTCGAAGTCATGATAATTTCAAATATTGGAAAAAATGAAATCCTATGTGTTATGAATTTTTTTTTTTTTTTTGAAAAATTTCCGGTGTTTTTTTATTTTTATATCCACTTGGGACGTCCGGTGCCCCCACTCTTTGGGGAGAAACCAACCCGGCCTCCCCCCCGGAGACTCACATAGTTCAACTCTTACTCGAGGGTGAGGGCCCGACCCGGATCTTTTTTAACATGACGCTAACCACTCCAGGGGATTCAAAACCTTGACCATCCGCCCTGAAGGAAGCATTAAGAGTCCGCGCACCAACTCTCCCAAGCTACCGGGTTAATTTCCGGTGTTTTTACTAGCAATATAACTCAAATTCTTAATTTTTTCACAATGATAAGTGAGATTATTACCAATTGAGTTCAAAAAATCTTGTGAAATTTAATTTTTTTGAAACCTTTTTTGCTAATTTGTAATTTTCCACTTTGTTATATATGAACTTTGAAGGGAAGAATTCATTCACGTGGTTTGGACAAGAGCCATGGCTGGTAATGACAAACCCTGAACTCATAAAAGAGGTAACAAATAATAACCAAGGCTTCTCAAAGCCTACTTCTGCCGAATTTTTTAAATGGGTGGCACAAGGAATAGCATCTGAAAATGGGAATGCATATACCCAACATAAAAAGATCATCAATCCAGCTTTCCATCAAGAAAAATTGAAGGTTTGTTATTCCCTCCCTAATTTTCTATTAATTTCATCTATTTCCTAAGTATAATGTAAATGTTACACAAAATTATGAGTTTGACACTGGCTATAAGTGACTTATAAAAGTTAAAGTGAGATTTTCTTCCAAACAAGAGTTAGACTTTGCAAGACACACCTTTTTTTGAGATCAAGAATTAGATTATGTAGACACAATCTAAATGGAAGCAACGAGATTGAAAACATATAGAAATACTGATGAATTATTCTTTGTTTTGTATTGGAAGCTGATGATCCCGTCATTTTCTGAAAGCGCAAGTGAGATGTTAAGACAATGGGAAAAGATTGTTTCAGTCAAAGGATCTTCAGCTGTAATAGATGTTTGGCCATACATTCAAAACTTGAGCAGTGACGCACTTTCTCGGACAGCATTTGGCAGTAACTATGAAGAAGGGAGAAGAGTATATGAACTGCAAAAAGAGCAGATCTTGCATTGCATGAAGAGTTCTGCAAAAATACCCGGATGGAGGTATATTTTGATGATCAGAAAAAAAAATATCGAATACTCTTTCCTCAGTTTCTTTTTCTTTAATGATTAAATTCAATATTATTCTTGCTGTATTATTTTTTATATATATATTCAGCTTATTGCCGAACAAGAAGAATAGAAGACTAAAAGAATCAGTGAAGATGATAAACAGCTTGATTATAGATATGATCAATGCAAGAATGAAAAGAATCAAAGCAGGAGATGATCAGCAGCAGGCATGGGAGAATGATCTGCTGAGTATTTTGCTTAAAGAAATCAACGAGGAAGGAGAGCCCCGTTTGAGTATTCAAGATGTGGTTGAAGACTGCAAACTGTTCTTTTTTGCTGGGCAGGAGACAACTGCAGTGCTGCTCGTGTGGACGATGGTTTTGCTGAGTAGGTTTCCTCAATGGCAATCTCGTGCTAGAGAAGAAGTTTTCCAAGTCTTTGGAACCAATTTACCAAACTCCGATGGCCTTAATCGACTCAAAGTCGTAAGTTCTCGCTACTCTGATACTCTTAAATTTATATATTTATGGTGCTATATATAAATAATAAGATCAATGCTTCCATTTCTTTCCTCAGATAAACATGATATTATACGAGGTTTTAAGATTATATCCACCAGTGAGTCAATTTCTGAGGACAACAACAAAAGAGACTAAACTTGGTGACAACATTTGGTTGCCTGCCGGAGTTCATATCTCACTGCAAGTACTGCTAATGCATCATGACAAAGAACTATGGGGAGAAGACGCAAAAGAGTTCAATCCAGAGAGATTTGCAGAAGGAATTTCAAAGGCAACAAATGGGAAACTGATCTATTTTCCCTTTGGTTGGGGACCAAGAATTTGCATCGGCCAAAACTTTGCTTTGCTTGAAGCAAGAATCAGCTTAGCTATGATTCTGCAGAAGTTCTCCTTTGAGCTTTCGCCATTGTATACTCATGCTCCTTACTCTGCTATTACTGTTCATCCACAGTTTGGAGCTCACTTGATTTTGAACAAACTTTAGCTTTGGATAGGGAATTATTAATTGTTTTTGCAGAAAATTATACTATGAATATTGTCAGTAGACAGATTATACTTAATTATTATTAATTATTACCCATTATTATCATTTTTTTGTTTTTGATTTGAACCCATTATTATCATCATTTACGGTATCTTTATAAATAAAGAAAAGATATTACCAAGAATCCCACATCCAAATTTTATTAACTCGAGATCTTGCAGAAAACAAAGCTCCTTCAACTTAAACCATGCATTAGTATATATTTATCTAATTTATTGTGATGAATTGGCTTAGTGTGGGGCATGGAGGCTGAGCTTGGTAGAGAAACCACGGTTCGATTCCAACAACCATGATTGAGAGGAGGTTCGAGCCGTAATTCCCAACTCATTCGAATAAAGGAGTTGTAGGATTCGAAGACCTTATAAAAGAAAGAGGAATTTCTCATTTGGGCCTTATATAACCTTTTCCAACGAAGGACATTCTCTTCCACCATTATGGGCTTAAATTTAAATATTTTGGGCTTAAATTACCAATATTAGTTTGGGCCGTAGGATACTATTTATTTATTTATTTTATTTTTTATTGTTAGACCATCTAGTATTCGAAGATTCCGACTAATCCAAATTTGGTTCGAGTTGTGCCCATAAAGTCCAACTTTTACTCGGGGGAAGACCTCACCCTAGCTCTTAGGATATTATTTGGTGCAATGGATTTTAGTAATTTATCTTTATATGCTGATTTGCAAGGACTCGAATTCAAACTTTGTCTAATGAGAAATAAGTGTAGGAAGAGTTTCCCTCAATAAGGGTAAGATGCTACTCGAATTTGATCTTGTCTAAGAAGAAATAGGTGAAGAGAGAAGAGAGAGCTAGCCTCAATAGATGTCCGACGCTACTCAACTCTAGATTAGTGGAGCCCAAAGTGGCTTTTCGACAAGGATAATTAACCAAAAAAAAAAAAAAATTATGCAGATTTACTCGAAATCATTACTTCAATTAATTCAAATTTTCCTTCCACGTGCAGAGTTTGATTATTAAAAACTTTACATTAACTCTTATGACTAATGTCAAACTCGTGGACTTATATAATACAAAATATAATACATAACTACCCATTCAATACCCATTCTCTAGCAATTGTCAAATCTAGTACCATTCTTCTTGGTATTTTCATATGTAGTTCTTTTCCTCCAATTGTTTGAAAAAACCATGCCCATCACCATGCCTCAAATAGCTAAGATTTCAATTGAGTTTTTGATCACTAGCTATACATTACATATGACATTAAATATATTCATGGACTTAAAATATGCGCCGACATATTTTAATATTGTTTGAAATTATACAAACGTTATATATCTTTCCACATATTATCAAATTAAAATGATGACTTTTTCCTTACACTATTCAATATTTAAAATTTTCGTGCTTTTTCTATTTTGTACAAAAGCTTCAAATAATAGGTTTTTTTTTTTTTTTTTTTTAAATTTTTTTATTGAAACACACAAACACACAATTTTGCCAAATGATATTGGTGTGGGGACTAACTACACCAATTTACATGATTTGATGATGTAATTTGATTATATATATATAATACCTAGGTATGTTTGGTGAAATAAAGGTTTAAAGTGCATGGAATTTAATTGTCACTGCATTTTTATCAGTCAAATATGACGTCCTCAATTAAACTTTTGTAATTTATACCATTATAAAAATGGTTCCTTACAATATGGGTAATTGCCATTTTATGGTTTTTAGTTTCACCAACTTCCCCTACTTTTAGTCAATTATCAATATTATATTTTTTGCAAAACTTGCAATGTGTATATATCTTAATGATACAAAACAAATATGGTTGGAAAACTCATTGTCACTCTAATTTCAAAATAGACTCCTTAACTTGTGAAATATTTCATAGAATACATGTGTCTATATAGCTAGGTTCTAATTTCTCTAATTCATATATTATTTATTGTCGAAAATTTCAAACAGAGCTGTAAACAAACTAAACTGTTCGTGAACAAAGCTCGTTTGAGTTCGTTCGTTTATTAAACAAAGAAACTCAAACAATTTTTATGCTCGATTAATTTTCAAGCATACTCGAATAGTGTTCGAGAACATAATCAAGCGTTCCTGAACAAATTATAAATATTTATATATTATTAAAAAAACTCTTAATATTTAAATTAGTAGGTATATATATAAGTTTTTTCTCCCATTTTCCCTAATCTATAGTGACGGCTCCCCTTTCTTTACTTTATCTAGAGTTCAAACTCAACTCTCCTTCTACCTTTTTGACAAAATCTAAAAAAATGGCTGTTCTCCTTCCCTTACTTTCTCCTAGAGCTATAAACAAACAAAAATGTTCGTGAACATAGCTCGTTCACTTATTAAACAAACCAAGCTCAAACAATTTTTTAAGCTCGATTAATTTTCAAGCCTACTCGAAGCTCGTTCGAAAATTAAACAAACCAAGCTCAAACTTTCGATGTTCGGTTCAACTCAACTCGTTTACCGCTGTCTGTTTCTTAATTTTTAAAATCGTAACATTTAATTTCTGAATAAAAAAGGATCTTTTATATGATTTGTGATATATAGAAAGTATCCTCAAGGAAAATGATAGTGTTTATTTGTATGTAACTATAAATTATGAAATATTTGCAAATACTAAATTTATCCCACACTGATTTGGAATCCCCCATAAGGATACTTCTTTTCACTAATTCGATTTATTATTATCATCTTATTCTATTTTTATATGTTATACATATTAAAATATAATTATAAATGATAATATCTATATATATGTATATATAGACGTATATATATTTATATAAATGTTAAGATTTAAGGATTGTAGATTGGTAAGTTACTATCATAGCATACGTGTTAGTGGTTGCCTAACCAACAAATACCTATCAACCGCTGTCCACAAAATATAAGGTTTTTCTTCCCAAATGTTGATTTATTTATTTATTTTTATTTTTATTTTGGTTAGTTTTCGTTTCCGGATTCGAGTCATCTTCATACGTTATTCGGAAAAACTTTCTTTACACCGGAATTTTCATAGATAAAATTCGAGTACTTGAAACTTTACATAAAAGAATTAAACTCCTTTTATTTAGATCAATGTCATAAAAAGTTATATATCAATATGTTGCAATCATGAATTAAAGGTAAAGAAAATCTCCAAAGGAAAAAAAAAATGTACTTATCACTATAAATAGCCATGCAGAAATATATATATATATATATATATATATATATATATATATATATATGTATGTATTATTCTTATCTTATCCAACTACCTAATACATCAATAACTTCACCTCGGCCATAAAAATAGTGACTAATAATTTAAAATCATCCCATTTTGATATATATTATGCATAAATGTATTTGTAGATTCACTATATATTTTTAGTTCAAGTTAAAAACTTTCTCCATAAAAATATATATATATTCAAACGTTAATTGAAATCTCTGCTATTGAATCATTTCACCTATAGAATTCTTTTTCTTTAACGAAACTAGTAGCTAAGCTAGCTTCGTTCAATGGATGCAAACAAAGGTCAACAAGAATCCATTTTCCGATCAAAGCTACCAGATATTTACATCCCGAATCATCTTCCTCTCCATACTTATTGCTTTGAAAAAGTATCACAATTCAGCAACCGTCCATGCCTCATTAATGGCAGCACCGGTGACATTTACACCTACGCAGACGTTGAACTCGCCGTCCGGAAATTCGCATCCGGCCTCAACAAACTCGGAATTCAACAAGGAGATGTTATCATGCTTTTGCTTCATAATTCGCCGGAATTTGCATTTGCATTCCTCGGAGCATCTCATCTCGGAGCAATTAGTACAACCGCCAATCCGTTCTGTACAACCTTTGAGATCGCTAAGCAAATGAAAGCATCCAAAGCTAAGTTGATCGTTACTCAATCTTGTTACGTAGAAAAAGTTAACGATTTAATTGAAAAAAATAATGATAACGTCATCAAGATCGTTATCGTCGTCACCGACTTTTCGTCCTCCTCTCCTCCGTCAAAGGATAAGAAAAACTGTTTACATTTCTCCGAGCTGATGTCTATGGGGAACGAGAATGAGATTCCGGCGGTGAAGATTAATCCGGGAGACGACGTGGTTGCGCTACCGTACTCATCCGGAACAACCGGTTTCCCTAAAGGTGTGATGTTAACACACAAAGGGCTTATAACAAGCATTGCTCAACAAGTGGATGGTGAAAACCCTAATCTTTATTTACACAAAGAAGATGTGATAATCTGCGTGTTGCCATTGTTCCATATATATTCACTTAACTCTGTTCTTCTTTGTGGTCTTCGAGTTGGTGCTACAATCTTGATTATGCCAAAGTTTGAGATTATTCCATTAATGGAGTTTGTTCAGAAATATAAGGTTACAATTGCTCCATTTGTACCTCCGATAGTTTTAGCCATTGCCAAATGTCCCGTTACAGATAAATATGACCTTTCATCGATAAGGATGTTGATGTCTGGAGCTGCACCCATGGGAAAGGAACTTGAAGATACTGTTAAAGCTATGCTTCCCAATGCCATTCTTGGACAGGTTTTGCAATTTCTTTCTTATAAACTTATTCAATTTATATATATAAATTACATTGAAAACAAACATCTCATATCATCAAGTGCTTTAAAAAAGTTTAAACATATTTTCCATATATATAAAAGATGAATCTAAGATTTTTCATAGATCTTAGAAAATTAGGAGTGCTTGTTTTTGATGTTCTCCATAGTAATGGAATTATCAAGAGAAGATTAAAGAAGATAGTTATATAAAATGTATAATTGACAAGATAATCTCAAAATTAATTTAAGTAATCTACCAAGAAAAGGAAAAAAGAATTTCTTAATTATTAGGTGTGGAATTGGGGCTCCACTACCATCTACCTATTTAGTGTCTATTTGGGCTGGGACATTAAACTGCAGCTTTTATTTGATACAAAAATAAATATATATATATATATATATATATATATATATATATATATGAAATATATAACTCAATTGATTAAGTGGTTTCATGATTTATAATTAATGGATCATAATCGAAATAAACTAAATAGGTCTATTTTTATCTACTAGGAATCAAAAGTACTATTGTTGTCTACTGTCCTGAAATTTTTTAGATATTGTAGTTGAAATTAATATCTTGTAATAAAAACTATAAATAAAATTTGTTAATACTTAGGTACTAGTAGTATAAAAATAAGTATTTTTTTTTTTCGAATTTTTTTTAAATACTATGATAATATTTTATGAATTTAGTAAAATTACTTTAAATCAAGATTTTTTATTTATAAATTAGGTAGTGGGGATGTAGAGCCACTACCTACCTTATTCATTAATTAACGAATATGGTCACAATCACCCATCTTTCAGGTGGGGTTTTCAATTTTATTTCCCATTCTTACGTGTGTATATATATATATATATATATATATTTATATTATATATATATATATATATTTATATGTTTTCCATATATGAAATGTTTAAATGAATTTGAAATTCTACTGGTTTCCTATGGAAGAGGAAAAAAAATGCAATTATTGAACTTCCATAACGAAGTGCTAGCTTGTTTGTTTGCCATTTTATTTGGTGAAGAGTAATGGAAAAATTTAAAGCAACACAATGTGAGGTTAGGAATGAATTGAAAATAGTTGCTGCTCTTTATTAGCAATAGATTTGGTTGGAAAATTTAATATATATATAAATATATGGTAGAATTTTGTTCAAAAATTTAACCGTTGTGAAAACTCTTAGCTCTACAGAATAAAGGTATTGTGAATGTTATGCGACATCACTAATTTGACCTTTGTGTAACGTAATGTAAAATTAAAAAATGTGCCAAAAAATATAAAGAGACAATTTCTTTTAAAAAGATGAGAAAAGAGAAAGAAGAGGAAAGAAGAGGAAAGAAAAGAAAAGAAAGGGCAGAATTTGTTTATTGTTATGCTCCGGAAAAGTTGTTTGATAATAATATTATTTATAAAATAATAAATTATTTTAGAAATATTAAAGAGTACCTAATATTTTAAATATTATTCCAACATTTTTCACTTTTTTGTGCTTGTAAACATGTTTAAATATCTCGATCGAAAATAAATTATTTTATAGCTATTAATTTGTAAACAACTAATAATAATTGAAGTAATTTTTCTTATTATAAATTTTTCTTTTAAAATGATCATAAAATTAAAGTAGAATTAAGAAAAATACAAATAATATGATCATAATTGTGCAATGTAATAATATTTATAAAAAGTAAAACACAAATAACTCAATTCCATTTTATAGTAAAAAGATAGGCAAATCGGTCAATTTCATTCTCTAACTTATAAAATTTTTGCGATGTCAACTTATAAGCATTCTGTTTAACATGACTTTAGAAGATTTGCCTCATATTTACAAAATGTATAAAATATTAATCAACTAAATATTTTAAAATTAAAATTCAAAGAAAATGTTAATAAACATACTGCATGTGTAAGTACAAATAATAAAAATATTGCGTAATTTAAAATTAAATATTTAGTTTTATAAATGTTATTATACTGGAGTACTTACTTTGTAGTTAATTTGAATATAAATATTTAATTTGTATTTTGTGGAATTTTTATACTTAAATTTTCTTTAGAAAAAAAAAAAAAAAAAACAAAAAAAGGAAGATGAAAGAGAATTCACCTTTCTAGTATTAGTTGGAAGATATTTAATTCAATTTATACAATCAATTAAAAAATTTTGTTGGGTAATAAGGTTAACAATTAATAAATATATATGAGTTTAGTTCTGACTTAGCAGAAGTTGTTAGAGAAACTTTTCAATGTTATATACATAATATTTCTGTTCTATTATCGGTGTCATCTGTAAAACTTTTCTCCGAATGTTAAAATTTTATATAGACTCAAAACTTTGCACATACAATTAATTAAAACAATGACTCAGACCAAATACATAATGACTCTAACAAAAAACTATATATCATGAGTATTATCAGAACAAAATAAATAAATAAATAAAAGCCAAGAATTTGATGAAACTTTGCATAATTGGAATTGTTGTTGTGTTAGGGGTATGGAATGACAGAGGCAGGACCTGTTCTTTCAATGTGCTTAGCATTTGCTAAGGAGCCATTTAAGGTAAAATCAGGAGCATGTGGAACTGTTGTTAGAAATGCTGAGATGAAAATTATGGATCATGAATCTGGACTTTCTTTGCCCCGAAATCAACCCGGAGAAATTTGCATAAGAGGCAATCAAATCATGAAAGGTATATATATCTATATCTATATCTATATCTATTTGAAGATTTAACTAATTAATTTGTCATTGTGAGATTTGAAGGTTATCTGAACAATCCAGAGGCAACTGAAAGAACAATCGACAAAGAAGGATGGTTACATACAGGAGATATAGGATATATTGACAATGACGATGAAGTTTTCATTGTTGATCGTTTGAAAGAGTTGATTAAATATAAAGGGTTTCAAGTGGCACCTGCAGAACTTGAAGCTATTCTCATTTCTCATCCCTTCATTTCTGATGCTGCTGTTGTCCCGTATGCATATCTTTATATCTACCAAATATATACATATATATATATATATATATACATACATATTTGAAATATATAGAAAATAAATTATATTATATATACAGGATGAAAGATGAAGGTGCTGGAGAAGTCCCTATTGCCTATATTGTAAGAGGAAATGGCTGCAAGATTTCCGAGGATGATATCAAACAGTATATCTCAAAACAGGTATATATATACTTTTTTATTATATAGTCATATATATAGATATATACTTAATTATATATATATATATATGCAGGTTGTGTTCTATAAGAGGATTCATCGAGTTATTTTCATAGAAGCGATTCCGAAAGCTCCATCAGGAAAAATATTAAGAAAAGATCTTAGAGCAAAGCTTGCTGGCTGACCTTGTAATTTCTTAACTATTTCAATACAAAGTGATGATAAAAATCTTATGCTCCTAATATTTACACAGGAAATATATTTTTAAACAATTTAAATACTTTTTGAGTTATAAACAACAGATTTTTCTTTTGGTCTTTAATTTTCTTATCTTTTTTTTTTTTTTTTTTTTTTTTAAAAAAAAAAATGAAAATGAAAAAACCCAAGGTGTAATAAGGAAATGAAATAACCTCAGCAGCTTGAGGGAGTTGGTAAGCGAACTCCTAAAGCTTCTCCTCGGGAGGCGGATGATCGAGGGTTCGAATCCCTCCGAGGTGGTTAGCGCCACGTTAAAAAGCTCTGGGTCAGGCCCTTACCCTCGAGTAAGAGTTGAACTCTGCGAGGACACCTCAGGCCGAATCTAGATTAGTCAGCCCGTGTGAATTCCGATATCGGATCCTTAAGCCAAAAATAAGGAAAGGAAATGATATTTTTTTTTTTTTTTTTTTTTTTGTGTATTAAACCCATTTAGCACTCTGGCCATGGGCTAAGCCCATAAAGTCCAGCGAACATCAAAGTTCAATTGTTAGTGGTTCAAGTGAGGAGTTTAATTTCCTTTCAAGTTTAAACTATATATATATAAAGAAATAAATTTTTGATAATTATATATAAAGAAATAAATGTTAAGAAGTGAAAAAATTTATAAATATTAAAATATATAAATTGACTATATATAAAGATAATTAACTTTTTCTTTTAAAAATTTATATATTAGATTATTAAGTAGTGTCTATAAAATTTAAATTATATATAAATTACAAATAAATATTAAACTCAAGATTTATTTGTAATATTTACAAGTGCTAAAAATAATTTAGAGGAAAAATATTTTAGACGAGTCAATGGAAAAAAGAGAGAAAAATGATTGAAAATGGTCAATTGAAAGTAAGGTTGGCCTAATGCTTTAAGAACTAGAGAGAGAGAGATGAAGAGACCAATGAAATAGTCTGACTTTGAAGACCCCCACTCCAAGAACCCTCAGTGCTGACAGCTCAGCTTCCATTTTCCGACGTGTCAATTTCTAAGGTCAACTTATGTTCATATTTTGTCTGCCATATACTATTTTTTTTTTCGTATAACTTTTGCCATATACTATTATTATACTACTACTTTTTTTTTTTTTTTACCCACTTCCCACATTTTTGGTGAAACTAATCCGGATTCGTCCTGCGTAGCGCTCACAAAATTCAACTTTTACTCAAGGATTAGGGCATGACCAGAGCTTTTAACATGACGCTAACCACCCCATGGGATTCGAAACCTCGACCATCCGCCATGGAGGAAACATTAGAAGTTCGCTTACCAATTCCCCCAAGCTACCGGGTTTATTATATTACTACTTTAATGGTTAACATGAGAAATTATGAGAAAGAGTGATAGCGTACTTGTTTGACTTTTTTTTTATTTAATTGTCTCACCTAACTTGTCAAGTGAGAGGTCATGAATTTCACACACTAGAAATGATTTTATACTGGAATTTCAGTTATCTTTTCTTGTGAATCTCTCATAAATTAGTTGATGAGGATGCAAAATTTTCCTCAACTTTATGGTAACTGTCCTGAATAATCCTTTTTCATACTTCACTACTGAAAACTAGGAGAATTGAAGCTGGTGCCAGGATAACCTTTCGAAACATTGAGAAGCCTATCCACATTTCACCATGCATTATGGTAATATGTTGTTGCACGTCATATGCTCACATATTCACACCACATAAACTCATCGGTTATATATTATATATATAAATATATATTGTAACGGGTTATTCCTTGGTTTGCTTTTGTTGAAAAGGACGAAGAAAAAGAAATAAAAAAAAAAAAAGACTTTCAAAGATCAAATTCAAAACCTATGCTTTTTACAAGTGACGATACGGAAAACAGCGACAGGCACCGGCCGGATGCATGCCCGCATATATATATATATGTATGTATATACATGCGCAAAACAAGAACAAAAACTTTCTATATTTCCCAATCTTTCATCATCATCATATATACTTTCGATTCTCCAGAAATTTCTCCACTTTTGAATTCTTTTGTATTACATGTTGTATTATGTTGGCATTACTATTTTACTACAGTACTATCTATCTATATATATAGTTTGGTTTAATTGTTATATATTCTTTTAGATAGGGTTTGGAGAGCTTTGTTAGAATTTTGTATGTCTATCGTTATTTTGCATTATCTATACAGATATATATATATATAATATATATATATATATATATATATATATATATATATATATATATATATATATTATAATGTACATTGGTTTAATATATATTCCCTTGTACAAAATCTTTGAGAAAACCTAGAAACTGAGATCTTGAAAAATGATGAATTTGTTGACAACTAACCTATTAGACATAAAACTTCATATGAATTCGAGTTATCCATCCTTTGAAACAAAAAATTTTAAGATTTATCAACAAAATTACTTTTGATTATCAAAATCTCGTGATTTGATTTATATATCATCAAGTTTAACTTATGCACACTGACAAATCATTGATTGATTTAATCAAGAATTTTATTATTGTTAAGTTAGATCTTGAGTTCGAGTAAGGCACATTTCATCTCAATATTCAAGTCTACATCTGCCTCAAATACTTTTTGCTTAATTATGCATGTATGTATGTATATATATAGAGAGAAAGAAAAGCCTAATGCATCCTTTTTGAAGGACTATATATATATATATATAATATAGATATATAGTACCATTGCAGTATATAAATTAATCCAGTGAGAGAATTCTCTCAAAACGAATTTGTTTTATTCTGTTTGTTTCTTTTCTTTAACGGTGTTGGAATACTGATGCCACTGCCACTAGCACTACCACCATGCACCACATCCTCGATCGTCGTCTCTTGATCAGTTAAAAACCATCAAATAAACGAGAGGCATTAAATTCAATCTGACAAAACATGGAGGGAGCAATGGAAGATCATATATATTCTACTGTCTTCAAACATGAAATGTATATTCATCACATTACTCTGACAATTTACAGTTGCTCCAACATTGTTTCCCATCTTATTACAGATTTGCACTATACATACATACACACACATATATATATATATATATATATATATATGTATATATTAAAAACTCATACTCTTATATAATTTCATTGAAAGACTTTGTCTCTAGTGTCGGGTATTGAAACACAAACACACGTACAATTACAATAACGAAAGTAAATAATAAGAATATGAGACCGAGATATTTACGTGGTTCGGTTGAAAAAATTTATATCCACAACCGCAGTAGAATTGTATTTCTTGCTCATACAATTAGTGTTTACGTAAGTTACTTGAAGATTTTGGGGAAGAGCCAATAATTGGGCCAAATATTATAAAAATGCTAGGCCAAAACCTACATCCTCGGCTGCACTAGAATAGACCTCGCTGAGGTGCTTGCACCCTCAAACTTCTACAAGCGACGCGGCAGACAAGAGTCTCTTCCAACTATAAGACTATGCATACTCAACATCAAGATTATATAATATATATATATATATACGGATAATCCACTAATCTCGGAGAAATCCATAAGGAGAGACTCTAAAGACTATATTATATGATTAAAATGTGTCACAAGTCACTATTCCTTTAAGTGAGTCTAACTCTTAACCTTATAAATAAAAACTTAGAATTTAAGTAAGGAGAGTCATGTCAATTCGCTATCATCTTGTTATAGTGTGTGTGTATATATATGTATACTATTGCATCTTTAGTTGTCATCCTAGTTTTCTTCTATATAGATATTTATTTTTCTATGGAAAGAGTTCAAATAATTAATGGTCCATACCCTCTCGTCCTTCATATATGTATATATATATAGGGGTGTCATAATTAATTTGATTCATCTTTCTCCAACTTTAAGGATGAGGGGGCTGTTTTCACTTTTCACATACACTAATATTATTACTTTGGTCATGAGCTAACCACAAGAGAGAAATTAATTAAAGTAGATATAGACATATAATTTTTTGTCTCTAACTACATATGGAGAGTCATTTCATCCATGCATGAATCCAAAACCACAACAATCTCAAAATCCATCCAAATCGTAAAAGAAAAAGTTGAATCATGTGTGTATATATATATATATATATACATATACATACATATTATTCATGCATGCATGCACCAGAAGCAATATATATATAAAATGAGTTCATGGGGGGACCCTATATATACTTTTCTTCAAAACAAAAATGAAGAGAAACAAACATGGAAGAGAAAAATACAAAGTTGAGTTTCAACATCAGAAGCTTCACTGGCACACATATGCACTTCAAAGAGATGATAGACTTTATCTTCATGTCATAATATACTACAGCAATTCCCATCTCTAATCCAATTACAAGTCGAGCTAGAGAGAGAGAGATAAATAAATATAGATATCTGTATATATGGATATAGATACAGTATATATATATATATATATATATGACTTATATATAAAATCGTGCATGATGAATATGGTATCCAGTGACAGGCCATGTTTATGACTGCAACACAGTGAAAGTCATATTCCACGTGTTGTAGACATTATTAAACAATGAAATTAAAAAAAAAAAAAAAATGAAGTTCATAAATGTTTAATTATAATCTCCGACAAGACACAAACATGTCCACTGTACCATACTCTCAACTCATCACCTCTACATAGAAAATTCCATTTCTAGATGCAAAAATTTAATAATAATAATAATAAAAAGAAAAACCAAAGGCGCACCCCTTCTTGTCGTCAGATACAGTTCACAAATGAAAATCACTGGTTATGCACAAGTTATATATGTACATATATTTTCTCTCCCACTACACTCATTCGTTGTTCCATTCCAACTTTCAAACATTATCTTCAAATTAATACAAAAAGTTATTAAGTAAGAGCACGAATTTGAATATAGTGAATATAGAAATGAGTGTATATAAGAGTGATTGTTCTTTAAAAAAAGATTTGATTAAACTTAATTCTGAATTAATTAGCATACAAAATGTCTATCGAATACTATATATAAAGAATCGATGTCTAGCTATACAAATAAGAGTTGATAATGTACATATACATACAATATATATATATATATATATATATATATATATATGTAAACATCTTAAAGTCAAAATTTCCAATTGGATTAAGTTGTTGATGCGAGCCTCATCAGACCCCCCTTGCTAGCTACTTCATTCCCACCACCCTTGGCCGGAGGCAGGATTCCCACGACAAAGACAGTAAAACTTTCATGTGCACATTATACATATTTGATATATATGTGTGTGTGTGCCCATTTTATTTATTTATTTATTTAATTTCCCTTCAATTAGAAAACTGGTTAATCATTAGCAAAAAAGTGCCTTATAATTACTAGACACATGCATCCTTGGATCAGTACATCGATCTTTCCATCAAACAGGACAAAAGAGAGGATATATATATATATATATATAGATATGTATTTATATTCTGTGTATATACATACATATAAATTAAGATATTGATTAGAGCTTAATTAGAACGGTGTTTATATATGTATATATATATGCATCTTGTGCAAATGGGATGTTTTAGTGCAAGAAGAGAGAGAAAGAAAAGAGAGGAGAGATATATATACCATAATAATAATGATCAAAAAAAGTTTATAAGAATTAAGGAATTAATGTCTCAATATCTTGAGTTTGGAATCTTAGGTCTAAGTTTATTCCTGCACTAAGTTGTAGTTTCTCAGATTATGTTATGTCTGCTAATAAACAGACAAAAGTCACCACAATTATAGCTGACAGCCAAGATTATGTATGATCTCTCCCAATTACAACGTAGCGTTATCCTAAGTTAGGGTTAATGCAGGGGAAAGAAAGCCCATTCTTTTCCAATTATTATTATTAATTAAAAATAATCTATGTAATTAAGCAGCATTACTTAATTAATTCTGGGAGTGGGAATCCTTTCCATACCTCGTCCTATAGTTTAATTAAACATCCCCATGTGCTTTCTTTCTTTCTCTCACTACTGTTCTTTTCTTTAAACTTTTTTTTTTTTTTTTTTTTTTGTAATAAATGAAATGTCAAACTTCTCGAGAATTCAAGATTCATTAGGAATTGTAAAGAAGCTAGGTTTACTCTCTATATATATATATCTGATAGTAAATTTAACTCTTCTTTGTCTGTTTAATCTTTTAAAACATGATATCGGAATGAGGAAATCTAGTTTCTCTTTACGAGCTTAAACTTTTAAAATATATGATAATTTAACTCAATTTAATAATATTTGGATTTTATCATAAACTATCTTCATATTAGGTTTAGTATGCAATTACTATTTCACTTTTCTCCACGTAATTCTAAAAAAAAATCGAATTATAATAAAGTCAAATTATATAAATTTTAAATGGGAAGATATATTCATATAAATATATATATATATATATATATATATATATATATTTGTGTTTGTCTAGCTTCTTAAATTTGAGCAGCTAGCATATTTTTTGGGAATGAGGAATTGCATGCTTCATAGTCAAGATAAGCAGACAGTACATATTTTATCAAGAAATATACTAAGGCATGGTCTTAAGTCACCTCCTACACCCCCCCCAAAGAATCAAAATCATATCGTGAGCAATTATTAGACTTTGGACTAATGATTGTGTTAATCAAATTCTCAAAATTAATTTTTATATATATATCAGAGGAGATGACGAAACAAGAATCATCAGGTAGATCAGAATCACATGTTTGGGGAACAAAAAGAGGACAATTGGAAAACACCTTGTAACAACATTGTTACTTTGTAGAGAGACCCAAGAAAGAAATTTCAAAATAATATATATATATATATATATATATATATATATATATTTTAATTTTAATTGATGTTCATGATGAAGATGAGTATGTATGTATATATATATATAATACAAAATATACAAGAAACAAAGATGGTTTTTGGGTGTCCTAAGAAGTGGCTTGTCGACAAGCAATATTGCATAATTGGTGTAATCAAGATCACTTATCTTTAATCACTTTCTTTGTACTTTAATTGGAATATTTGCAGCTATGGATCTTATTTAATTTAATCCATCTTCTTTTTTGTCCAAGCTTGGTGATTAATTTAAAGTGAGGCAAAAAACCCTTATACATATTCCATTATTTGACCAATGATTATACAGACAAATTAGATTCATTCATTCATTCATTTCATACACCTGTGAAACCAAACCAAAACCAAACAAGTATCATTCTTTCAACATACATTTCTCGATTCATAAAGTTGTACATTCAGAAATCTTTTCTTAAATAATTAAACTGCTAATAAAAGTTTTTTCTTCATTTATTAATATATTTTGTTAAAGAATCTTAGAAATTGGCATGGAAATTTTCATAGACCGACAAGGGGCTCAAATGCTGCCATTAATGGAGGCGACAACCATTTGATTCCCCCACTGATATTTGCAGGTATTTGTCCTTCTCCCTCACTCCCATGTAATTAGAAGCCCCCACCCCGGCCACCCCCCTCCCCCCTCCCTTCCCCGCCATCTCTATTCTTTCTGAACTTGACTTGCTACTTATGTGTTCCGTAGCTACACCAACACAGTGATCTTTACACTATACATATATATATATATATATATATATATATAGATATATATCATATAGCACCTCATCATATTCATATTCATATAATCCAACCCATACATAACTTTTTTTTTCCCCTTCATCCCACTTTATATACATCAAAATCTCCTTTTCATTCTTTCCCTTCAAATCAAGACTTCTCTCTTACATATATAATATATATATATATATATATATATATATATATATATACATACATATTTTTCCTCCTATATATCTTCCCATCCCTCTCTCTATTTAACCACCTCTTTTCCATAGAAACCATGCTAAATACTGCTTAATTAAATATTTCTTCAAGAATTCTTGAATCTTTCATCATATCAACTCTTTTTTTTTTTTTTTCTTTTTGTATGTTTCTTAATTTCATTCATACCATGAGTTACGAACCAAACACAGCCCTTAATCTCAGTATAAACAACAATGAGCAAATAAGCCTAGACCTAATACTAGATCGATCATCTTCATCCTCGTCATCATCTCCGATTAATCAATCCGGCACCGGAGAACCCCGAGTTTTCTCTTGTAACTACTGTAGAAGGAAGTTTTATAGTTCACAAGCACTGGGTGGACATCAAAATGCGCATAAGCTTGAAAGAACTTTAGCTAAGAAAAGCAGAGAACTCAGTTCGTCGGTTCGTCCCCATGCAGGTGGACATGTAGTACAAAACCACCGTCTAAATTCAGCAGCTGCCGGTTCTTCCAGTAGTACCGGAAGTACCGGTCAAAATCATGGCCAACTGATGAAACAACAACCGCCTTATTACGGCTACGGAAGATTCGGAAGCAGTACTAGCGATGTGGTCGGTTATGGAAGAAGAGATTCAATGGAAATTAATACTAGCCATTGGAATCAAGGATATAAATCTCATGAGACTGTGGATGAAGATTTCTCCGGACAGCTGGATTTGTCTCTAAGGTTGTGATTCATTTCACTAAAATTTAGCTAGGACGAGGTTGTCCTAATCCCTTCTTCTTCTTCAACTTCTTTTTTTTTTTTTTTTTTCTTTTCTTTCTCTTATATGTCTTATATCAACTTTGTGTATTGCCACTAGTATTTTGATCCATACCCCCCTACCCCCCCACCCCAAAGAAAAAGAAAATAAAAAGGGGTTCTTTCTAGAGAAAGGAAATCATTATTCATTATTAGAGTCAAAATTTTTCTCTATTTGCACCTTTTGATGATCATCATTATATGGTTCAGAAATAATTAGTTAAATTATTGATAGATACAAAATTTGTGAAAAAGTATTTTTTTATGGATAATGAAAAACTCATTATATATATATATTCTTAGTGGGAAAGAAAACCCTTTAAGATAAATTTATGAAATTTGAAAAAAATTGTGTGTCTAGGTATAAAAATGTACATTGGTTTTTGTACATTAAAAATGGTGTTTAGATTAGATTTTCATGCGTGATTTTTGAGTTGATGTTTTTGTTGGTCCACCATGAAGAATAATAAAATACTTGCAGTACGGGGTTTACTAAAATTGAAGAGGTACGATGTGGTCTGATCAAATATTTCCATGTATATCAGAATACCAATGAAAAATCCCAACTTTTCCAATTTGAACTATAATTCTCTCACCCTTCTTTTCTCCTTTCATTAAAACCACATTGCGATGTTATACGAGATTATAAATTTAATACTTATTATGAGCATTACATAATAGTTAATATGAGATTTTTTCTTGAATAAGAGTTAGATTATGTAAATACAAATCAAACATAATTCTGATTAATCGAAACTATGATTAAACAATCATTGTCGATCGATGATATAATAGAAGATTCTTAACTATACACTTTAGTACGTGAATATAGTTAAATTAAAATAAAGTGTAAAATATGATAGGATATATATATATATATATATATATATATATATGAGTCAAATAATAATAATAATAATTACAATTACTTTACATATAATTAATAGTGGGCTTTGCTTATTGTGCGTAGACTATGATAAGACTGCCATTGTACAGATGCAATTGTAGTAGTATATATATATATATATATCCTACACAGTAGGGTTAGTCATAAAAAATTCTTTGATATGATTAACTATCTTGGTGTAAAAGCTTAAATTATTTGAATAGCAAGTAGATTAATTTGGCTATATCGTCAAAATAATTGGTATGACTTCTTTACTTAGGTGTCTGTACATGACTTATGAAGTAAGAGATTTTAAGTTTGACTTACGTTCAAAAAATCATCTTTGATCAAGGACTCTTATATATCCTACCTTCTATCCCCTCTTTGAGTAGAAGCTGAATTCCAATGAAAACTTGATCTATAATAATCTAAATGAGGATAATTTCTCATTTTTATAAGCGAAATTCAAACTTTCAATCTCATAGTTATTATGAAAACAAGATGAATAACCACTGTGACTATTATCATGTTTAATTCAGATTGAGAATTCATAGTGCCCTAATCAATCATATAAAAAAAAAAAAATCTATATACATTTTAAAATAATAATCATTCTATTTTAAAGTTACAATATTCAGAATTAAAATTGTCAAGAGCCAAACATAAGGACTAAATTAGATTTAAATTAAAATTTATGTGTTTAATTCTATCATGTGTAGCAAATATGATTTTATCTTACAAATGTTGAGACAAATGTAACTTTCACTATAAATATTATTTATTGTATCACACAAAAAAAAATTACGTCTCGAATATTGTAAAATCGTATATGATCAATAATTGAATAATTGACTTAAACCTATGTACAATAAGAATGCAACCCTTTTAAGACAATATATATATATATATATATATATATATATATGTTATGTATGTATAAAGATATATAAAAATCCATTTTTATACATACCAAAGACTTGTATGAAAAATTGATTGTATGCACAAAAAAGAAAGTATATATTTTAAAAAAGTTTTCAAAGGTATAATTAATTAATTAAAGAAAATGTTGTGTGTTTGATGGGAGGAGTTTCAAAAGTTAGCAGTGAAAGGAGCATTCACAACTGCAAATTGCTTTAAAAGTTATGATGTCGGATAGTCCAGAAATTGGAAAATGCAGATATGACTTCTTAAAGCAGTGTGCGGAAATGTATGGCCATAGAATGCAAAGACAAAAAATTTGAGGTGTAGCACCACTTTTTGTTTTGCGTTCTATTCTTTGGTTTTAACCTGCAAAAATTGAGTCACCCTTCGTGGTCCTCTATTTTCTTTGACATGACATCAAGTTCATTTACACAATATATATAAATATATATACATATACGTCTTGGAAATTGGTTTTGTGGTCCATTTTCTAGATTTAGCATTCTTATCTCTGCACAAACTTTTCTTACACAAAGTTATAAGTTCAACATTCATTCTGAGAGTTTTGTTAGCGTTCAACTCTTACTTGAGAAAAGTCTCACTTTGAGTCTTACTTGGCACTCACGTCGAACTCTCGACTTCAAGTAACATTCACTGATTCACTTTCTTGATGTGTCAAGTCAATGTAAACGGCTTAAATTTCATGAAAACAGCAAATCAGATTTTACATTTGTTAAAGATAAAAGATTGCCTCTTCCATGTTAGAAAACGTAAGTTCCTTTGTGGTTGTATATGTTGTAACGGATTTAAATTCTGCCGATGTTGATTTTAAGGTTGTTTTCATTTTTGCAATTACTAATATTTTTAATTATTATCCTACGTACCAAGAATTTGGAGGCATATTTTTCTACAAAGGTGAATTTCACCTAATTATTTATAAGCTTTGTGGATAAAATAGAATAATTTTTTTTTATGCTATAAGTTAAATTTATTCGATTTGAATCTTGTGAGACACTTATATTCTATTTTTAATAATATTTCGATTCAAATTATTATTATTTTTCTCATTTATTGCCTGTTTTTATTTAGAAAGAAAAAATATAAGACAATTTAGAACAATATATATATTTTCTAGAGCGAGAGAAATTCATATAAGAAGGCGTTCATTTAGTTAATATTAATCTCACTTATAATATGAGAAATCATAAATTTGAATTACGTTAAAATGAAAAATTATCAATTTATTATTATTATTATTTTTTTTTTTTTTAAAAAAAAAGGAGAGAATGAATTTTAGAATGAGATTGTGTAATTAAATATTTTAAAATTATTCACTTTTATCAAATAATATATTGAAATTTACTTTATTATTATATATTTATATAAGAAAATATTTTTTTTAATTCTAATTTTTATTTTTTAAACCACCTAATACTGAAGTCATCATCAACACTCTGATTAATCTAAATTCAATTCAATTTACGATTGTAAAGTTCAATTCTTACTTAAAAAAAGATTTAACCGTTAACTCTTACATGTATCTTTAGAATGAGTATCTGAATTAATCATTGAATTCGTGTAGCATTTCAAAAAAATATTTATAGCATGCTGAAGTCAATAGAATGGACTAAGAGGAGAGTGGTGGGAAAAGAACTTTCATGATCTTCCATTTCAATATTTTTCTAGTTTTTTTTTTTCCATTTTCACCTGTAAATGGAAATTTTTATCCCCAAAAATATCGACTATATTCTTTGTGTTGTAGTTTCAATTGACATCACCACCAATTAAAAAGAAATATTTATTTACTATTATTGAATATTATTATAGAATATTCTTGACTCTAAGAGTTATTTGATTTTACACGTTAAAGTATCAAATATGGTAAATTTATCCATTTTTTTTTTTGTCTAAATACAAAAATTAGTCGGTATTTATATATATTATCATTACTAATTTAACTTTAAGATTCTAATCATTTTCCAAAACAATCACAATTACTAATTTATATATATATATATATATATATATATATATTTTAGAAATCCTAACTTCTATTGTGTTTCGAATTCATGACTTCCAATTCATAAGTAGGGTGTCACGCCTTCTTGAAAATTACTAATTTATATTGAAAGATTAAATTTAATCTTTTTTTATCAATTTAAATTTTTAAAATATACGATAATTTATTACTCTTTTACATGATATTAAAACAAAAGATCCAAGTTTGGATTCGCGGCAATTTATGTTGGGCCTTATTAATAAAAGTCTTAAGAGATTTTATTTTTTTTTTTTAATTTTTACAATAATTTTTATATATGGGTTAAGCCCAATTGAGCCCACAGTTGAATTAAATAAATTTTTTTAAAAAAATAAAATATATATACTTTCTTATCTAAAGTAATCATAAATAAAAATTAGTCTTTAACAAAATTCAACTTAAATTAGTCAGACCAAATTAATCTATTCAAAACATCTTATACCCTAATTTAAAAAATAAATTAATTAAAAAGAAATATATATGTATATATATATATATATATATCCGATTCTTTGCACCGTCACTTTTACATTTCTACATTTAGTGAAATCTTAAGACTGTTGACCGAAAAGCATATGGTTCCGATAATTCCAGAAATGCCCTCAGAGAATTTACGTAAAATAAATGCTTCAGCTGGAAAATCATCATCATCATCAGTACTGTGGATTCCTTAATTATTATAGGGTTATGTCAGAGTTAATACCCTAATAATTGCTTAACCAATCTCAATCTATCTCAGTATGAAACTTGAAACTCGAATAATTAAGTGCATACATACATACATATATATATATATATATATATATATATATACATTATATGATACATCGTCTCATATCGAAAAGTTAAGTGAATGAGTAATGTTATATAAGAATGAGCTTATATATTGATTATATAGTCAACTTATAGAGATATCCCTTTTGATGTAGTGATGACAATATCGTCAAGTAGTTGACCGGACAATATGTACATATGATGTGATGATATATAGAGAAATCAACATCAGATTTTAATTAATTAGGCAGATTACTGTGATGGTTACCTAAAGATAATGTTTCGTTTTCCTTTCATATCCCATTTTTTATTCTCACCTCATTTGATGCAATGTATTGAACTTAAGGCATACTCAACTTAACCTAGTTCTACTAGACATGCATTATTCAATCTAACACGCAACCGATTATATATATATATTAAATTATGTTGCCTAAAAATTAGGTGATTTTCTATGTAATTAATAATCTGATCTCAACTTACCTAAAATAAAATAGCAGGATTAATTAATTTCGTCCAAAGTACAGTACACTAATGCTTAATTCTCATAACTTTGAGCTGTATTATTAATTTAAAAAAATATTTATTATTTTAATTAAGTATATGAGTTGATCTTACGAGTAACTACGCTATTATGTTTTAAGCAAATTTAAATTAAATCAAACTTTCTAAAATTATTTTTAGAAAGAATGGAGAATTCGGTATATATAACTTAAAACCTACGTTGCGTTACGTATCACAGTTTCTATACAAATTATATATATATAATAAGAGAGGGACAAAAGGATTTCGACAAAATTAATGTAAATGAGAGGTTACTATATATATATATTTTTTATATTTATATTATATATATATATTGAAGAAGTGTTCAATAAGCTAATAATTGTTGATAAGTACTCATAGATTTCTTAGGTGTCAGGTTTGGAATATTTCATATGGATCTCATGAGTTTAAAACGAGTGATTGAGTAAAAAAAACTTCATATTCTTAATAATCGTTTAGAGATTTTTTTAGACAAACAATGTGAAACTTCACCTCATAATAATAATTAATTAATTAATTAATGCATGAAAATTTTGATAGAGAAATCTTGGAAATGGGAGGAAACAGTATCAATTAAAAGTCTCAATCAATCTTTAATTACATGCATGGTCTCTTTGTACGTATATGCTAAAGAGTTCATTTCTTTTTTTTTTTTTTTTTTTTTTTTCTTGTCTTCATCGGTCCCGAAACGTTGTTGATCTTTCTTGCTGTTCCGCGTGAATTAATAAGATTCTATGATGTAATGATATATATATATGTAAATCTATATATATATATATATATATATATATATGATCATTGCATTTTGAATCAGACAACTTTACAGTCTAATCGCCTTTAAATTTTGTCTTTCTCTCTGGTAAAATATTAGAGGGAATTTTGAATACTGTATTTGATGATTAACTTAACATAAACTCTTGTGTGAATATTATAATACATACATACATAATTGTATGTATGTATGTATATGTGTGTATATTATATATTAGAGATTAACAGTAAAGTCCCTTCCTAGTCACAACAAGTGAAAAAATAATTATTTGAAATGGTCCGACTCGCAAGTCCGTGTCACGGTCAACTACTTAGTATTATTCTCACTGTATTAAAAAATATTATTATACATTCACTTCTCATTTTGAAGTATTATTAATGTAGTTTGAATATTTCTTTATTTAATTAATACTTTACAATTACGAATTCATTGTGATAATTATCTAATTAATAATTGACGGTGTAGACAAATAAAATTTTATTTCTAAAAAAGTGGGAAGGAGGAGAAAAAAGAGAAAAAAAAAAAAAAAATCCGGGGGGGGGTCCTCCCCCCGGGCTCCCCCTCCTTCCGGGGGGGGGTCCGTCCTGGGGGGGGGGTTCTCTTGTCCTGGTTTTCTCTGGGGTTCTTCCCGGGGGGGGGCTCCTTCGTCCCTTGTTTGTTCTTCCTCTTCTTGGTTTTTCCTTCTCCCCTTCCTTTTTGTTTTCCCGGGGATTTCTTATCTATCCGGGGTTTCTCTTTGCTTCTAATCTCTCTCAAAAAAATCTCTCGGGGGGGTGTCTTTTTTGTGTTTTTTTTTTTTTTTGTTGTTTTTTTTTTTTTTTCTTTTTTTTTCCCTTTTCCCTTTTCTCTTTTTTTTTTCTTTTTTTATTATTTATATTTATAAAAAAAAAAAAAAAATAAAAAAAAAATAATAAAATATTAAAAAAATATAAAAATATATATATATATATATATATATATATATATATATATATGTATAGTTGCTTACATAGCTAGCTATTTTCTGGGACTATAACTAGAAGGATTCGAATTGGTTTAGTGCTGAGAACGTAGAGTTCCACTTTTCATTCCCACTATATATATATAATATATATATATATATATATATATCTACTTCGGGCTCTAATTAATTGAGAATCATGGCCTCAATTTTTCATACCAAAAATTCAAACTCAAGAAGTTAATTAAGAAAACCAAACTTGTTAAACTTAATTTGAGTTAATTTGTCTTGAATTGGTATATTATTTTTTGCACCACCTAATCTCAAATGAAAGGCCCATTTCCGCCATCAATTGGTGGTATAGGGTCCATTCCATTTTTTTTTTTTTTTTAAAAAAAAAAACCCTTGTATCAATTCTTTCATTGTATTTATTTATTTTTTATCCATATTGAAAATGTAATACAAAGTTATTTTAGTTTGCTTTACTTAGGTGTCTCACATGGTTTGTCAAGTAAAGAATATGAGTTTGATACATATCAAAAACAATTTTATGCCGTAATTTTAGCTATATATTATAATATTAGAAGTATCTTCTCATGGATCCCTCTCGGATTAGTTAGTTGATGCAAGCAAGGCCACCAAAAATTTCCATCAATAAGTCTCGTAATCATGCTAAATTACAAAATCTGAAAAAGCAAATCTTTAAAGCGTATGTGAAATAGTAAGAAATTCTACTGTCTAAAGTGAGGTCAAGGAAAAATTTGGGGTCACAGCTTCCTCTTGCAAAAAAAAAAAAAAAAAAACCCCCCCTAATGGTCTCAACCTAAGAACCTTGGGGGAGAGGCTAACCGGACTCTTTCCCCCAGGCGGATGAAAGCTTCTCGCCCATCGGATAGGCGGGTCGGTTCAGGGTAAGAGTTGGGTGGTAGTCCCCGTTAAAAAGCGCTCCGTCGGCTTCCTTCGTTCGCGTAAGAGTTCGACTCTGCAAAAAAAAAAAAAAAAAAAAAAAAAAAAAAACCTTAGTGGCCTCATTGGGCCGGTGGTTTATGTCCGTCCATCTACAAATAGTTCCCAATTACTTGAAATAGACCCTCACTTTCGGTTGATAATTTATAGGATAATTTTCTAATTTAATTTTTTTTTTTAAAAAATTTGAGTTAGTCTCAAATTTTTTCTAACAAATAAATTAATCTATTATTTAATATTTAAATTTTCTACGCAAAATTCAAAAGTTGACCTCTATAAATAGTGGAGGAATATTTCGGACTAAGTAACTGCAATTTTACCCCTCAAACCATAACTCTGATTCTCTCTTTTCTGACAAGTAGTTGGATTCAAGATCGGAATCAAAAGCTAGCGAGGAGTTCTATCCACATCACATGCATTAATATAAGAACCATATATATATATGTTGCGTGTGTATATATATATATATATATATATATTATATCATTGCTGAAAAAATAAACTAGACAAGAAGTATAATATTAAGGCGAGGAAGGGGATCGATACAGACAGATTAAGAGAGAATTTTTATATTCTATAACTAAGGAAGAGATCTTTAATTCAATAGGTAATAAAATAAATATATATATATATATATATATATATATATATATATCATCTCGTGTTTTTTTTTTTTTTTTTTTTTTTTTTTTTAAAAAATTTGTTTATTTATTCTGGAGTTGATTGTTTCTTCAAGAGTAAGAACCGTTTAGGAGAATAGAGTCTGAACAATTTGTAGGCGGAGAAGGAAGAAATCACGGCGAGTATAAAGGACGCGACGAATGCACACATCAAAGAAGCACCGATTTGTTTGCAAAACCTAGTGAATTTGTTGCAGACTTTCATCCATTGTAAGCTTTTCGCACCTGTTACTGCTAGCATTGACGAATCCATTGCTGCCGAATTTGCTCCAAACACCATGTACACCACTCCCTGCCATGCATCCTCACTTAATTAAACTTATCCACCAACCAATCCCAAAACAAACTAGAATACATATATATATATATTTTTATTTATATATAGATCATATGTATTTATATACATTATTTTGTTAGACCATTTGATTTTTTAAACCCCCTCGAATTATAACTCCAACTAATCTAGATTCGACTCAAGTTGCGCCCACAAAATTTAACTTTTACTCAGGGGAAGGCATCACTCTGACTCTTATATGACTCACAGCGAGTATCGAATCTTCGACCTCGTATAACTTCACAATATGTTTTCCTATTACACCAAGCCAAAGACTTATATATATATATATATATATATATATAAAGAAGTTTTAAGAACTTACTCAAACTTATGATTTTCTATGGTTATAGGAGAAATAATTGATACTCAGGGAAAATATATTCTTATGAACTACTCTCTCCTTTTTTTTTTTTGTCCAATTAAGTTATGTCTTCTTGTGAATGTAGATAATTCAACAAGAAGATGTAACTCAATTTATAACAATCTTATATTTAAGCTAAAAAATTATGAGTTTAAGTGAAGGTTAAAGGCGAAAAGAGGATCAAAATTTCAAAAAGAGAAAAAGTGAATGTGGACAAGTCGACAAAAAAATGTAGGTCAATTAGTAATAATTTTACTCCTGATATAAAAAGTATATAAGTTCAACTCACGTTAAAAGTGAAAAAAGATCCCCAACCCCAAAAAAAAAAAAAAGAAGAAAAAAAAGATGTAGACAAAAAAAAAAAAAAAAAATTCAATTGATAACAATCTTATTTATAATTAAAAAAGCCCCAATTCAAATCATGTTAAAAAGGAAAAATGCATTAAAACTTAAAAAAAAAAAATATGAGTCACATCATTCAATTGTGTGGATTAAACAACTATGGAGTTTGTTGAGAGTTGAACAAATTGGGGACCTTCTCATTACTCTCCTTAGCTAGCTTTGACTTTCAACCCACAATTAATTTTAACCATTTTCTTCTTTTTTTTTTTTTTTTTAAAAAAATGTTTAGTCAAATTCCATTACAATCAATTTTTACTAAAGAAAAAGACTTGACATCTCCAATTTTAGGTTTAAGGTATATATATATAGAGTACTTATTTAAAGCAATTCCAGTTGTATTAAGGTATATATATATATCAGTTTATATGTATATGTATATGTTTATATATCTATCAAAAAAATATGTATGTATATGTATATGTATATATATTGAAGTAATTTATGATTCATTTTGATGGGCAACCATCACCTTTAATGTCTAAACCTTTGGTACAGTTGGTGAAACATTTATTATTATTACAACATGGGAAAAGTCAATATTCATAAAATTCACGAGACTTAATTTTTTTTTTTTTTGTTTGGTGGTAATTAAATTAAATTACGCTTATAAATAATTATTATTTTTTTTTTTTTTAAGGAATGACTTTGTTACAACGTTAATATATATTATATATATTCAACGTTTTTTAGTCTTTTCAATAAAAAAAAATGTTGAAAGAATAATTACACTCTCTGGATCAAATTAATTAATGTGTTTAGTGGCTAAACATACATACATAATGAGCTAATTTAAATGTCTCCTTTTTCTTTTTTCTTTTTTTGCCCTTCTAATTATTCAAGCAGAAGAAATAAATGTTTACTAGAATTATTAGTTTTCGTAATAAATAAGGTACGGTTATGAGTCACAATATCCAATAATTACCAAAATTATTACGGATGACTCTAGCAATATCATCTTCATCTATATTTAAAATTACTATTTCGACTAATTTAATTCAATCCAAATTATACATATAATATATATATATATATACGTATAAAATCTAATTTTTGTTTTAAAAAAAAACTTTTTCCTTTATTTTTACATAATACTTACAATTTACGAGTATTATTGAATGTATATACTAAACGACTTCCCTTTACCCTAATTGAATCGTTTGTGTGTATTTTGTCTTTTTCCTCTTTAATTTCTACTCACCATTTCAGCACAATGTACAACTCAAAAACTCAAACAGTTCATATTTACAGCAAATAATTTATAGACACGCAAAAAAAAAAAAAAAAAAAAAAAAAAAAAAGAAGAAGAAATGAATTACCTGATCTACCAAGTAACAAATCCAAGCAAGCCTTCTGTAAAGTGTCCCGTAGTCTTGTTCTTGCAATTTCATGGGGAAGAGCAAAATTCCCAGAATGTGAAGAACATTATAAGCAGCAGCAGCCAAGTCTATCCAAACCAAGTCACTATAATTAAAAAAACACCATCAAAATTGAATTATTACAGAGTAGATTATAAGATATATATATATATATATATATTATAATATATATATATATGTATATATACATATAGAGAGAGAAGAGAAGGGTTACGTAGTAAATTAAATCTTGAGGGGAAGTACTACTCACAAGAGAATATCTTGGGCTCTGAAGGTGGCTTTAATGGCTATGGTGTTAAAGAGAAGCTTGGTTTGGGTATTGAATCTCACCAGAAGAGCTGTTAATATAAGTAAAGCTGTTGCAGTAAGCCTCAGAAGAACGTCATATTTCCCATTCTCCATTTTCTTTACCACTTGATCCGCGCTTTCTCTCTCTCTCTCTCTAGATTCTTTTAGCTATGACACATACAATTACTATTGACTGATGATGAGCTATGAAGCTGTTTTATAAGCAACTCAAAATGGTGGTTAGAGAGAGAGAGAGGAGAGAGACATAACGACAAGTTTGGTGTTAAAGCAATATTATATATATATATATATATATATATCTTAAAACATATAAAAAGCCACTTGATACTTGTGAATCGGTAAAAGAAAGTCAAGTTTATATGGACAATTTTTTTAATATATATATATTTGTTTATTTTAAGAAAATAAAATTTGAAGTGTGTTATTAATTATATTTATAATATTTATAAGTAAATCTTGTTTTCTAAGTCCAGATGCACCTTTAATTTAGTTCCTTTTTACAAAAAAACCAAAAGTTTATATTAATGTAAGAAATTCG
The DNA here is from genome assembly GCA_025388415.1 of Cynanchum wilfordii. Classification (NCBI taxonomy): domain Eukaryota; kingdom Viridiplantae; phylum Streptophyta; class Magnoliopsida; order Gentianales; family Apocynaceae; genus Cynanchum; species Cynanchum wilfordii. Next base: position 2,077,730 of record JAHSUH010001386.1, read on the forward strand.
TGGTTTTAGTTGGGAATAATAAGATTTTTATATACTTCTAAGATATTTTATTTTAATTTTTTGGAAATAATAAGATTTTTAAAACTAATAAAATATTTAATATTTAGTGCACAACAAAATATCAATTGTTAAAACAAATATATATTTTTATGACAACATACCCCACAGACAACATATCAACCAAGCAACAAAATGTGTATACAAATATATATATATATATACACATATACATACATATATACTATCACAATAAATTAAAGTAATCATATTGATGGATGGTATGAGGAACTTTCACTAATTGGCCTTGCACTCAGGTGGAAATCCCCTAGGGAACCTTTTAGTATCAGTGCAGTAATTATAGATCATGTAATTCTTTTGCACCCATCTCAGTTTTTCTAAACTTATATTTACAACGGGATGTTGTTGGTCGCCGGCGGCCGGTGAACGGTGATGAGGTTGATCTCCTGCATTAAAGTTTCTGTAGGAGGCAGTAAAAGGTGATTGTCTCCAGTCAGTCTTTATAAGACCTCCTCTTGTAGCCCATTCGTCTGCGTTCCAAATACTCGAATACAGCTTCATTGGCTGGCTTTTGGGGAATGCAATTCCCATGAATTCCAAGTTCTTGAACACCCTTATCGGTATTCCATCCACCAAGAATCTGATAGTAAAAACAGAGGCAATGGTGGATATAAGAAATTACAGCTATAGTGAAAAAAAGTATGTGTGTGATATATATATATATATATATGTATACTTACACAATGGTGGATGGGAGCCAATGCATAGAGTAAGTATGGAAATCAGCAGTTGGATCAAACCATAAGTAGAATTGTTGTTCTCTTTCACCTTTTCCTTGGGTGTACACGTTTGTGTGTACAGTATATGGTTGACCACTCAAGTTTCCAAGAAATTCAAAGTCAATCTCGTCATGATTTGATCCCGTTGATGACAACTGCATGCAGAAGAATTACAAAAAGTGTGTGTGTATATATATATTAGAAAACATGAATACATATATATATATATATATATATATAATTAACATTTGTTGTGAGTACGTACGTAGAAGGCAGTGACAGTGCCAGCAGAGTTGCCAGGAACAAGTTTGAGCTGCATATCAATTCTCCCAAACAAATATTCTTTCTTGGATTGAAAACCAGAGCCAGATGTTTGATCCAACGATAATGTAAGAAGGTCCCCATTGTTGAGTATCTTTCCCCGGCCATTTCCCCAAGTTATGTCAAATTCTTGGTAGAATTTACTCTGATCAGAAACAACAAAACTCACAGAGTATGTAATTATAAGTACAGACAATATTTCTCTTATTACCAGACCCATTGATAACAACACTTGGACAGAATAATACTACAGAAATTTTAGGAAATAAAAATATATACATCGACTCCTATATATATATATATATACACACAGAAAACTTGAGTAAGATTGTTTTGAAATCTGAATGTCTCGGGAAATATCGACATCTGGAAATGCGAACTAAGTGCTGCGAAACACCTGTGAGGTGAAGATAAGTTTTAAATAATACAATATATATCTACTAAATAATAATAATGTATAAAGAACTGATCTGTACCGCCATTGATGGATAATAATGTATTGATATATGTTCAAAGCTGAAAGCCTTGTGCCTCATGGTAACCGATCTTTTAGATGGAGTAATGAGTAATGGAGAAGCATAGAAAAATTATATTATGTATATTACACGAAATTATGAAAATTTTAACCTAAATTTAAAATAGTTATATATATAAATAGAAGTTACAACCTTATGAAAGTTCTTTACTATTTGAACATTCAATCTCAATAAAATGAGGAAAATTTTTTTATCATCTTACCTTCAACAAGTCAACAAGTTGTACCTTAATTGGTAAACACCATTTACCTAATTGGTAAACGGTTTACCACTAAATAATTTAAAGAAAATTGTCTGGATTCGGCAGAGTGGTCTCGTTTATCCGAGGAAAATGAAAAAATTGGCATCATCTGCGATAGTAGTCAGAAAAACAGCATACGTGTCATTTTCTGCGGAAGAAAATATGGAACCGACAGAATATATCTCGGAATCGGTAATTGTTCTTCAAATTCATTAATGCACTGAATCAATCATGTCTTTTATATTATAATATATATATATATATATATATATATATATATATATATTTTGTTAGATGATATGTTATTTGGATTCATTACAATTTCAATTAATTTAAATTCGTTTAAATTGCGTTCATAAAATTTAATTTTTTTTTTCCTTTTAGGATTCGGTATCCGAACCCAACGAGTCGATTAATCTGGATTCGGAGCGGGTCTAGGGATTACGGACTTAAGCTCCTCTCAATCTCGGTTGTGGGGGATCGAACCGTGGTTTGCCCTTCCAAGCGTAGCCCCTTGCGCCACTACACCAACTGATGATTGGTAATTCAATTTTTATTCAAGAGAAAGTTTCATCCTAACTCTTACATGATACTTACAATATGTGTCTAATTTCAATATCGTATAGTATTCAAAATGTTATAAAAAATACTTATATGTTATCAAGAGGCACATATGTATGTATATGGTATGGGCCTACTTAATGAACTTATGTATCTTTAATGACCCAATTGTTAAAAGATGTTCCCCGAATTATTTTTCCTTCTGGGCTTTTCTAATTCATAGTAAAGTATTGGGCCCACCAGGTTATTCTATTGTCCATCTAAACCCACCAGCCACGCAACTACAAAAATATATGTATATATTTTTGGATGATCGAGAATTGCTTATATATAAAAAAAAAAAAAAAAAAAAAAAAATATGAGAATTCTAGATTTATTGTGAGTATCAAGTGCAAGCACAACTCTGGTTGAATATGAATAAGTTGGAGTCTAAGTGGCTCGAGTAAGAGTTAGTGTGAGGTCATCCACTGAGTAAGAGTTGCTGCAATGTGTAATTCGACTTAAATATGAATTAGTTGGAGTCATGATGGTTTAAAGTAAGATTCTGGTGTGGTCTTACCTCAAGTAGAAGTAAAACTCTACAATCGCAACTTGTGTCAAATCTAAATTAATCGGAGTTATAAAAATTGAAATTGTTATTAATAAGTAAATGATTATTCATGTATTTCTGCGTTGAAAATGAATAAAAAGCTTCAGATCAACGTTGTGAAACACTTAATTTAGAACAAAATCATATTATTTTCACTTGAATAAGCTATTAATTGATGATACTTAATTTGTACAAAATTGCACTCGTATTCCACAAGAATCAAATTTTGATCATATATATATATATATATATATATATATATATATATATATATATATATATATATATATATATATATATATATATATATATATATATATATATATATTTATATTCGTTTTATGGAATGGTGCATTCTGGAGGAAGGCCTTGGGGGAAGCGTTTTGTATCAGTACAGTAATTATAAACCATGTAATTGTTTTGCACCCATTTAAGCCTTTCTTGGCTGCCATTATCAAGCTCTTGAGAGTACCACCATGGCTCTGTAGAATTCGAACCACAAGAAGATTTCCCAGCTGATGATGAGTTCCTCCATACACAGCCATTAGCCACAAAGTTCGTCAGTGAAGCTGTAAATGGAGCTTCAGACCAATCTGTCTTCACAAGACCACCTCTCGTAGCCCAATCCTCTGCATCCCACAGACTTGAGTACACTCTCATGGCTTGATTCTTTGGATACGGAATCCCTCCTTCATTTTCCATGTTTCTGAATACTCTAATTGGTGTACCATCAATGTAGAAGCTGAAAAAAAAAAAAAAAAAAAATGATGTCAAATTAATCAAGAAAATTTGTGTTCGTCTTATATTCGTTTGATTATTGTTCCCCTACTGGACTTATTAAATTTTTGTTAAGAAAAATTATGATGAACACTCATACTCGAAATATATCGATTTAAAGGGGTGTATATATATATATATATACTTACATGATTGTTTTGGGGTTCCATAGGATGGAATATGTGTGGAAATCGGAAGTGGGATCAAACCAAAGGTAGAATTGTTGCTCCCTATTACCTTGACCTTGAGTGTAAACATTTGTGTGTACAATGTAAGGATCACCACTTAGATTGCCCAAGAATTCAAAGTCTATCTCATCATGACTTGGCCCTTGTGATGATAACTGAAAACAAAAAGATATTTCGATTCATCGTTTGAAAATATGTCCAAACGACTAGATATACAATATATATATATATATATATGGATTTGACATGCATGGTGATGAAAGTAATTACTTACATAATAAGCAGTAACAGTGCCAGCAGAGTTGCGAGGGACGAGTTTAAGTTGCATGTCAATTTTGGCAAAGAGGTACTCATTCTTGGACTGAATCCCACAACCGGAAGCTTTATCAAGGGAAAGTGTCAAAAGCTTGCCATTGTTGAGGATTTTAGCCCGTCCGTCGCCCCACGTGATATCTAAATCTTTCTTGAAATTACCGGCCACGACAACCACAGGTTCTAAAGAAGTAAAACCAAGAATGCAGATCAAGACAATTAGTAATTTTGCTGATGATCTTTCTTTAGCAGAAAACCAAGAAAGAGAAGCCATTATTGATGATGATGCCTAGGATGTAATAACTTATTAGTTTTTATTAATTCTTTGTACGTACTTCTAATTAATATGTAAGATAAAGAGAGTGGGAGAAAACTTTTCTTGGATGTGAGTGGTCGATTCTCTTGGTTTGGAAAGCATCGAATAGGTATTTATGGGGTTTAATCATTTTTATTTTTTGAAGTAGAATATTGAAAAGTGTAGAATATATTTCAATCTTGAAATTGTCAAAAAAAAAAAAAAAAATCTAAATTCGAAGAGTCAAGTGGCTATTATAATGTCATTAGTGGAGTAACCAAGGAAGGGAGGAAGAATATATATATATATATAACAGCTGGAACATGGCTGAAATGCACCAAAGAAAGTGGTGGGCTATAAATCTTATGTGGTAAATTTAGAAGCCTGCCAAGTGGCTTATTAGTGTATTCAAAGTAATCATAGTCATCATTCCACATCATAATGGAATTATATATTTTAAAAAAAAAAAAAATTGAAATATATTTTCTTTTAAAATATGGGAATTAAATTCATAGAGTTTTGAGTTATAAATAAAATTATTATCAGCTAAAATATACATTATTATATATATATAAATATACATAAAATGTCAAAATTATTTTTATGCTAAATATTTTTATTGACTAATAAAAAAAATTATAATTAAAAATTTTCAAGAGTATAATATATAGTTGAAATAGCGCATAAAACCAAAATCATCTCTAAAATAAATCGAATTTAAAATTTTAGTAGTATGTCAATTTTCACACTTTTTTTTAACGAGGTGTCTTAGATAAGTCTCAAATTATGCGATGACACTTTTAATCCAAATTTATATCTAAACTAATTCTTGTTCAAGTCGGGTTGGTCTCATGCGGGAGAAACTCTAGCCCCAAATTTTAAACGACTACATACATGAATTGATGTTCAAATCATCAACCTAACTTCTGCAAGAACACCTTTAAACCAAATTTACCTCTATTCAAGTCGGGTTAGTCCCTCTTGCGGGTGGAAGCTCGAGTTCTAAATTTTAAACGATTACATACATGAATTGAAGTTCAAACCATCAATCTCACTTAAGTTATGAGAATTTTTTACTAGCCCACATGTGTTTTCCGGTTTCTTACAGGATTTTTGAGTGGGTGAAAGATGGGAAGATGAACCAAAACCAGAATATTTGTACATTATCCCCATGGCCAAAGGGGCGGTATTGGAGGGCCCTAAATAAAGAGTTTGAGTAATATCTAGGAACTTCTATTGGCTAGCTCCAAAGAATTTTTGTATACCAATGATTTTCTTTTATTATTTGGTACAAACGTGTGGGTTCTGATTTTACTAGAAAGATATATTCCGTGGTAGGTGTAAGAAAAAAACAAAACAAATTTGGCCTGGAATTGAACTTGTTTGTATAGAAAAACCACATATGAATAATCATTTTCTTAGCCAGCTGGGAAAAACTAACTTGTGTACACATGAATTATAGTGCTCCGTGTTCTACAGCACTTTAGAGAAAGTGCATTAATGGTGGAAACATCCATCCATCCTCTGGAGTACTCTTTGTATACATGCATCCATTCATTAAGGTTCTAAATGTGTCTAGCCTCGGGACTTTATTTAGACCATCCGATATTTTAAGTCATTATTTTAATTCTTACTTGATGTTTACCACGAGTATTGAATTATGAACTTTATATAGTATATATAATGTATTTTTCTATTGTATCAAACCAAATTGAATGCTTATACATCAACTTTCACTATTCTCATAATGAACAAAAAGGAAAACAAAAAACATCACTAAAATTTAACATTACTACAAAACCTTTCTGTATCTATTTTGCAATTAAAATCAACCCTTATTATTTCCACCTGATCTTCTTGATCTTCCCCGTCGCCTACCTCTTCTACCTTTCCTAGTAACAGAAGAAGAAGTTGGCTGATTAAGATTGCATTCAGGAGCAAGTCCCTGTGGAAATCTCACATTATCTTCACAGTAATTGTAAATCATGTATTTCTGCTGCAAAGATTTCATTTTTGCCCTAGCTTTACTATCCAACTCTTCAGTCATCCATGAATAATTATTATCATCTCCAGAATCACACGATGTTTCTCTGGTTCTGTACGACCAAATACATCCCTGAGAACTAAAGTTTCTGTAAGAAGCTGTAAATGGTGCTAAACTCCAATCTGTCTTTACACGTCCACCTTGTGTTGCCCAATCATCTGCATTCCATAGACTTGAATATATCCTCATTGGTTGATCTTTCGGGTACGGTATTCCCATGGACTCCATATTCTTGAATTCTCTAATAGGCATCCCATCGACAGAAAGCCTAATATATATACATATATATACAAGATTAAATATATATATATATATATAGTATCATAATATATCTTTATGTGGGATAATATTAGACTTACACAATGGCTTTTTGATTCCAATGAATTGAATAGGTGTGGAAATCTTCAGTGGGATCAAACCACAAGAAAAATTGCTGCTCCCTTTCTCCTTTCCCTTGGCTAAAAACATTAGTGTGGAGTGTATATGGATTACCAGATGAATTGCCAAGAAATTCGAAGTCTATTTCATCATGAGCTGATCCTTCAGAAGACATCTGCGATATATAATGAAGAATGATTGCATCATAAATCAAGAAACACAGCTGAATTATGGATATTTTTCCACAAGAAACACAGCTTACATAGTAAGTAGTAACAGTGCCAGCAGCATTTCCAGGTACAAGTTTAATCTGCATATCAATCTTGGCAAAAATGTATTCTTTCTTAGATTCAAACCCAGATCCAGATGCTTTGTCCAGTGACAGTGTTAGAAGTTCACCTCCCTCCAGCATTTTACCCCTCGTTTCACCCCATGTTAAGATAAAGCATCTGTTGAACGTTCCATTCGAAAAACCTGTTGTGCTCGTGCTACTCATCAAAAACCAGAAAAAAAACCATCACCATTATCTATAACACATCCATTTTATACAATCTTTAATTAATATTTCACTCGGATTGCGCCTCAAGACTCTTAATTATTCGCGAATAAAGTCTCATATTAAATTCATATTATTGATCTACGTAGGTGATTAATAACATTACGGTTTATTGAACCATGACCTATCCATATTGTGTATATATAGAAACATTCTTACCATATTATTCTTCTGTATCATAATGAAACATAATCATTGTTTTAAGGTTGAAAACGTTATATAATACCTGGTTTTGCCATAAAATGTGGGATGCAAAAGTTGCGTCGGAGAAGTTTCTACGTTCCGGCGAAAGACAGATTGAGATATGAAAACGTCCACCTGAACCAAATCCCACCTCTCATTAATATAAACAAAAATGAACAATGTATATATATATATCATATAGAGAGAGAGAGAGAGAAAGAAATGGAAATTGAACCTTGAAAACGAAAATTGCAGCAAAGATAATGAAGGCCAGATATTGAAACGAAGATCTTGATCGAGATGGGGTTGAGTGATGATTTCTTGGCGGTGCCATTGCATTTTGCTATGACTAATATTTTTGTTTATATTACATATCAAAATAATGTACAGATTCATCTTTGCAATATTACCATATTTCTGGCCTTCTCTCAAGGCCGGTTTGATACAAAACTTATTTTCTCCATTTTCGGAATTTCATTTATTTATTTCTTATTATTATTTATGTCGAAGAAATTATCTCACTCCCGTGATTTTCCTTTCTGTGTTCCATATTCATCTAAATATTTGTGGTGACAAAAAATTCATCAAGTAATATTTCATGTGTATATACTTTGGTGTATTTCTTTTAAGTTGTAAATATAACTCAGTCACTCGGTGAAGTTGGTAAGCGGACTCCTAATGCTTCTCCTCATGGTGGATGGTTGAGGTTTCGATGAACTCTATGAGCGCACCCCAGCCGAATCCGGATTAGTCGGTCCGTGTGAGTTCGGATATCGGATCTTGAAAAAAAAAAAAAAAAAATTGTAAATATAACTTTGGAAATTTATTGAATTAGTCCTCAACAAATTCTTTTTTGTGATTTTCGCCCCTTATAACTTTTTTCTTTTTTTTAAATAACGTTTTAAGTCTTTCTTTGGTTAAAACAATTAAATTGACCATCTCAAAATAATAATCTTTGTAACTATAAATTGAAGTTGACTAGCAATTAATATTAAATATTTTTGACGATATATATATATAAAAGATTAAAACCATTAAATAAAAAATTTTAAGGGATAAATTTGCCTTTATCGTTTCTAGATCATCACATGTTAATAAGTCAAAAAGTTAAATATAATTATAAAGTCCTAATTTAGAAAATTAGTTTTGTACTTTTTATAGTTTTAAATATGTGATTACTTTAAGAGTTTAGATAAGGTTTTTTCTTCGGAATAAAAAGTTAAACTCTACGGATTCAACTCATATCGAATTTGAATTAGTCAGAATCGTAATGATATTCCAAAAAATATATATGTATATATATATATAATCAATTATAACTTATATTGTTAATTATTCTTTATGTAAGAATGAAAATTTTTTGGTGAGAAAAAAAAAAATTTGAATTGTCAAAGAAGATGAAAATGGGGTTAGCGGTGGAATATGGGGCATGTACAGAAACCCCGTACAGGGCCTTCCACTTGTTCCTTCTAACGTTGTCATCAGCCGCCCCGGTAAAGAAATCCCCAGAAACGCGGTCCCATAAATAAGCCGTTTCCTTACCATATCCTACATAATAAACAAATGGATTACGTTGGATGGCAGCTTTTCAATTTAGAGTTTCTAACTTTATCCAAAAATTGTTAATAATTTCATATTTTATATATATATATATATATATTGTCACTCATCTCACATCGAATGAATATGTCTATATACTTATAGTCAATTAGAAATATTCATGTTGGTGTAGTGACGACAATACTAAGTAGTTGAACGTGGTATTGCTAGACCTATAGTCACTGCCCGGACTTATGGGTCCGTGTCTTGACAAACATACTTTTTTGTTTGAACTTTTCAATAATTACTTTAAACTCTGACTAATTTATAATCAAATTACATTAGACTCTTTTTTGAATGGATGTTTTTTCTAACATCTACTATTTTACGTGCAATATCTTAATTAAAATAACGAAACTCCTTTCACAATTGAATCAACAAGTTCATGATTTAATTAATATATTTAATGAAATCGAGGGACGATTTGAAACAATCATTTTTTTTCATATACAAAATTCGAATAAGTATCAAAATCTTACTTTTGGGTTATTGTTGTTGGATTAGGTCCTCAAACCACTTTTTACGTACTATCCCGTCTGTGTCCAGCTGCACAAACTACTGTTTTTCAAATCACTTTCTTTTTTCTTTTCTGCAGGCTCCCACAACAACTTGGCCTACTTTGAACCTTCCTTTGAATTTCTTTCCAAACTTCAGCCTACTTATAAATACTGATCCACCATTCCACCATACCTCAATTCATCACCATCTTTCTCATCTTCAATTTCTATAATCCTCTCTCTCTCTCTCTCTCTTTCTCTCTCTCTCTATATATATATATATTATACATATAGCAAGTGATAGTGATCAAATTAAACAAACAATATGGCTTTTCCTTGGTATTCAACCAACCATCTTGTTGTGTTACTTGTTATAATATTTGGTGTAGCAAATGGTAGTAATTTCTACAATGATTTTGACATCACATGGGGTGATGGCCGTGCAAAGATACTCAACAATGGAGAACTTCTTACTCTCTCTCTTGATAAAACTTCTGGTTCTGGATTTCAGTCCAAGAATGAGTATTTGTTTGGAAAGATTGATATGCAGCTCAAACTCGTCCCTGGAAACTCAGCAGGAACAGTAACAGCATATTACGTAAGTTCATTTCATTTCATTTCTTAAATATATATATCCATACATATATATATATATATATATATATATTAATTGTGTTTCTTGATTCTGTTCTTTTCAGTTGTCATCACAAGGACCAACCCACGATGAGATAGACTTTGAATTCTTGGGAAATGTCACCGGTGAACCTTATATACTTCACACTAATGTATTTGGCCAAGGGAAAGGAAACAGAGAGCAGCAATTCTATCTTTGGTTCAATCCAACTGCAGATTTTCACACCTATTCCATCCTTTGGAACCCTCAACGTATTGTGTAAGTTACTCTAACAATCGATTATTAATTCAAAGATATATATATATTTTTACGTGTTAAATTTATTCTCTTAAACAACTTTATGATACGCTAAAATCAATCTGACTTAAATATCACTCCCACCAAAAGTTATTTTAAAGGTGATATAGAGTGATCAAATTTATACACCTAACAATATTCGATTTTCAGAACATGATGAAACTAATTTGTATCTATCTATATATATTGGTGCAGCTTCTCAGTGGATGGTACACCAATCAGAGAATTCAAGAACGCAGAATCCGTGGGAGTTCCATACCCAAAAAACCAAGGAATGAGAATATACTCGAGTCTTTGGAACGCAGATGACTGGGCTACACAAGGCGGTCGTGTGAAGACCGATTGGAGCAAAGCTCCATTCACGGCTTCTTACAGAAACTTCAATGCTGATTCTTCTTGCATTTGGTCATCTGGAAAATCTTCTTGCAGTAATAATTCCAAGCCATCGTCATGGATAAATGAAGAATTGGATGCAACGAGCCAAGAGAGACTGAAATGGGTTCAGAAGAATTATATGATTTACAATTACTGCACTGATGCAAACCGATTCCCGCAAGGATTTCCACCAGAATGTGCCATGAACAACTGATCTTCCAATTAGGAAAACTCAGTGAGAATGAGAATTTATGTATTTGTGATTATTGTTTATATATATTATAATTCCTTGATTCATTTTTTGTTTTCACTATTAGTGGTTTTTACATGATATATATATATATATATTGTAATAAAATTATGTTTGAAATGAATAATATTATAGTGGTTTGTTGAGAAGAACTTGATTCAAACTTTTACTTTTCACCTTTTCTTTGATCTTTATTAATTTTTTTTTCAAACCTTGCTAAAATATAATTTTAAAATAAAAAAATATCATCATCTTATTTTATGGACCTAACTCAGTCACTAATTATCATGGTCTGATAATAATTATAATTAACTATTTAGTATTATCTTCATTATATTAGTATGTCAATTCTTATATATTATTATACATCTTTATTTATTTTGAGACGAAATATCACAATATTACACTTATAATATATATATTATGGATATCACGAGACGGCTTGACATGGTCAATTAAACTTATCCAAATTCACATTCAATTTTTTTTTATACTACTATATCTCCACATTTTAAACAATTAATACTTTATGAACGAAAGAGAGTTGTAATTAAAATATTTAATAAATAAATATATTACTTCTGGCTCCGATTAATTATAAAAAAAATTAAAATATTACAAAATTATCCAATGTTTTAATTAGATATAAATATATATATATATATATATAATATATATTAAGTACAAATACCTCAAAATAATAGAAAAAATCCGATGCGTGCGACTGCAAATTAACCCCATAATGTTGGCGGGGAACGCTTCTCTACCTTGCGAGGAGAAGAGGCAAATGGTTTTTACGATAGTCTCTCTTAATAGTTAGATTTATTTTTTTTTAGATAAGTGACTGTTCGTTCGTTACCTCACAGTTCCAATTATTTCTTTTGAGATAAGTGACTGTTGTTCGTCATCTCACAGTTCCAATTCTATAGGTAAGTAAGGTTTTAAATTTTTATCTTAAAAAATTGGTTTTGTTGTTCTTTGACACAACTCTCTTGATAGTTGAGATTTGGCTATCATAATAGGCGAGGTGGGTATCCGACACATTACAAATGGGTGACACGAGGCATAGTTGTTTCATGAATTTAGATATTTTACCCATTAATATTTAGAGCTTATTTTAAATAATTAATTAATTTATATTCTGGTTCATTTTTTTTTCTAATATTTTAGTTATTATTATATCCATCGTTCTTACACGCCTTACTTTTCTTTTGTACTATTTTCTATTTATTATATAACATATCTCATCAATAAATATATATATATATATATATATATATATATATATATATGTGTGTGTATGTATGTCTATAACGTACGTGTCAAAGCTACTTTTGCAGAAGATATATAATGCTCCAGAGATGTGGGGACTAGCCACCTTCTTATATCATAATTCTTGAAACCGCGTTCTTTACACTAATTAATCAGGGAAAAAAATGCAAAATGGGACACTAAATAATTGCTTAAAATCTTTTAAACGGTAACATAAGATACTTTATTTACAACATAAAATCTATTTACAACATAAAATTAAACAGATACTTTATTTACAACATAAAATTTGTTTAAGAGAAAGAATACATAAAATCTTATATATATATATATATATCACGTGATTTTATAGAATAAAAACACAAAAGTATATACAAATCTAATTAAACCAAAACGAGATTTGTTGACTTGTTGTATTGCATTTATCTTTTTTTGCAGTAAAATGTTTTTGATCTTAATTAAGAAGTAATTGATTATCCAACAAGGAACAATGACCTGCATTTTTTTTCCTTACAAGACTTTTTCCGTGTTTCTTAGTCTTATCTAGAAACTATATATATGAACTTTATTTGGAATATATTATATATATATATATATATATATATATATATGTATGTATATATATATATATATATGTATGTATGTATAGTATTTGATGATCCAATGTCCAACCATGCAAAGTCCCAACTCATGACTTTTTTTTTTTTTTTTTTAAAAAACCAACTCATGACTTAAACAATCATTTATTAATTTACCAAATATCTGTCACAAGTCACCCAACTTGAATAGAAAACTTTTTTAGCAAGCAAGAGTCAACTAGCCAACAACATATATATATATATATATATATATATATATATATATATATATATAATGTTCAATTAATGTTCTATATATAGAGCAATTATTGCTCGAGTCTTTTTTAACTCACTTCAAGATAGGTCTACGAATTTAAAATATATCACTAAGTAATAATTTTTAAGTCTTTATTTAATAACCGTTTAAAATCTCCTAAACGAATAGTTTTAATAGTTTTTTTTTTTTTGGGTGTTGAAAAATAGATAGGCATTAATATTCGAGTAGGCCTGATACGTGTACATCTTAACTCCATCATTATTGAAGTGGTCTGACCTCATTTTTTACCCTAAAATATCTACCAACTATTCTAAATAATAAATAAATAAAATTGTGTGCAATTCAAGATTAGGGGCCAAAACTATCCAATAGGGAACAAGTTTAATCTCAAATTAAGTAAAATTTTGATGTTTGAACATTATAGGTGAAGAATAAGTGTGAAAAATAATATTTAGTTGAATTAAAAATATTAACTTATATCGAAATTTAAAATATATATATACATCAAATTTGTTCCTCAAATATGTTCTCGTTTGTTAATAGTAAAATCAAGAACTTTAAAAAACATAAGGTTGTAATCTAATTAGATTGTCTTTCTTTCTCTGGGTACTTTTTATCCGACTTGAAAGTGAAAAGTTTCAAGTTTGTCTTACTTTAAAAATGATCTTGTGTCGCATTTCATCTTGTATTGTAATATTTAAAAGCGTTTGTATGAATCTCTTTCAATTAATTGAAAAGTATACCAAATCACAATATATATAATATATATATATATATATATATATATATATATAAATTAGTCTCCATAGTGGCGTGCTATTGATTTGGCCACTCATGCACAACCTCTCATTTTTGTTCTCTTGTTATCCCCATCTGTGTACAGCTGCACAAAATCTTGGCTTTGCTCAAACACACCAAACTTCTACCCCACTTTTTTGTTTTGCCTTTTCAAAGAACCTTCTTTCTTCATATAAAGTACCTCTTTCTCAAATATTTTTTTTTCTAAAGATTCGGTGATCCTCATTCGAGTTAGTTGGGCTTCTTGCGAGAGGAAGAAGCCCCAATCGCCGGTTTTAAACAAAACGTATACATAGAGATTTGAGATCATCGATCTCACTAAGTTCAGAAAAATTTTTTAGTGACTCACCTGCATGTTAGGTTACCTCTTTCTCAATTAACCACGCATATTTCAAATTTATTTTTCATTATTTATTAGCATCCTAAAATAAAAAGTTTTTTACTTTTATGATCTTGAATAAAAATATTCAATAAAATAAATTTTATGAGTTTATAATGTTATGAATTGAATAAAATAAATTTTATGAATTTATAATGTTATGAATTGAGATACGTCTATTTGTTAAAAAAATATATATATATTATTTATGTTTTAAACATGATTTTTGTGTTTGTTAAATGTCATAATCTAAATTTAAATGTTTTTTTGTTCTTTTTTTTATTATTATTTTAATATTTATAAGTTGAATTAAATGATTTCACCTAAGTCAAAAGTAGAAAATTCAAATTTTGGAATTAAAAAAAACCACTGGTTCATATCTTTGCTTCTTGATTTGATGTCTCTACAATTATTGTTGGGTGTTACCTAAGAACCAACTGGAGATTCCTTGTTCAACCAAAAATGGAGCCTAAACAATAAAAGGTAACTTAAAAATAAGTGGAAGTAATCTATAATCTAAAATTACAGTTTCGATTAATTTGGATACAATCTAAATTGTACTTATAAAATTTAACATTATCTTATTCGGAGGAAGATTATAAGAGAAAAGTCTCATCTTAACTTTTACATGATACTCAAATGAATATCAAACTCGTGACCTCGTGTTATAAAGTCTTTAACTCTTATTTGGATATAGTGTCAAACTCATGACCTAGTAGCATTTACAATATGCATTTTTTCACTGGGTCAAACTCTTACATTGCGCTTAAAATGAGTGTCAAAACTCATAATCATAATAACATATAATTACAAGACCCATCACCAAAATAAGTGACGCTCAAACAACTGTTTCTGTTGACCTACTGGAAAGTCATGAGCAAATAAGTCTTCCTAAAGACCCAGAAAGACTTAAAAACAGCCTAAAGATTATCTTTAACACAAGCTTTTCCAATCATAAGGTTGACATATCTAGTTATATGAACCGCATAAACAAAACAAAGAAATGGCTCTCTGAAGATAAAAAGGAAATTTCCATATTACAAAATCATTGTAAATTTAATATTCAGCTTTACTATCTTGCATAAACATTTTTCTCAATTGTCAATGTCAGGAAGGTAATAAATTACAAAACACAACATGTTTGAGTCATTCAACCCTAGGCCTCATTACAAATTTGACAGAGTGAGTAATAATCAAGTTAATAATGAGTCAAAAGCAAACTTCTCACTGTACAGGGGTAATATACAATCGTGGTGTCTGCTACAGAAACAGATCTTCAAGAGTACCTGAAACTACTTCTGCACAACCCCAATAGATCTGTGGCATGTCTGACTAGTATTGCAAGTCAATAGATCTACTGGGGACACAATACTATTCATCTTCCAACTCCACAATCTGCGCCCGCCTCTCAGCTGCTTTCTTTCGGATGAAAAAGCCCCACCTCATTGCAGCCTTGATTTTTAGCCAACCCACAACAGCTTTTCCGGAACGTGTGCGATCCTCATCATAGCCAAAGTTTTGTGAAGGCGAAGGCATATAAGATGGGAACGAAAAACCATCATCAGGAATATTACCACCCGCATGTCCTCCCATGCTAAAAAGTCGAAGCAAGTGCTGCATATCTTCATTTTCAAGCATTTCATGACTTCTAATACGAATTTCCTCCTCTGATAAAAAGTCCTCAACACCCTTATCCCGACTTTGGGACCAATCGTCAAAAGGATTCAGATTAGATTGCTGAACTGATGTCCCAACTGTCTGGAACGATGACGACGATGATGACTGCGGAGGACCGAGAGCTAAAGCTGCCCTATTATCATATCTTGCATTTTGAATTTGTTGAGAATTGTTGACTTGTTGGTCAGACAAACCAAATTCTGTACTCCCAAATTGAGTGCGAGAAGAATTCAGGAGTTGAGACTGATTGGAGTATCTTCCAGTTAAGTGGTCATTATAACCTGTGCCTGCAATTTGGAAGGAAAAAGAATGAAAGAAGAGAATATTAGACACGACAGGAAACATATAATTTTTGTAGGAAAGGAGAATACAGCATAGAGCAGGTACGTGCGGACAAGATGATTTTGGCAGGAAAAGACTGCCTAAAATGAAAATTGCAAGATAGAACCAAAACAAGAAGCTGTTGCAGAATCAATATTTTAGTCTTTTAATAGCGAGTGTACATTTTCAATATATATATATATATATAGAGAGAGAGAGAGAGAGAACAGAATCCCAATTTTTCCACTAATGTCGCAACTTATTAGGTAGTTGAAGGAACACACAATCCCAAAAGTTACTTGAATATGAACCTTGAATCCTTCTGCATGCTAAATGGATTAGAATAGAAGAAAAAACACAAACAACCGAATCAGGGAAACAGTGGATATGATTCAGAATCAAACATAACAAAAAGATTATACCAAGTCCAGAAAGCCTGAGATTTTCCGGAAAAATAGATTAATACAGTTTCCCAATTTACATAATGACAATTGAGAGCATTCTCTTGAATAATTGGCATGATTAATGAGTGAGAAAAAAAAAAGGTAAAAATTCAAGAATGCTTTTTGTGCCCAAAACATATGCAAACTGTTTCGCAACTTACATGATGACAAGTAAAAAGTATACTTTGTATCAAATTAGATAATCAACACACATTGAGTGATAAAAAGTAACAAGTAATTATTAATAGGGGAGACATGCATAAACTCAATTTTCCAGCAAGCAGCCAGCCACTGTATATTTAAATGGCAGATAAATACTCCAAAGCAATTAGCAATACTATCAATCATGTTACATTTATTTTGTAAGATAATATTGACCAACATACCTCCAATAAGCATATTTGGATCCACTACAGATGGATCGGATGGTATTGGAAGTGGCAATCTTCCTGCTGAAAGTGGATTATCCAAAGCAGCAGGGTAATCTACTGGTCCCATGGGAAGTTCATTTCGAGATGCAGCTGATTTCTTGTTTTGCTTAGTGTTCAAGAGTGATTTGCCATCATACTCTACGACTTGGTTCCAATTGTCATATGCTTTCTTAACCAAGCCATCAACAAATACCTAAATGTAAAAGAATTTCCAAGGTTAGAAGTTCCTTAAGAATTACAGAAATACTCATTATCATACAGCATTAAGATATACTGCTGTGTTATTTTAGATACTAAACAATTTGAATCTCAGAGTATTCATGCCCTGTATTACTTAGAGCAGCAAAAGCATTTGTAATTTTTCCTTCAAAAGGAGGACATAACCCCCTAAAATTCCAATATTGATATTCCATTTTGTCATCTATGTAGTGACTCTGTCATGAGATGTTCAGAATGACAGGTGAATTTCTACTAAGTCATAAACGGACAGAAATTCAATCATTTAACAATTTAAATTATAAATAACACAAACCTTCTGGCTGTCAGAGAGTGAATCAGACGGAAAATATTGTTCACCAGCAATAAGACCATTCAGTTCATAAATGTTGTTAAAAACAACAGCTACACTTCTTGAATCATCACTGTAATACACATAAACCTTCCCACTCAAGACACACGTTTTTGCATGCTCAATGAGGGCATCCCACATTTTATTTGACATACCACTGCCAAGAATCTACACAAGAAAATATATGAATTAAATGACTGCAGATACCATTCAAAAGAATTAAAAAAGGAAGAGAGCAGGAATTTCATAGCCTTACGTTTCTTAGCTTCTGTGAGTCCCTCACCACAAGCCTAAGAAAGTCTTCAACAGAAAATATCCCTGCATTATTTAGCCTTTTGTGGAACGATCCATCTTTCCCTATCTTCTCCAATCTCCAAACTTCATCATTTAATGCAGGTGGATAATGTTTCTTGTATACTATCAAGGAAAAAATACAATTTAGGAATTGTTTCAATTATAAGAATAATACAAAATCAACAAATGCAAGGATTTGGCAGCTTACATTCCCCTCTATGGTCTTTGACAGTAAACGCCTCTGTCTTTGCTTCACGTATTCGTATTCCCTCATAATATCCCGAAGCAACCTTAAGTCCCAATCGGAACTTTCTACTCCTTATCCAACTTGAATTATCAGTAAATGTGAGTTCCCCTAAAGTCCCCACACCTTCCTTTAGAGTCACCTGTAGATCACCAGTTAGGAGGGGCCTCTTTCCTTCACGCTCTTTTACTACATGGCTTTCAAATTCTTCTTGTGTCCAGCTTTCATCATCTTCATTGTTAAAATCACCCTCTAACACAACAACATCCAGCTTAACGGAGGATTCAGGCCCAGATGTTACTACATGACCTGTATTTGCATCAACCAGGACAACATGAATAGAAGCACCCTGCTCTCCTTCTACTTTACCTCCGGTGAAAAGGGGCAGAGAGAGCCTGGACTTGAAGTGTAGCTGCAAGTTTCTACCATCTGGGCCTTCAAGTCGTTTAGGGGATGACCTGAAATTACCCAAATGTTTTAGGAGGAAATCCTAGAGACAAAGGCATACAAAATAAACAGAGTGCATAAAAGGCTGAGTATAGAAAAATAGTAAAGATTGCAATTATGCAATACTTTCTGTGAGCTCTTAAATCCTAAAAGCTTTGGACTAAGCAAGAGGGTATGTAACATTTTCATACAAAATTTGAAACAATTGCAGTAGAATGTTAATGATAATATAGTGAAACAATCACCTGCACTGTGCATGTCTGCACAAGTTATAGGCCCTACTACACTTTGTTAACCAAAAGCTAATTCCAACTTTTTAAAACATAGAAAACAAGCCAAAGTTGTTCACATCTTCTGGCTTCTGAAACAAATGTAAAATGTTGTTCTTCAAATCAAAGATACTTTTTAGAACATGTTCTATTCATGAAATCATCTAAAATACAAACAATAACAATAAATGAAATTTCAATTTTTTTCAAATAGCAATTTAAGCAGACAAGGACACTCAGAAGGACAGGAGAGGAAACCGAACATTTTAAAAAGGTGTTCAAGCAAACACAGCAACAAGGAACTTCTACTTTGTACACAGTAAGAATCATTATATTCTAGAATACTATGCACCCTAAATATAGACTAGCCAAGCAAATTTATAAAAATTAGAGTTCTCCTTCAGGCTTCCAGAATATATCATAGGAAATATACAAAGTGGAAACTCTAGTTGTCAATTTGGTGGTAGCAACTTGCTCACTCAAAATGAGCACACACTTGAAGAGCCCTCTTTTACCCATAACAAGTTTAACCACCAGTTCATTCAAAACTGAGAGCTATCATGAATGAAGCTCAAACAATCTTAACCAAAGAACTTGGTAGAAAGCAAAAATAAACATAAGATGTCAAGACCCACCAAAAAATTTAATGTAACTATTTTAAGAGGAACATGAACAGATTCTCAAACTCAAAACAAGATACACCAAAGAAAATTCCTATAAGGTAATAAAGGTACATCCACAATTTAGAAAATCAAATCCAACCTTCCAGTTAACTTTGCAGGACCTAGCTTTGCCAAAGCACGTTCCACTTCTTCACTAACCTGTTCAGTTTCATTTGGAAATAAGAAAAAAAAGACACAGAAGGCTTCAATAAGAGAATAAATTATTCAGGACCTAAAAATAAAACAGCCATAACAGGTGGTTAAGCTTACAACTCTCCGCAGAATAGGCTCCAAGGATGAGCAAAGTTTTTGTAGACTATCCACCTTTAAGGCTTCAACAATTACACTGCATCAAATATTCAAAACCAGACAACAATCAGTTAAATATTGAAGTCAGGCACAAAAAGCAAAGTTAGAGAAAGAATGATCCAATAGAATTATGCTTACTCCACTTAATAGGACACATTCAAGAAGATTTTACCGGTACTTGTATTAGCATAAACTACAAGAGAGTTCAGACAATTTAGTTAAGCCAGACGCCTAAAACACCTTTTGAGTTTTTTCTCTAAAATCCTACTAAGGATGCAAGTACCCTGAACTTAGCAATATTGGAGTAATCTTTACTGTCTTGACTGGAACTGATTTTCTAATTTCCAGGAGCTCTCCACTGTTATGCTTCACTTAGAGGGAAAAAATGCTTGTTATTTTGAATTCAGCACTATGAGAATTCCTAACTCCCAAGTAGCACCAGTATTTAGCTTTATTTCCAGCACATACAGCAAGAACCAATACCAAGCGAAACAAATATTATAAGTAGCACTGACAGGCTATTCACAGAATTGGAAAGCAATTGCAAAGCCCTAAATACTAACCCACAAACTTCAAGTAGCAGAAATCCACATCTAAAATACAAGAAAACTCCTATCTAAATGAATATTCACTAATGACCTGCTAACACAATCTCAAAAATTCATAATAATAAAAAAAAAAAAAAAAAATCCCAAACTACTGTTCCTCCAAGAAGAGGCAAAATCAAAGTAAGAACTTTCGGCAAAATCAACCACCACCACCACCAAAAGGAAACGTTAAACTAAGAATTTAAAGAATTATATACCTAGCCAAAGCAGGTCTTTTCCTCTCCTGCTGCTGGTCATCATCCCCCTCCAAACTCCTCTTCCTCGTCTGCATTTTGCAAAACCTATCCCCAAAACAAAGCTAGCCAGTAAAACAATGTCCACAGATCTTAAACTCGCCAACAAACTCCAATTTTTCCGAACCCCCATGCCCTAGATCCCCCAAAATAATTATTAATCCCCTTCAAACCCTAATTCTGTAACACCACAACTTCACTTCTACAAAATAACATACAAAAAACAAAATTACTCTTACCTGATGATACTCAGTACACAAAGTCCACAACTTCCCCGTAACACGTAGACACAGTGGAGATATTCCGGCAAAAAGAAGAATCAGGTTCTGATTCAGTCGCTTCTTCTAGTGTGTGCTGTGTGTGAGAGAGAGAGAGAGAGAGAGAAAGGTCTACTCTGACGACTATGGAAGCAAGCAAAGTAAAGGGATAAAAATCTAGGTTAAAAACGTAATTATACTGATAATAATGTCGCTCTTTGTCTTTGTATTTATTTAATTAATCAAGTGATAGAAATCTTTTTCGATTTTGCTTTTGTTTTCTTTTTCTCAGGCGGTATCTGATTGGTTGGACTGACTTAGGGAGATCTATGCCGTCCGTCTTCGGCCTGTATGACGGCTGCAAACCAATGATTTTTCACGTCGGAATATTCACATTTTGTTTTTGGTTTTTTTATAACATTAAAATTCATATTCACCAAAAAAACATTAAAATTCATGTTTCCAAAACCTCCAACCTTTGTATTAAGTTATCCATTAAATGAGTATTTTTCCGTTAGACAGTAATAATTGATTACAAAATATGTTTTATTCTTATGAATAAAATTTAAACTCATGAATAACTAACATGTCATATCTCCTAGTTTCTATTATCATAATCAATAACAAGTTACGATCTGAATGAAACACTTTTATTTTTGTTCCGGTTAGATCATTCAATACATTATTATATTATTAGCAGTCGTCTAGTAAAAATTTTAAAAATAAAAAAAAGGTAAAGTTAGGAAATATGGTGTATTGTGTATGACTTCTCTCATACACATTATTAACGACTTATATCATCATTTTTTTTTTTGTTAGAAAAAACTTATATCATCATTACATCTATAAAAATTCAGTATATTTAAAATAAAAACTTTATCTCAACAACTATTCACCAAATAGTTAAAGTGAGGGTTAGATTTAGGAATAAAGTTAGAAAGGTATGTTTAATGCAGCATTCTCTAAGGGATAGTGATGAAAGCAAGCCTATTTGATTGGGTACAAAATCATTAACAAATGATATATTGTGTTATATGTTTGATCATTTTTTTGTCTAAAATCGGGTATTCATTTTATAAGAAATTGATAAAAAATTTACATTGTATGGTATACACCACTA
The DNA here is from genome assembly GCA_025388415.1 of Cynanchum wilfordii. NCBI lineage: Eukaryota > Viridiplantae > Streptophyta > Magnoliopsida > Gentianales > Apocynaceae > Cynanchum > Cynanchum wilfordii. The sequence continues at coordinate 2,100,347 of JAHSUH010001386.1, forward strand.
AACAAAAGAGGAGCCAAAACAGATCTATGTTCAGGCGGTTAAGAGATTTCTGTTAACAAGAATATAAGAGTACTTCAAAAAATGGCTAGAATTATGATTTTTAGCGTTATAATTACACCATAAACTATTTGTTTGATCATTTTTATCATAAGTATAAAAAAATATATACCAAATTTTATGTTAGATTAAAAAATACCAAATATGCATTAAAAAAATTAAGATTTAATTTGGTAAATTTTTTTGTAATATATATACTTTAAAAAATTAGGTTCACCTAATCAAAGTTTTTATAAGGTCCAATATTGAATTCAAAGAAATAATTATACCCATCAAAGAAAAAAAAAAAAAAAAAAAAAGTACCATTCACCTACCCCTTTTTTTTTTTTTTTTTTTTTTTTTTTTTTAAAGTTAATTTTGGGCCAAAATAAAAAAGTGAGACTTCATTTATTGTCTTACTTGATTTGCGAAGTAAGGGACTTAAGATAGATCCTCCCGTATTAATCGATGAGGATATCAAATAAAATATATATATTATATATATATTAAAAGAATATCATATTTGTAACTGGTAGACATCTTTTTTCTTCTTTTCTCCACAAAAAAGGGCTTCTCAACCTATTATATGTTATTATCCTAAAAAGAGAACATTTTATATTTTGTTGTTTTCTTGACTTAACAAAAATAAATAATAATAATAAAAAAAAAGATGAAACGTATCTCCAAAGGTGATGATATTGTAACAGAACTTGGTGTTTTCCTTTTTCTTTTTTTTTTTTTTTTTTTTCAATTTCGTTTCATTGCCACGTTATACTATCCGTACGTCCCCAAGAATCCACGTGGCACCATCATCCCCATGCATCCCAAACTAGCTGCCACCTCGTTCTTCCCACACACCATATAATTCTTATAAAACCCATTATTTATCTGCTTCAGAGTATTGTCAATTTGGAATAGTGATGATGAACAACTTATGCAATAGAAATTGTTGTTGTTGTTGTTCTTCTTCTTCTGCTCAGCTAATTGCTGAAAATGAAGATGTGATTGCAGAAATTCTTCTTCATTTGCCTGTGAAATATCTACTTCGTTTCAAATGCGTTTCAAGAAAATGGCGTTCTGTCATTTCCAGTCCTTACTTTGCTCACCGTCACACTCGGCGGAATTCCGGCCGGGGAACGTCCAGTCTCTTGATACTCAGGAGTCGAGCATTGCTTATTCTTTCTCTGGGTGATAATGATCACAATAATTCTCCGGCTGGATTTAGAATCCCGTCGTTCAATTTTTTGAACCTTACCCCAGATTTCACTTTGAGGATTCTGGGGACTTGTAATGGGTTGATGTTGTGCTACATGGGTTCTGCTTTTAACGGCTGTAATTTTTCTTACTGCGTTTGCAATCTCACGACCAAGAGATTCATCACTCTTCCCCGACCGGAATTGATCGCGAATAAACACATTCTCGGTGTCAATTTGGCGTTTGATCCATCGGAATCGCCCAATTTCAAAGTTGTTTGTGTTGGCCAATCTTGTATCCTCGATCACCGTTGTCAGATTGAGATTTACTCCTCGGAAACTGGGTTATGGAAACGCTGGAATGGTTCATTCTGTAACCAGTACAATATACTGCAAACATTCGATCAAGGTGTTTTCAGCAATGGCGCAGTTCATTGGCTCTGTACTGTTGGTGATTCGCTTTACTTCGATCTCAAAGATGAGAGCTTAAAAACTCTACCGATGCCTCCAATACACGGAGATATTTACACCACCAAGAGAATGCGGCATCTAGGCCAATCCGGAGGGCATCTGCAGTTAATCGATAGTGAAGCAAAGATGTATCACAACCCTCCAATGGACATATATGAGATGAACAGAGACTACTCCGGCTGGTTTTTGAAGTACAGTATTGATCTTAATGACATCGGTTGTCTGTTTCCAGACATGGTTGGACATGTTGAGGTACATACTCAATTCTTTGAGGATGGTTATAGTGTGCACTTGTCTAAATACTTCTTGTACTCGATACTAAGTGTAGTTGGAAGTGAAGATGGGCAGAGTTTGGAAGTTATTTTGTCTATACCAAATAAGATCATTTCTTACAATCCTAAAGAAAACAGTGCAAGGGTTCTTCTCTGTCTTGGGGATAATATGAACACATTAGATTACAGATGGCGTGATGTTTATCAGCTTAAGGACACACTTTCTTGGCTCTAACCACCCCAGATTGTTTTACCTGATGTTTTATGATTGGAAATGTAATAAGAATCTGAAAAGAGCAATAATAGGTATACACATTGTTTCAGTCTTCATTGAGAGCAAGATAAACTCAGAGAAAAGCAGTACCTACCAGATGTATTTTTTTTTTTACTTACTATAGAAAAGTTTTAAAACTTCTTATGGATTTGATGGCAGCTCGAGTCTTGGGTATACTTTTTTCAGCAACTGGTTGCAGGTCTGAGGCGAAGTGCAAGGGGTGCACATGAGATAAATGACATTGCCCAGAGGCCTCAGTGAAATGCCATCCTGCTCAAGCTTTTGAACAAGAGAACTTGCATATAGAGATGCATACCTGCAGTTCAGTGGGAGGAAGAAAGCATCTCTAATTATTGATATTCGATAAAAACTTCAGATCAACCACGAAGTTAAAAGATGTGTTACCCAGCATTGCTTCCCTCAGCTCGAAGTTCCAATGCACAAACAGTTCCTAAAGCAACCACTCTCTGGACCGCAGGATGTGAGGATATCTGGTGAACTAATTCTGGATCCCACAGCTGCAAGAATCAAATAAGTGCACATTATAATGCAGATAGAAATATCCTGGTTTAAAAGTTGACAGATTATGCTTTATTCATTCGAGTGATACCTCTCTGAGTGATTTTCCTCCAGGTAACATGTTCTTGTTTGTTTGAGGATTCTTGAACCATTGAATAGACTTCACAGCAGCAGAACAACCTATGGCATGCGCTGTGTATGAATGCCCATGTAAAAGTGCCTTCAGCTGAAAGCAGATGCAAAACATTAGAATTTTCCTATACCAGAAACGAAAATGTAGTGCAGGGACTTTACCTTGGAGTCGCCACTAAATACTTCAAAAACTGATTTTGATGCTAATGTAGCGGACAAAGGTACAGTCCCACCAGTCATAAGCTTTGAGAAGCAGCTTATATCAGGCTGACAGCGGAGTAATTTGGCAGCAGACTGAACAAAGAAAAAGAGTTCGATCATTTGCTGAACAGAAAGCAGTAAACATGTACACACATGCTTATAACAAACCAACCTCTGCACCAAGACGCCAAAATCCAGTAAAGACCTCATCAAATATAACAGGGATTTTTCGACTTTGACATTCTCTGACGAGTATTCGTTGGAAAAGTGGATCAATCATTTCCATTCCGCCAGCACCATGTATTACTGCAACCAACACAAAACTGTAATCCTCAACATATTCATGTAAAAATATTTGTTTGGGAAGTTTAAATATTGAAATAAAGATTACCTGGTTCAATAATTAATGTTCCAATACGCGTAACAGTTCCAGAGTCAGCAACTGATAATTCTTTTGATATATATGATGAATAAATGCCAGCTACGCTTGAAGCATCCCGGTTCCCCTCAAAAATTTCATCACGGCCATTGAAAGCTGCCAAAGAGTTTTTAGTTTCTTCATGAAAGAGAACTGAAAAATAGACTTTTTCACTTACAAATATCTTCCTCATTTGATCCTTCATCTTGAATCTTCTCTGGAAGATGAAGTTTCCATACACCATTTGACATGAAAACTGTAGGGGGATTCAGAAAAAGACCTCTTCCTGAATACCTGTGAATTTCTCTCAAATCAATAACATTTGGAACTCAAGTATATTTTGGTATTCTTATAAAAAGGTTAATAAAAATGGCCATACCAAGGTTGCTGGAAAAGCCCAGTATATGGGGAAGGTGCTTGCGCTTCCATTGCACCCAGAGTATCACCATGATAACATCCTCTTAAAGCTAATACCTAATTAATAAGAAGAAATCTTCCACAAATTTAGTTCTGTGTAGCATAAATGATAACAAATAAGTAAGTTTTCAGTGGTTTATGAGAGAATAGACATATAATTCATTATTTTGTATCCCTGAATCATAGATTTAAACTGAAACTGGCAATGGCAGTGGCAGAAGATAGGGCCAAGAAAAAAACAAAAAAGATTGAAAAATGACCTTCAGATCAATTTCTCTTTTAGTGTCCAGGTCAAAGTGGATTCCATGGTCAAACAAGAATTTCCGAAAAGCCATTTTGAGAGCAATTTCAACTGCTGTAGACCCGTTATCTGAAAAGTATGTTCTTGCAGCCCATCCTAATCACAACTTTTAGGGAATGCAGTTAGCAGGAAATATAAAGGTGAAATTGATAAGGAAAAAGAGAAGATATCAACACAAGGAAGAAGCAGAATTTCCACAGCTATTGAATCGACATATATTTGGAAAGATTCATTGGCGATAGCTTATTCTTAGATTCGAGGGGTATATATGTGACAAGGCCCAACACTCAGTCACACATCCCAGTGCCACAAATAGAGAAGGTAAATTTAAAATCTGTATACTTTGTAAATCAAGCATAGCTCAATAGTTCGAAGTCATGTCTCAAAGCACCAATTGAATTTGATTTAGCACCCATAAAATTAGGAAAAAGAAAGCAATCTGAATTTCCATCTTATTCTTGCACCAAAAGGTCCAAAACCATAACATCTGACATTATTCAAAAAGAAGACTAACCTTTTCCAACACCGTTGAGCAAAAGCTCAGAGCATTCAAGAACTGGCTCGTAAACCTTCTCAGGAAACATCACATGCCCATAACGTGCAGTAGTATAACCAACAGTCCTTGCAAGCTCAATCTGAAACCACCTAAAACACAGTTGCAGCAAGGCATCTTACAGATGATGCTTGTAAAGATTTAAACAGCAACAAGTTGATTCTTAAACAGAGAAACGCATAAATTTCCTCTGGCTGTTTGGTTAATGGAAAACAAAATAGTATAAAATAACTTATTCACATTATTTAGAATTCCCTTCGGTAAAAAGGAATGTCTATTGCTGATAAAAAAATGTACAAATGCAGAGAGCTATAAGAAGTTTTTCCAGGAAAAGGTTACCCACCAAAATAGAGATTAATGACCGACAAAGTACTACACTACTGTGTTGAAAAATTGTCCACAAGATGGCAATTACAAGTAAATTTCAAAAGGCTTCTGAAGTGGTAGTAATAATAACAAAAAGAGGAGATTGTTATCCGAATATCAAATTATTCCAAGGGTAATAATATCCAAGTCAAAATCTAGTTAGGGTTAAGTCTGCAGGTGGTATAAGAAACCAAGAGATGAAACTGTCTGGTAGTCATGCCATGGGCGATTGAAACCAGCAGAAGTTCTTTGAAAAAAAAAATGATATTTGATACATAAATATAAAGAATCAATACAATAATACAGAGTTAAGGTATCTGATACTGCATTTCATAAGGTTTACAAGAAAAGGACAAGGAGACAACAGGGTAGTATTATGTTTAGATATTAACATGATGTGATTGTAAGTTAATGCTACATGTTGTTAAGGTTAACATTACTGCCACAAGTTAGTATGGCAATTCATTATAGTTCAGAAGCAGTTAGTTTTCTGATATTAATTAGTACGCAGAAAATAAAGATTTATGAGCATAGATTCAGAGAAGTTCTTGAATACTTTTATTCTTGGAGGTTGCTTCTATTTGCTGGACAAACTTGCCAACCAAAATTGGTCACAAATAGAAGAAACAAAAAATCTGGTGAAGTAAGCGGACTTTACTGTTCTAGGACATAAAACCAGATATAGGGGTTGATTTCTACCAGACAGCGCCAAATACAAACCAGAGAACATTGAAACAAATCTATACTATATTTTTATCTCCATTTTGAACATTTTAAATGACTATGAACTTCAGAATTATCACAATTTATTCAAAATTTAACTGCATGATTACTAAATTTAAGAATCTGTAACTTTTCTTTTTATGTTTCCCTGCAGGAGCAGCAGTTTATCATCACAGGTAAAGCAATGAATATTGCTCCAGACAGAGACAAATTATACGACAAACTAAATGTTATTCGAAGTCATTAGATAATCAGAATTTGAAGGCATATCATAAGAACAAACACCAGCTATGATATACTTGTGGAAAAACACAAAGAAGCCAAAGGACTGACCTGTAATTTAGCATCAGGTCCCTGCGTCCACCAACTTGCAGAACCATCAAACTGTTGATTCATGGAGCTAAAACTTCTAGACTATATAAAAACAAGAAATCAAAAATTAGCTCAAGTTGGGGTTGAAATCATGATGTGCAGAAACATCAAGATATTGCAAAGAGCATTACATGCTGTCCATTAAGGGAGTGTTAAAATGAACTGAGAAAATCTAAAAACCAGGGAACTCAAAAGAGCAAGTAAGCACAACTTCCATAAGCACAGAAGGAATTCACAAACCTTGTAGACTGAAAAATTCTCTCCACAGCGTGAATCAATAACTGTGATTTTCTCTTCTGGTACAAATTCATGTTGAGTAAAAGGCCACCAGAAAATATCATGAGCCCTTTTTGGCATTTCATTTAATCTCTTCACCCTTTCAACAAAGGCCGAAAGCATTATCTCTTTTAGAGAACTAAAAATAGGTTGCGACTTCCCAAACCATTCAATCAGGTTATCTGACATATCTTTTGGGATGGGTGGAAGCAGCAGCACAGGGATGCTGTAAAGATGAAGAGAGTTCAGTAATTACTGAAGACGTGTACCAAGAAATTAGCAATTAATATTGAAGGTGAAATATCTGCAAACAGAAGTTCAAAAGAAAGAAAATAAAAATAATACAACCTGATGTGGACATGGAAATATCTTTAGAGAAATGTACATATGCTAAGACTAAGAAATGTATATATACAAACTCATGCAAAGACTAAGAAATGTACTTCAGAGAATTGTGTTGATCAGACCATTCAAGAATATTCACGAGAAAAGAACAAAAACAATCATCTAAGATTAAAATTACATTACCTGTTTTCCAAATAAGATGATAGGGGCACCTCATTTATAAGGCCATTATCTTCAAAAACAATAGCAACAATATCATAGCCACGAAGTTTTAAACTTTCATAAGCTGAAATGGTTCCTGAAATGCCACCAAGTCTACCATCCCCAACCAAAATGGCAGGCAATCTGAAAGGCCTGCTAAACAAAAAAGACATGAAAAGAGCAGACTTGATATCAAACAGATAAATAATGTCACTTACAAAGTTAATTCATCCATCTTTGTTGATCTGAACTCACAATTTACTACTATTTCCGATATCTGCTTATGATGATCTAGAAAACATAAATTTTTTGAGCTAGGTGACTTCATTCTTATCTCTAATATGTTCTCTACAGGAGAAAAGTGACTCTGGGACTGGTCTACCTCTGATTATATTTAAACAAATCTATCCATGTTATTTCCATGTCCGTCAATAAAAATTCAACATTATGGTGCCAAATTTTCTCATTTGGAACCTAATCAAGGTAAGAACTACATTTCTGACAAAATCTGGAAACTCAATTTTAGTTGCAAAAGATGAATTCAGAGCTTTGCGATAACCCACAAACTAGGACTTCCATATAAATGAAAAAATTCAAGGTGCATTTTGTCTTCTTTTTTCTTTTTTTGTCAAAATATTACTTTTTGGGTCAAAAGATGAATTTTATATGGACATATAAATGTAATCTTGGTTGTTTGACAGGAGAATTTGAGTAGGTTACTGACTAGCTCAAAAAGAAAATGCAAGAAATGCGATTTGAGTATATACAGAAAGAAGAGGGGAAAAAAAGAAGAAATGCATGCAACAGAACTTCAGCACCGTACCGATACAAGTCACACTGGAGAGTACCCGAAGGCCCAGGACTTGCAACACCACCAGCAGTCTCAATCACAGACATAACACTTAAATCTTGATTGCAACTCCCTTCTATCCCATTCTCATTCTGTAAACCAATTCTCAAGCCCCTCTTTAACATTTCCAACAACTCATGATCTTCTACGGTAGCTCCTTCTCTTTCTGCTGCTAAATGGGGTGAAATCGCCTCTCTCCACCCATACATTGTCTTGCATAACAACTCAGAAAATGGTCCTATCCCTTCACCCTTTTCAAGCCCCATCAGTTCCCTCTCCTCATACCACTGCAAATCTTCGAATCCATGCTCAACAAGAGACCTTTCTGATCTTTCACCACTCATTCCCGACCCAAGACTGGCACTTTTTCCACCTAAAATGGCATTAGACGCCGGAACTGAGGTTTTAAGCACATGATTCGAGGCAAGGACGGAGAAACCAGGACGATTCTGGAGGAAAAAATCAGAATATTTCCTGTAAACAAACCGTGAATCCGAGTCTTCTGGGAAACCCGTTTGAACAGGTTTGAGATACACAAATTTCTTCCCAATACTGGTGGAGGAGGAAGACGATAGAAAAGAAATGGAAAGACCTGCAGAGACAAGGGTTTTGCCTAGAGAAGTATTTGCAGCCCAGATAGTGTAAATTGGGTGAGTTAAAGGGTATTCAATAGTGGGAGGAGCTGTTGTTGTAGTACAAGAGTCTGTCCTTGCCGGCGACTGAAGACGGCGGACATGGAGGAGCAAGAAGGGTTTAAGGAAAGAGCGGCGGCGGTTTAGCTGCATGATTTGAGTTGAAATTGGGTACATTTTTCTGTCCGTCTCTAAGTGTTCAAATCCCCAATATTTTTGAGTACAACGACTACAGAGTTCTTGTTTTACGTATGAACAGAGCTATTTTTAGTATCCATGGAGGATAGTACGGAAAGATTTCAAAACTAGGATTAATTCTTTACCTAACCCGCCTAACCAGTAACCACCGACCTACCTCGAGAATACCGAAGCCTAGAGTTGTTTTATCCTAGAAATCATGCTGAACCTTTAGAATAATGGAGTCAGAGCTAGAGAGAAGATTGCATATATTTCATCTCTCCGACATGTAAATTCCAAAATCTCACGGACATCCAAAGATGACGAATCCAAGAATTTAGGTATGAAATAACCAGTTGGTTCTAGGCAGCATATAGAAACTAATTTCATAGCTTTCTGATGCTGTTCTTGGAAAATAAACTCGGGTTTAAGATTAAGGAGGTAACCTAACTTCTACATAAAGAGACTACAAAGGGAGAAAATAGAATGCACATTACGGCATTTGTTATAATTTAGTATATCCAGTACTTATAACCTTTGCCTGATCACATATATATATATATATATATATGTGTGTGTGTGTGTGTGTGTGTGTGTGTGTGATAAATATAAGAATGTTCAAATTGTTCTTTCACCTTTCTTGCAAAAACCATTCATCACAGTTTCATTCACATCCTGTCAAATTCTTTTCTCAAGGTGTAAGACACCAGCTGTTAGATGATACATTTGTTATAAAAACTATTTCCTGCAAGAATTCAAAGGAAAGAAAGCTATAATAGAGCAATCATCCTAAGTATTGTTTGAAAGTTCATGAGAAAAATGACAAAGCAATGCTCAAAAGAAATTAAAACAAAATTTTTCAGGATGTCATCCTAGTATACAAACAAGAAAGCATTGGGTGTTCTCTTTCCAATCTCATGTTTCAGGCCTGAATGGTCTCTGCCAAAAATGCTCTCCTCGGTTGTCTGTTAGCCAAAGGTCCATGACAGCCAAGAAGCTGTAAAAAATGAAAACATTAGCAACTTCAAGAAACAGAACAAGAATGACAACAGAAAGGAGAAAATGAAATCAAAAGAACATAGACTGATCCTTGCGCCTGTTAGATAAAATTAGTTCAATAGAAGTTATCATCTTTAGCATGTTTGAAGAGGGCAAACCTTAGCATTGACACCATCGGATGCAATCCTGTTCTGTGCCTTCCATTTCACATAATCTGTGCGGTTGAATTTGGTGAACCCCCTGATTCAAAATGGAAAAAAAAAAAAAAAATAAATAGAACATGTTAAAATCACCGCATACAGCACAGACTATATAGGCAAACTTAAAATGATTGTTAGACAACTTGCCTCCAAAGAGAATAGGTACAAAGATCCATCATAACCCCAAAATAAAAGGTCATCATAGGTAATGGCACATAAAATTAAAAGGTATAGCAACCTAAAAAAAAAAAGTACAATATTACTGTTTAAATGATGAAAAAGGATATGCATGAAACACTATGCCATGTTCAGTAACATGTAAGATTCACCAAATACATAATGCACCTTCAGAAGTGGAAACCTGGAGGTTTAAGGTTAAGATTAATGACAAGAAAAAGGTAACTCCCTACATCGTATTTCTTGAAGTAGAAGAAATTCAAAACAAATAGTATAATTACCATTTTCTGCTGACAATGATCTTTTGACGACCAGGGAATTTGAACTTTGCACGGCGCAAGGCCTCTTGGGCATGATGACTGTTCCCATCCTTGCAGCGAACGGAGAGAAGGACCTGACCAATTGCAACACGAGCACATGTTCCTTGTGGCTTACCAAAAGCACCTCTCATGCCAGTTTGGAGCCTATCAGCTCCTGCACATGACAACATTTTGTTTATACGTAAAACATGGAAAGGGTGCACCCTGACCCTTAGGTGGAAGGCATCCTTTCCAGCAAACTTAGTCATGTACTTGTTGCATGCAATACGGGCAGCTTCAAGTGCCTCACTGGAAACATTCTCTTTCTCCCAACTAACCAAATGCACACAGAAGGGGAATTCATCAACCCCCTTTTTCTTCATTCCAACATCATAAATCCTGATTTTGGGATCAGGCACACCACGGCAATAACGAGACTTTGGGTAGGGCTTGTTCTTGATCTGACGATAACATCTAGCAGGTCCTGTAAAAGGTAAACCAAGAAACTTCAAAGGGAATACAAAGAAAGAGTTGAAAAGGTAACATCAAAATTGCATCAACCAACAAAAGATCTGATATGAAAATGCACCTAACATAAGCCACATGTATGATTAGAATAAACACTTTCAACTTTCCTTCCTGAATAGAATGGATGTTCATCTTATATGGCGAGTCAAAAAATCATCCATGAAAGTCCCATATAACATCTTCATTTATCCATAATCAAAGTGAACTTCTCAAAGTCCAGAATCCTTTCAATCCATGGATTGAAGTGTGAAAACTTCATATGTGATTCCCTCAATGGCAACCCTAAGCTTCCATATTTCTAAAATAATATTCTTTGACAATGTGGCAGCATAATTCATTAGCAAAGCAACATTGTTTTCTGAGGTATTATAAGGCAGGGTGGGAACTCCTCATCTTAAGTCTTAACTCCCTCATGGCTCCTATTTATCTATAATATTTCGGTGAGAATGTGGCAAGATAATTCATGCAGCAAAGCAAGATTGTTTGCTAAGATACTGTCACTGCAATTCCTTCAGCCAATTCCATGGATTGAAGTGACAATGCGAACTACAGCAGCACTATTGTGATTACCTCAGAGTTCCATTTAACCATCATTATTCTATGAGGAATTCATATAAAAAGTGTTATTTGAGTTATTAAAAAGTTTGACGATAAAAAATCAATATTATTGTTTGGCATTTCACTTAGAAGCAAGAAAACATATTCAGGAAACAGAAGAATTTTCCAGAAAAGAACCAAAATTTATCTCCTGTTAGATAATTCTAAGTATTAGAAACAAAATTATGCACAGTTTAGATCAAATTCAACATAAAACCACAGCAAAGAAAACAGCAAATGTACAATGCTCTCGGATTCTCATAAAAGTTATTGCATAAAAATTAAAGAAACTCAAGAATACAAAATAAACTCATCAAACTCATTAGAAACTTACTTCTCCCCATGGTGCGTTGTTTAGGTCTCTCTGCTCCTTGTAAGCAGAATCAACCTCAAACACCCTAAACCTAGACTCTGGGGAGAAATCGCATCTTGATTTATCCGGCCGATGAAATTTATTTGAGGACATTTTCGGTATATTGAGTTTTTTTTAAAAAAAAAAAAAAAAAAAAAATAAACTTCGCTCGGTCTGGGCTTTGAATGAATTACGTCATGACAGACCTTGGGTCAGCCCTTGTCTAAGCTTTTCTTTCAAAAGAAATAATTATTAAATTTCTTATAAAAATTATAAAAAAAAAACCATATTTACATAATTAATAATTTTCAATTAATCATTGGAATTTACTCCTTGATTATTATTATTATTATTATTGTCCTTTTACGTTGACTTGGTAAAATAACAATAATATTTGTAAGAAATTGTCATAAAATTCAAAATTTTAATTATAGAAAAGCAATAAATTATAAATTATATTAAATATTAGATACAAAATTCAATAATATAAATAATATAAACGTAACGATCCGATCTAATTCCTTCAGCTAGAAACGAATTACAGTTATAAAAACTAAAAACAAGTTTTAGCAACTGATCAATTCAAATTTCAGATCAAATTCCAAAATCATTTTGATTTCTTGTATCATTTTTTCATGCATTGTTAATAATTGTTTCGATAATTTTTTTTTTTAAAAAGGAAACTAAAATAAAATAAAATAAAAAAATGTCTGGACAAAGAACAGGAAGAGCGGATTCTGACACAGCACCGCTTTTGAAAAAAGATCATTACCACAACTACGGTTTCTCTTCTTATCCTACTCTTGAAATGACTCCTCCTCCTCCTCCTTCTCTTCCGCCACGCCGCTCTATCTTCCTCGGCGTTGATGTTGGTACTGGTAGCGCTCGTGCAGGTCTTCACTCTCTTTCTCTTTAGATTTTGATGCAATTTTATACGTTATCAATAATATGAACATTAATTTAATTCTGCGGTTTTCGGTGGTTTGGATATCCAGCTTTTATATATATATGTATATGATTATTATTATTATTATTATTTGTCGCGGGTGTTTTCTTTGTCATGCTGCCGGCAATTTCTTTGTACCTTTGGATAAATCTTATATAACAGTATGATCACAACCATTGTTAGATGGAAACTTTTATCAAATATTTTTTTCATTGATTATTAAACACATAGCTAAGCAGAAGAATTGTTGCATTAATTTGAAACTATCAATATTGCTTGAAATAGCAGAATGAAGTTGCACCAATGAATTGCTTAAACCAGTGTTTTTCTGCAAAATTTCAATTATTCTGACATGGATGGGTAGAATCTTGAGAAAGAAATTATTGGTTGTATTACTTTATTGTTTTGACATACAGCCATACCAGATTACCATACAAGTTTACTACTTGGAATTCATACAATTCACATTGCATATGGCCTATTTTATGGTGTATTTATTCATAAAGAATTGTAATTGATGGTGAATACAAATAAATATGAAGTTGTACTTTGGAATTAAGCAGCATCATACTCTATGGTTACTTAAAATGAATAGATTTTTCTGTTGATGCAGGTTCTTGTTTATCTGTTTGATGCTCATTTCTGTAATTCTGTCTTAGAAAATGAACACATTTTTCAGTGTACGCACACATGCTTCTCTTATCGTTGCTTTCTTATACAGGACTCTTTGATGAAGATGGGAAACTTTTAGGTTCAGCTAGTAGCCCACTACAGATTTGGAAGGATGGTGATTGCGTTGAGGTGATTGTTTATGTTCATTAGATTGGAGAATAACTATAAGTTATTCAATATTTCTTTCAAATAATACGTGCTTACGATTAGTCTTGAGGTTTTTCCTAGTAAAAGATGCCAAATGTGCAATTGATTGCATGTAGCATTGTTTAGAAATTTTTGTCTGTTTCTTGTTCTTTTCTTCTATAGATAAGACTGATTGTGCTCTTTCTAGTAACGCCTACACTTCTATTGCCAAAAGATAAAGTAAAAACGTCAAATTTGACGATTTTATTTCTATAATTTCTGAGTCCAGCAATCTTCAACTGATATCTGGCTTGCAATCTGCACTGCTGTAAAAGCAGCATGCTCGCTGGCAAATGTAGCTGGCGAAGAAGTAACAAGTTTGGGTTTTGCTGCTACTTGTTCTCTTGGTTTGTATTTTTGATCTTCCCAAATGAATTTTGAACTGTATGATTGCATGTTGTAGATAACTTTGTTAATTTGGTGAAGTGTCTTATATTTGTAGTTGCTGTGGATTCTGAGGGAGAGCCTGTCTCAGTTTCTTTAAGTGGTGATACCCGTAGAAATGTTATAGTATGGATGGACCATAGAGCTGTAAAACAAGCTGAGCAGATTAATTCTTCTAATTCGCCTGTGTTACAATATTGCGGTGGAGCTGTATCCCCAGAAATGGAGCCTCCTAAGGTACTAGTGGACTAGAATGTTTTTGTTGTCTCTTCTTAATTGTATCATTTTATGTTCCTTAGAACCTGATATTTCGGAAATAAGTCTGTTCTTGGATCTTGCCATGCGATAGTACTTGTAGGCTTTTGCTTTACTCTTTTATCTTCCATATGGGGTGTGTGTTTAATTTAATTTAATATTTTTGTGGTGGGGGTTAAAACATCTTTCTCTTTCTTGAACTGGCTTGTGGATATTTTACAGTGTACAACTTTTGCAGCTTCTGTGGGTGAAAGAGAATCTGCAGGAGTCTTGGTCAATGGTATTTCGGTGGATGGACTTGAGTGATTGGTTATCATTCAAGTAGGCCTTTTAAACTTGGTATCATATGCTTTCTACTTTTTCTCTGATTGCTTTTGATTCATTGGTCATCAATTTCCCAGAGCATCAGGAGATGATACTCGAAGTTTGTGCACTACTGTCTGCAAATGGACCTATCTAGGTCATGCACACATGCAGCAGACCTCTGAGAAAGATTCTCGTGGCATGGAAGCTTGTGGATGGGATGACGACTTTTGGGAGGAGATAGGCTTAGGTGATCTTGTTGAAGGGCATCATTCCAAGATAGGTATGTTTTTCTCAATATCCTTGTAACAACTAGGTGCTCAAACATGATTACATTCCTAAACTACCGTACTTGTCTATATTTTGTGGGTCCTCTTGGCTGATGTTTCTTAGTCTAATAACTGTAGTTTATGATATCGACAATAAAGAATTTACAATGTATTTATATTTGCTGAGGAAATTCTCTCTCCTACACTTAGAAAATATGTTATATTCTTTAATGTGGTGGTGTAATCCCTCCTCTGAAAGTGGGACTATTGCCATTTGTGCTCATGGAGTGTTGTTTGTATGAAATAATTTAGAAAATGATGTATGATTTCTGTTTTACTAACCCCATGCCAGAATAAGAACAATTCAGATATAATGTGTATATTGCAAAACCCAGTCATTTTTACTTTTATAATGTGTATATTGCAAAATGAAGAATCTTTGTGCCTCGTTTTTGATAAATTTCAATGTATGATATCTGTCAGTAGCAGTCTGATTCACTCTGCTGCTCTTTAAATAGTTTCAAGATGTTTGTATCACATTTTTGGTAACCTTGAATTTGAATTTTAAAAGAGAAGATGATCCATGAGATCTTGGGTTAAAAAATATGAAATTTCAATCAAAGATGAATTTGTGTAGGAAAAGGTATTCTTCTTTCATTTTGGTTCAAAACACTAATTAGGTGCTCAATGTTGATGCAATCATTTGCATCCTCATGATTCTGGCATTCCTGGCGCAGCAAAGGGACTCATAATAGTAAGGCATGGTGTATCTTACAATAAAATCTGGAGAACATTAAAACATGCATTATCTTTTTGTATCAAGCACATGAAGTTGTTTCTTGCATTATTGATTGAACAAAGTAGAAGTTGGTGAGCTTGTTCGAAGACATATAACAAATATCTCTAATGGGAAGTGATCTGGGTACTTGGTAGACATGGAAGTTTTAGCACTGACATTTAGTTATCAGATGGATAGTTACACAAGGGATAAAGTAAATTTCTTGATAGCTTTGTGAATTTGAACTTCTTGCTTGCCTTATGAAATAAAGGAAATTTCACACAGGACGGAGTGTAGCTTTCCCTGGTCATGCTCTGGGCTCAGGTTTAACACCAGAATCTGCAAAGGCAAGAGTTTGTACTTAGGAATACATAGATGTTTCTTAAAGCTCTTGAACTCTAATTTTGTTTACTCCTATCCAATTCAAATGCACTTTTTTTCCCCCAATAAACATTGTTTCGCTTCAGTATATCTGAGAGGCAAACATTGTTATCAGGATCTTGGTCTCCTTACAGGAACACCAATTGGTACTTCCTTAATAGATGCTCATGCTGGTGGTGTGGGAATTATGGAAAGCATGCCTATATCAGATCCTCCCAAAGGTAATTGAAATGTATATCTCAGAAGTTTGAGAGGACTTATCTGCAAAAATTCCATTTAATTATTTTATTATAATTGTTCTGTAGAAGTTGATGAGGAAGCCATATGTCGTCGCATGGTGTTAGTATGTGGAACTTCCACTTGCCATTTGGCTGTATCACGTTCCAAATTATTCATCCCAGGAGTTTGGGGACCATTTTGGTCTGGTATGACAATGAATTGTAATATAATTTTCTTTTCTTTTCTTGAAGTAGAAAATTCAACAATATGCTTGATCATTGCTAGGTTGACAGTTAGACTAACTGGCTTCTTTTTCTGTTAGTCCTTGTATATTTCACACATGATATTATTCAGTTCCTCCACATGCTTTTACCAAAGATGCTTCTCCACTACCACATTGTGGTGGATGATGCAGCTTTATGTTATTGATTATCTAAATTTAATTTATGGAATCCTGGCACTCTTTTGCTGTAGACCCCATTAGGACCCAGTGCTTTTTGGTTCTAACTTGGGTTCTATATTTGAGAATATTTGGAAGTGTCAGTTGTCTGATGGCTTTTTGTTAGATCATTTACCTTCTATATATTTCTTTGTGAAATTTATTGTCATCAGTTTACTCCAGAAAAGATAAAAGATGATTCTAAGTTCAGTAACATTTCTGGGTTTTGGCTGAATAACTGAAGGACTAACTATACATCTAACCTGAAATTGAATATGCTTCCTGATTCCATTAGTGGGTCGACACATGAATAGTTAAGAAGTCTTTAAGATTCATTTTATTTCCTTAATTTCTGTAGCTATGATTCCGAAGTACTGGCTCACAGAGGGTGGCCAGAGTGCCACAGGTGCATTATTGGATCATATTATTGAAAGTCATGTTGCTTCAGCTCATCTTGCAAATGAAGCTGCTTCTCGAAGTAAGACACCTTTTCAGTTGGTTATTATAATATTTTTGTACGTTTTTCCCAGATCATATTGCTGCAATTGCATATGGAGTACAGTAACTGCTCAGTCATTTTTAACTTCTAGGTATTTCGATTTTTGACCTACTGAATGAAATATTGGAAAAGAGGAGGCATGAACTAGGTTCTCCATTTCTTGCTGCTTTGACCAGTAACATACATGTCTTACCTGATTTTCATGGTAATAGGTAATCTTTCTCTCCCTCTGTCTATTTTTCTTCTCTTTCAATCTGTATTATAAATACACTTATTTAGCATTTCTGGTACAGGTCTCCTATTGCAGACCCAAATTCAAAAGGAGTGGTATCTGGCTTGACTCTTGATACCAGTGACAAACAATTGGCTCTTCTGTATCTTGCCGCAGTACAAGGAATTGCATATGGCACACGCCATATTGTGGAGCACTGCAATGCCCATGGACACATAGTAAGTTTTTCATCCTCTTTGACTTTCTAGCTCACAAGTAGTTTTCTTTGTAACAATTGAAGTTGAAATTTATGGAGTATCCTGAAAAATATTGTACCTTTTAGTTCCGGTAATAACAAAATCCTCCACCTTATCTACATACTTTCCAACATTCACATCCTAGAACATTAATAAAGTAGTTCTACGGCTAATTATTTTTAGTAAAGGATAAAAATAAATACCAACAAAGAAGAATGCTTTTGATAAAGATAATATATATTTATATATGAAAATATTTATAGTTAAGATCTTAAAGTAAAGTAATTTTGATCGAATGATAATAATATAACTTATCTATAATTTAAATCTATCTATAATATCTCAATTTTGAATGGATATAATTTTTTCTTAAAATTAAAATTTTTATTAAAAGAATCAATTTCCAAGTAAAAGGACAAGAGTCTTGTGTTTATTAACATGAACACATTGGTAGTTTGTTATTTCGTAACTTTTTATAATGTGAAATGTATATTTGAAAAGATGTAAAACTATTTGAAAAATTAAAGGTATAACATGGTTAGAAACTAAAACAACAAAATCATATTACTGAATTAAGGCAAAAGTGAATAGAAAGATTTTTTTTTTCTTTTTTTAAAGAGGAAAAAAAAAAAAGAAAAGAAAAGGAAAGAAAGAAAGAAGTTTATGTGCATGTCACAGAAATACCATTTTTGAATCCTCATGACTATTTTTAATGATCATTTTTTCATCACGTTTTAGTTTTTATCTTTCCTCATGGCACTTATGTACAATATCAGCCATGAACCAGGAAGGTGGCATGTATATGTATAGACAGTAACTATCTGTACATGGTTCTCTTTATCGTCACTTGATCCACCATTTGGATGCTTTTACTCTCATTTCTGTCTCTTTAATTTCAGATTGATACATTACTTGCATGTGGTGGCCTTACAAAGAACCCTCTTTTCATCCAAGAACATGCTGATATTATTGGTCTCTTTCTCTCTCTCTCTCATGTGTTAGTATTTGTCTCTTTCTTTTTGTTTTCATGTATATGCAACTGCTATGTGCTAATCTATGCAAACACTCACATGCATATAAATACAAACTGAGGACTGTAGTTAGAAATATATTCAGCACATAGTATCTGGATGCAGGTACTTTTGCTGATCTTATGGAGCCAGATGGTGTCTGATAAAGCGGTTAATTTAGCTTCCAGGATGTGAAATATCAGAAAAGTAGCTAAGTTACCGCAGCAATGCTGCCAAACCATATTCTTAAAATGAAGAGAAATAATTCAAGTCTAATTCTGAATTCTGAGCATGCTTTATTTATTCTTTAGAAATCAAAGTACCCACTTTGGTGTGCTTCATGCAAAAGAGGAAGAGAAAAAGGGGAAAAAATGGTAAAATATAGAGAAATTCTCCAAACACATTCTTGATTGAAAATCAATAAGTCCAAGTTACATACTAGAGTTCATAAATCATTAGATGTAATTATGCAGACTAAAATACTTGCTAGGTTTCTAGTTAATGTATTTGAATAGAACAAAGAAAAGAAAAGGACTATTGTTTTCTGGAATGACATAAATTAACTTTTGCAAAGTCCAGCATAATAAAGCTTAAGATTATCTGTTTGGTGTCTTGTGCTTGCATTTCTCTACTGTTTGACAGATTTTGTGCTATTTATGAACTTTTTAGGCCATCCTATAATCCTCCCACGCGAAAATGAGTCAGTGCTCTTGGGAGCTGCAATTCTTGGTGCTGTAGCTGCAAAAAAGTACAATACTGTTCAAGAAGCCATGAAGGCACTTAATGCAGCTGGTCAGGTATGCAAATGTTGTTCTCTGGGGTATATATTTTCCTGTTCTTCCTCCCTCTTCTCATGGATAAATGTTAATAGATTCGTGCAACAGTCCAACTGAGGGATTCACTTATCATTTTAGCTTAAGCTTTACTAAATGGTGTTTTCAACAAATATACATGAGAATGTCTCTCCCTAAGCATGGTGATGTAGTGAGTATATGAGATTGTTTGTCATATTTTGGTAAAAATCTTGTGTGATGATATGGTCAGACAATACTGTTGAAAGAGTTCGTACTTCATTCTTATTCTACCATCTGGCTTGTTAACAGCATATTGGCTTTCATATATTCCTTGCTCTATTATTTCTTTACTTCTGGCAGAACTTAAACTGGCACCACTCTGTTGGACTTAGTAATTATCACAGATATAAGGACTAGTGTGGACCAGCTCGAGCATACCTGAGAAATGGCTGCCATTCAGCTTTCTCCAAATTTTATTGATCTGAATTTTGCAGGTTGTTTACCCTTCGGAAGACCCCAGAGTTAAGAAATACCATGATGCTAAATACCGTATATTCCGCGAACTTTATGAGCAGCAACTCAGTCACCGTTCAATCATGGCTCAAGCTTTGATTTAGCTCAAAACTTATGGCTACCTATACCTACGAGGATGCAAGGCCGAAGGTACATAAAAGATTAGGAGAATTAAATATGCATGATGGCTGGTAAATAATGCAATCCTATATACATGCAAATTCATTGAAGTAAATTGAGTGCACACAAATTCTTGTAGATTTTACTGTTTTTACTAGTTTAGTTTCTTATATATTTTTTTTTTTTTTTTTTTTTTTTTAAAATGTTAAGTTCCAGCACGAATATATCCATTTTAGTATATTAATACGAGATAAAATCTTACTCTAATTGACAATTGTTGAGGGTTTCAAAATCTTAACTGGGATATACCAATATAAAGCTGTGAAGGCATATGCTGCTGGAAAATCTTGCTATTCCCTCTGTTGTACGTTTTTTAAAAATACATATTACTATTTCAAATTTTTTTCACAAATTTAAACGTAATTTTTCTATTCTAGAGTAGCTATCCAAATGAATACATCATCAACACGAAAGTAGTAGTGTTAGTCTTCAACACTACTACTTTCGTGTTGGTCTTATAAAAAAAAGAAAAAAGTAGTAGTGTTGGTCTGCCTCACAAAAACGATTGAAGAAAAAAATAGGAGACATTATTCTACCAATAGAAAAGTTAATTGAATTCTTTTCTTGAAGTTGAAAATGAGTTCCCCTTTTGTAAATACCATTAAGGAATAATGCTAAGTGTTGCAATTTGATCAATTTTTCCTAAAGGAAAAAAAAGAAAAGTTACAATTGTGGAGAATAATACTTTTATATATGTATGTATACATAGAAAATGATATTCCCTACCTTTTAATTTATTTGTTCCCTTTAAATCAATTATTTTCTTCTTTTACTAATTTTAGCAAACAAGCATGTGATAATTCTATAATATATGGTTTTATTTACATATAATAATATATCATAAATTTGTCACAAATAAAACATAATATTCTTTCAAATAAAAATAATAAAATAAAATAAAAAACCTTCAAATTAGCATTTATGAAGCTGCAACTTGCAAGAAGGATCCTTTTTGGGGGAAAACAAAAGTTAAAAAAGAGAAAAGAAGAAAGAAAGTTGCCTTCTTGGAAGCTTTGCAAGATAAAATAGAGGATATTGTTCTTCTAAAATATCTCTCAAGATATGTATATATATATATATATATATACACGCACATACACTATCAAAAAGTTTTAAAATCTTTCTTAATCAAGATTTTAAATTCGAATTGTATATAAAAAAATATTAAATAGAAAGTTTAATCAACTTAATTTTAAACTAATCAAACTTGAAATATTTATTGAATAATTCTACTACAAATTAAATTCATTATTAGTGAGCTATTAAAAAAACAAGAAGAAGGAACAGATTAAAGATTGGATTAAGGAAAGAATCTTGGTCTTAGTTTTTGTTTTACATATATTAATAAAAAAAAAGATATAATTTTGTAATTATTTTAATTTATACTAAAATATAATTGGTCAATATTGAAAAAAAAAAAATATATATATATATAGTACAAAAGTGAATCAATCAATATCTGATACTAAATTATTAGTACAATAGTGTGAGGACATCATTTTTCTTTCACTATTTAAACCAAGTCAGGTTGTCTACTTTGATCCGACCCATATTTCCATCCTAAGTTTTAGTGTTTCCGTATCTGGTCGACTAATTCAAAAAAAAATAGGTGAAAAGAGATTTCCAAGACTATATAAATAAAATTGGGGCATAAAACTGTTTTAAATCCCATTTGATAAGTCACATAAGACACGAAGATAAGTCACATAATAATTTTATATGTATTAAATTTGATTGATTCATATATATTATACAAAATTTTTATTTTGATATTTATGCAAAATTTATTATATTTTTAAAATAAAAATTAAGTTTTATGAACGCAATTTATTTTTTACTAGGTGAAAAATCATAAATATGAAGTAGTTTATAAGTAAAGTTGTTCGCGAACAAAGCTCGTTCGAGCTCGTTTATGTTCGATTCGAGCTCGTTCGTTTATTAATCGAACCGAACTCGAATAAATTTTTAGGTTCGATTAATTTTCGAGCTTACTCGAACACTGTTCGCATAACATATTATTATTTTTTTTATATAATTTATATATATATTATTTAAAAAAAAAAAGTGTCATAGTTGAATTCGAGCTTTATAAACAAATAATCGGACGAACTCGAGCTTTATAAATAAATAATCGAACAAAATTTTTGGCTCGAATTATTAAACGAACGAACTTGAACAATATTCGAACACTTAATCGAACGAATTCAAATTTCTAATGTTCGATTCGGCTTCGGCTTCGGACAGCTCTAAATTATAAGGAAAAAATTTTTTTTTTTATTTTTTTTAAAAAAAAGGTTCCTGCAGTGTGAAAAGTCACGGATCACAAACGGGTTAAAGAGATAGATCCAGAAAAAAAAAATAGAACAGCAGCAGACACAAAAGATTTGGATACGCACCTCAAAGGCGCGTGGGGAGCGAATATGCCGAGATGGAGATAATAGATCCTTAATTCTTATAACGAAAAAGCTGCCACGTGTCCTCCATACCTGGCAAACTCGGCAACGCCACAGCCCAGGCAAAAGCATCTTCGTTCGTTAGCCCCCTCCCCCCCACCCCCCACCCCATCCCCCGATTCCTCCGCGCCCCAGTCATCCATGGTGCTGTTCTCCTCCACCTCATTCTCCAGAAACTTCTGCATTTTCATCTTTATATAAAAATTCAACTCAGAACATCAACCGTACAAGACATCAAGAAACTGTGCATACGGTTGGTTATCTTCTGCATGTCAAGTTCATATCATCCTTTTGTTGAATGATTTTTAAGTTGACGAAGAGCTTACTGAAGGTTGATTGATATAAGGGTTTTTCTGAATTTTTATTTTTGGATAAATTTGAAGGCTTGTGGTGTCATCAGTATTTCCATTCTCACAGGTAATATTTGATTGATGTCTATGTGGATGTGTGTATCCTTGGAATGACTTGATTAATTTTGGCGTTGAAAGTTTGAATCATTGATTGATAATTACCATTTTTTTTCTTCCCCCGAGGATTAGTTAAAAAGATTCTTTTTTTTTTTTTCTCCCAAGAAATTGTGAACGGGAAATTTTATTAAGTTAATATTCAGAGTTTTATGAGAGAATTTCGTGGATCTTCATGCGTTGTAATTTGGTGGTGAAAGTTTTAATTTTTATTTTAAATTCATAGTGATTGGTTTGGAGATGTGGAGAGGGGGTAATGGGACTGATGAGCTACTGGCGTTTAAGTTATGACTGCGACCTAAACTCATATGTGATAAAGGGACTGAAATTTTGAACTGAAACCTAATTGTCATACATACCAATCAGCAAGAGAAGCAGTATAAGGTTGTGTTCTTGATGGATAGCCCAGTTATGTCTCCAGGGTCAGCTTTAAGCTCCAACGATGATACTCCACGGGTTAAGTTCTTGTGTAGCTTTTTGGGCAGTATATTGCCGAGGCCTCATGATGGGAAGCTTAGGTATGTCGGTGGTGAGACACGTATTGTAAGTGCTCCTCGTGATATAACCTATGAAGAACTTATGGCCAAGATGAGGGAGCTCTTTGAAGGTGCCACAGTTTTGAAATACCAGCAACCAGATGAGGATCTTGATGCCCTTGTTTCAGTTGTAAATGATGATGATGTTACTAATATGATGGAAGAATATGACAAGTTAGATGCCGGTGATGGGTTCACTAGGCTTAGAATCTTTTTGTTTTCACACACAGATCAAGATGGGCCTATGCATTTTGTCGATGGGGATGAGAGGGACAAGGAGAGGAGGTATGTTGATGCTTTGAACAGCCTTAATGAATCCCCAGAATATAGGCGGAATCAGCCTGGTGATAACCTGTTTTTGGGTCCATTAGAAGATGCTCAGGTTGGGATGACTGATCAGTATTTTAACCAAATGAGTCTTGAACCTGGTCTTCATAACCAGCGAAATGCTGATATGCACATGCCACCGATTAATCTACAGCAGCTCAAGATCCCTCCTTTATTATCACCACAGCCCCAACAATCAGTTACTCAGAAGTATAATGAGATGGAAGCTCCATGGAGTCCTGGTTACTATTCTCCTAGGCAAACTGCGAGGCAAATGGCAGAATATCCAACTTCACCTTCATCGAACCGTTACCGTGCTCAATATGCTGAGTTTTCAGATAAAAGCTTTGATAGATTGGCTGAAGAATATAACAGAAATCCGATGAATCATCAATCCCTATATGAGTCTCAGCAGCATTTTGCAGAGACTGTTTCAACATTTCCAGCTGGATCTGTATTAGGTGACAAGGCAGGTTTCCCAGGTAACATAATGCATGGAACCAATATGCTGGATTCTAACAGTGTGTGTGAACACTGCAGAGTGGCTTTCCATAGAAATCAAACTTATCCTGAGACCCCATGGAAACCTGGGGAGCAACAACATGTAGAACCGGCAAGTATGGGAAATGGGTTTCATCATGTGGGGAATCCATGTGCCAATTGCCCTCCAAATAGGGAACTATTTGTCTTGAATACAGATCCAAACATGCAGCATCCGTACTATCTTGGTGACCATAATGAGCATCGACCTATATATACTGAGAGTCAGAGTCATGAAAGAGCATGGCCTTTGCAACATCAGCTGACTCCTAGGGCTGAGGAGTCGAGGGCACATGCTCCTGGAACTGGAAGGATGACTGATCACTATGTTCTTGATAATAATATATCACATGGGCATGTTAACGTGTCTGATTCACATTATGTGCCATCCCATTTTGTTCATCATGATGACCCTCGCTTAATTCGACATTGTCCAGAAGTGAGTAACCAAATGCTTCATGACCCTACTATTGCCACTGGATCCCATATTCACATCCAACCAATAGATGAACGAGGAGCTAGGTATGGAAACTCATCCTATGCATTCGGGGCAGATAACCTTTACCAAGTTACTCCTGCACCCATGCCTGTGCCTGCACATACACTGTGGAGAAATTCTCAAGTTCCAGCGCAAGGGGGTACCTCTTATGAAACTTCTGCTTCTCCTCAGTTGCCAAGTGTTAGTCCTGGATTTATCCGAGTGGACAGTTGTCCAAGAATGCCAGTTGGATTGGAGAACCAGAACCTTTGGATTGACTCCTCGCAGAATACAATAGTACCTGATGGGGCTCCAGTTCCTGAATATTCTAATGGTCCTTCTAGGCAATTGTCCAATGCTTACAATCAGGAGAATCAGTTACTCTATAAGCCAAGTCTCATCCGCCCTCCAGGTGATATGATGAATGTTTCTACTCCATTGAGGTCTGATTTAGCGGTTCAGGTTGGTGATAAAGTTGTCTTGTCAACTACTCTGGATAAAAATAATGACACTGCCAGTGTTACTGAATTAGCCAGAACGGAAAACAGTGGTCATGGAGCAGTTCATGTTGGTGATAAAGTTGAATTGAGTGCTACTCCAGAAACAAGAAATGACATTGTCAGAGAAACTGAACCTGCCAGTATAGATAACAGTGGCCATGGAGGGGATATTCCAGCAATTCATGAAGGAAAGCTTGAGGACTCGAATGTTGTGGCTCTGAATCGTCCTGAGCAAAATAAGGATTCTTCTGTTGCAGATGACAAGAGTAGCATTCCCCTGGAAAAGGAAGAGCTTCCTGACTTGATTCCCTATGTTAAAACGGAAGTCATAGAGAATGTGGAAGAAGTCAAATCTAGGGCAGAGGACAATACTGCTAATGTTCTTGAACATGATACGGCTGTTAAAAACGAACATCAAAATGAGACTGATGCAGTGGTGAGCTATCAACATCTCTTTTTGTCAGTTATAATATTTCATTATTTCTTTTAATGCTGCATTGTTCCTTATGTTGTTTGAGAATCATGTAAACAAACTTCTTTATTAAACAGGATGCTCAAGGAGATGGGGAGATGGATTCTGATAATGAAAACGCTAAGAGCTCCAAGATTGAGCTGACAAAGGCTGAGGAGGAAGCTCTTAATCGTGGACTACAGGTATCTAATTGGAATTCTTGTAACTTTGTGGTTTGTTAATATCAATCTTATTCAATTTAAGGGTTTCTTTTGTCTTATTACCTATTGCAAAGTTACTTTTGTCTTTTGTTCCCCCACTTAAATATGATAGAGTTTAATATTCAATCAAAGAAAGTCATTTGAAGAATCAACTTCCTCATGTGTAATATCTAAAATATCCTTTGTTTCGTATGATTTAAAGATTTCCAGTAATTCTTAATTGCTTCCACTTGTGTGATATGCATTGTAAATTTCTGCCATTCATTATTTCTGATTTTTTCACACAGACAATTAGGAATGAAGATCTGGAGGAGATCCGTGAATTAGGGTCAGGGACATACGGTTCTGTTTTTCATGGGAAGTGGAAAGGATCAGATGTGGCTATAAAGAGAATCAAAGCGAGCTGTTTTGCTGGAAGGCCATCTGAAAGAGAACGCTTGGTATAGTTTTTAATTTTGCTCATTATAATTCCTTATTTCCTTCGAAAGAAGTTATGTTTCTAATGACCTCACAACTTTCCCTTCTAGAAATGGGGTAGATTTCCTTGTAATGTTTTAGGTTCCTCCTTTTATCTGTCCCCAAAACAAGTATCCAGGTGTATCCATCATTATGAAGAGGGATGCTGGGAAATTTCTCTGAAATGTTATTTCCTTGATGAATTTCTGTTTAAATTACATCTACTAATCACTATTAGAGTGTAAATATCCAGTTAATTATCTCAAGATCTTGCTAAATTTTTACAAGGGAAAATATTTTTAGTTAACTTCTGTTGGAATTAGGTGAATGATTTGGATGTAGTTTGCTTAATTTCTCAGATGTTAATAGATTCTGTTAAACGTAGAAATTCAAACCCCTCTCTATCAGGTTAAATTTTTAGATAAGGTGAAAATTTTACATGGTATAAGAGAGTTGAAGGTTCCAAATTCAAGCCTTTGCTCCACCCATTTTGTTGGTTATTGTCCATTTGTTGGGCTTGTTATTTAGAAATTTCTTTCGTTCTACATGTGAGGGATATGATAAATGTGTGAATTCAACCTTTTTTTTTTTTTTTTTTTTTTTTTTTTTTTAACTTAAGCTTTTAGATGAGCTGAAAATTCAACAAATTAGAGTTTATCCAAGATATCCCGAACTTACGAGAACAGTATATGATTCATGGCTTCATTCATGTAGAGCATATTGGTAACATTTGCATCTTTGAGTAGAAAGATGTCATAACCTAACAAACGTGAGAATATATGAGTTACTAAATGTGGATACTCCTTTACCTTTTTTTTAATTTTTATTATTATTTGTATTTTTATTTTTAAATATTAAATGAGTCTAATTATGATTGTCTTCCTCCTCCTTTTGTTTTAGTTTGACAAGGACAGGTTATTCTTTAGTTGACTTATATTTACTTTTGTGCCTTGCAGATTTCTGATTTCTGGAAGGAGGCTCTCATATTAAGCTCATTGCACCACCCAAATGTTGTCTCTTTCTATGGTGTTGTCCGTGATGGGCCAGGTGGATCTTTGGCAACTGTGACAGAGTTCATGATAAATGGATCTCTAAAACAGTTTTTGCAGAAAAAGGACAGGTAACTTTTCCTGCAGTTGCACTTTTGTTTTCATTTGCTGTTTTCTATCTTGATATGGAATATTTCTTTATATACTTTTAGTTTCAACTTTCAAGTAATTTTTAACATGTTGGATGTGTTGTACTAATTTATCCAACAGAACAATTGATCGTCGCAAGAGACTTATGATTGCCATGGATGCTGCATTTGGAATGGAGTATTTGCATGGGAAAAACATTGTGCATTTTGACCTGAAATGTGAAAACCTGTTGGTGAATATGAGAGATCCACATCGACCAGTGTGCAAGGTTTGGTCGGCTGTACTTCTTATTAAAAACAATTTTAGGCTCTTCTGTCTTTTGCCGGCTTCTCTGCTTTGCTTATTTATTCCTTGATCAATATCTATTTCTCTAGATTGGTGATCTTGGTTTATCAAAGGTAAAGCAACATACATTAGTGTCAGGAGGTGTTCGTGGTACATTGCCCTGGATGGCACCAGAACTTCTTAGTGGAAAAAGTAACATGGTGACTGAAAAGGTAATGGCACTTAGCAGAATTATGTAAGTTTCTACTTCTTATTATAATGCTCCTCTCGTTAAGATACTTAACCAATTTCTTTGGTTGCTATGTAGATTGATGTTTATTCTTTTGGAGTAGTAATGTGGGAATTGCTTACTGGTGATGAACCATACAAGGACATGCATTGTGCTTCTATAATTGGTATGTGCTTCATCACATAATATTTATCTGGAGACCTGCATCTTCTGTTTTCTGAGTTAAACTGATGGCTGATTGCCCTCACTATTGTGATATGAGAAGAGATTATGCTTTATTTACCTGTGCATAACTTTATTCATAAGGTGGGTAATGTGGTCTCATGATTTGGCAATACCTCTAGTGTAGGATAGAATCTGTGACTTTGGTGAGATGAGCATAATAAACACATCTAAAGGTACAAATATTTGAATAATTAGGGGAATGACCAAATAACATATGGAAAGGAGAGATATGATTCAGTGAAGGAAAAGGTAACCTATTAATGAGATGGATAACAGTGGAGAGAGCCTCACTCCAAAATCTAGCAAGCTTTGAGGGTAAGAGTAATTTGAGCAACATCAAAAGGGTGACCATTTTTTCTTTCGGCGACCCATTTGTTGTGGGGTTTTAGGACAAGATCTTTGAGAGATGATGCCATTAGCCTGCATAAAATCTGGAAGCAAATGAGACATATATTCACCCCCATTGTCAGGACACAAAGCTTTAATTTTTGGCAAAAAATTGGGCTTCAACATGTGCATGGAATAGTTTGAAGGCAAAAAACACTTCTCTTTAGAATGTAAGACATAAATTTAAGTGAAATGACTGTAGTCATCAATAACAGTGACAAAATACTTTTGAGTATGAGATATAATAGGTTCCATGCCCCACAAATCAACTATGTATCATCTTGAAAGGTTGGACATGATTAGGTACATGAGTAGGAAAAGGCAGAGCTTTACACTTTCCAAGTATACAAGAATCACAATGAAAATGAACATTTTCCATTAAAACATGCCTTCTGTGTCCATGTAAATCAGAATATAGCAGACTACAAACTACTTTAGAGTTTGGATGCCCAAGACATTTGTGCCGTACTTGATAATCAAATGAGCGAGATTACAAGTGACAAAAGGAACAGAAAGCCATGATGGTAAAGGAAATTGGAGAGGAAAAACATGTCCTACTTTAAGTCCCCTTGTGATCATCTTCCCTGACTGTTTACACAACCAGATTGAGAAAATTTAACTTTATAATTATTATCAACCAATATGGCCAACAGAAATAAGGTTAGTGGCAAGTCTGAGAGGAGCAAAAACATCAGTGCCAGATGGAGAAATATCACCAGTGGCAGTAGTAGGTGATATAAATTACCATCAACTATATAAATTTCAAGGTTTCCTGAATACTTCTTTATGTTGGTTGGGATTTGAGCAGTATTTGTCATATGATTGGACAACCCAGAATCAAAAAACCAAGTGGATGAGGTTGATAAGGGTTTACCTGAGAATCCTATGCCGAAAGGATCATTTGTTGAGAATTTGTGATTGGTCCACACTTAGGGGTGTGTTAAGTGATTAAAGTCTATTCCTCCTTGTCAACCTACGCTTTTAGAGTAGGTAGAAATTTAAAAGTAGATACTACTGAAATGCTTTGTGATTGGAACTTCCAGCAGTCCTTAATTTCTTTTTATATTTTTATCCCTGTGGAGACTTGATTGCAGAACTCAGGAATGCCATTGCAAAATCAAAATTACACACCCTCTTCTGATAAAATAACAAAATGCTTTTAGGGGTTTTGAATTGTCTACTTATGTCTCCCATGTGTGTAATTTTCCATTTGCCCGAGATGAGTAGGACCTGTGTCTCTCCTACCTGTTTTATTTGCTGTCCCATCTGCATGTTTAATCTTTAAAATACAGATATCTCGTGTCTTTCCTGTTCATAAATAAGTTTCAGTTGGTACCAGTGTAGCAACTTCACTGATATCACATCTTATTTGTATTTTTTCTAATGCGAAGGAGGAATTGTAAACAACACATTACGCCCACAAATTCCAAGTTGGTGTGATCCTGAATGGAAGTCATTAATGGAAAGTTGTTGGGGCTCTGATCCTGCTGAAAGGCCATCTTTTTCAGATATCTCTCAGAAGTTAAGAAGTATGGCAGCAGCAATGAATCTGAAATGATGATGACGATAATAAAGTGACAATCAACTTATTTTGAGAAATTTATTCGGCAAGTTATTAAAAAGCTGAAATAAAAGAAGCACACATCTACACAATGCGACGATTATGGTCTAGGGCTTCCTCAACCCTGATTCAGCTAATAATCCAGTATATAGTATACCTTCCCGCTGTTTGCCAACTTTATCTTCAATATTTAATTTTGAAGAGAAGCACTATGCTTTATCATGCTATGGATAGGAATTCTCAAGTCTGAGCAGAGGGGAAACTGTGCTACACAATCAGATGGTAATTTTTCAAACTTCTTGTGCATTTTCAGGAGTCATTCTTATGCTTGTGATGTCATTTCAACCTCCATTTGCAGGTTGCCAAATATAATGCTTCCAGGAAGCTGGCAATGCATTCCTTTCCGATATGGATGCTTTTTTTTAATCTGTGTCTTGAGGTGGAATTGTTTTTGCTACTGTACATAATATCACTTGCAGCTCTGGAGAATTATGATAATTGAATACCAGTGTTCTATTGTCCTTTGATGTTATATTTTTGACTGATTTTCATACTTAAATAAGTTATATCATGGACATAAGTTTTTCCTTTTTTCTAATGTAAAATGCATACACTCTTTAGTAACTACTATCATTTTTGGTATTTCACCTGTGCTCTTATATGGACAAGAATTTTGTCAACTTTTGGCAGATTATTGATTGGTATGACAAGATTTTGTGTCTTCTGCTTGTATAACCTCAAATTCACAGCTGGGGCAGTGCTAATTTTCATGCTTTGTATGCTTTATATGTTATAGTACTTTGATCTGCAGACTGTCTGATGGTACTTCATTACAAATGGCTTCAAACTTGTTCAGTATCATGTTGTCTGAACAAGGTTTTGTACCTGGTACTCTAATGCAGTGAAATTTCCTGTAATTTTCATGACCTATCTCTTACCTAATCAACTTTTGATTTTTTGATGTTTAGTGTTTGTTCAAATTCATGGCTGACTTTTTTCAGATTAAAAAAAGTCTTTTCTTTTTATAGTTTAAACATTCTGCAGAATTGTTGTTGTGGATTATTTGGTGGACTTTTTGGCTTTCCTAATTATTGAAACTACTAAGTTAAAAAATTGTCGTAAAGGTCAAATTCTATGACACAAGCAAAAAAGGTAACTGTCTCTAGAAACTGTACCATTCTTGTACTACCTAATACACGGGTTATGACTTATTTTCAATTGAAAGTCAATCCTACCAGGTGCTGCTTGACTTTACAACATGCCTCTAATGCAAAATTATGGGTCAATTTTATGTAATGAAATTTTAAGTAGATTTGAATTCAAGAAATACTTGTTTTAAGAATAAGGCAATAGTTTGATTGGCTTAAAGACTTTAAATTGACTATCGGTTTTTGTTTGAAAAAAAATTTCACTCTAATTCTTATATATGATATATTGTTGAACTTGTGATCTCGATTATCATTTATAATGCACTGCACTTTTTTATTAAGAGTTTACCAATGAATTTTTTCGGATTAGCTAATATATAAAAATAATTGCTTGTAAACTTGAACCTTTTTTACATGTAAGAATGAGAGAGAGAGCTAACCAATGGTGAGAAACCAAGAAATCAAGAATGGTGAAAAAAGAAAAGAAGAAAGGGAAATGAGAAGGGATAAATAAGAAGTCAATTTCTTGGATGGCAAAAAGGTGATGGGTTTGTTGAAGGATGGGGTTGACAAATGGCTAAAGATAACTTGAGATATTGGGGGATTAGGACCCAAATTAAGCTCAGCAACTGCGTCTGTTTGTAGTGTTTGTCCTAATTTTTTTTCTTAAAAGTGCATTTGGATATTAACACTCCTTCATTAATATATGCATAAATATATATATATATATATATATATATATATATATATATTTCCCTTTTCTAAACTAATTCGATTTTTTTTTATTTATCCGTGTCTGATAGTCACTTTGAACTCCAACTAAATTGGAATCAAGCCGCGTCGGATCCCTATTGGAGAGAAGCTCTCCTTACACTGTCTCTCCATAGGCAAGGTTCGAACTCGAGACTTTGTAAATGGGGAACTAAGTTCTTTCCTTATAACCTTCTTTATAATATTGATAAAAATTTAAAACAAGATAATAATTCGATTGTCATGGTTGTTCTCATTATTTAGCCATTGTTATTTGACTTGTTGAGTTACAGATTTTAAGTTTAACTCACTTTAATGTCAGTTTTATATAAAAAAAAGTTAAAATAATAATTAAGGGACTTGTCAACTAAAAAGAAAAGATGAGAGAATTAACTGACTAATCGTATGCAAATTAATGGATCAAATTGATTGGTAATTTTTCTTGTTAAAGTATTTGGATATTTGAAGTTATTATTTTCAAATCTCGTCTAATATTTGTAATATATTTTTTTATTGCTTTAAGTCAAGATTTTTTTTTTTCCACTCTCTTTTGACATGTACGATAAATCTCATAAAAATAATTAACATATATTATTTTTCTTTTGTTTAAAGTGTAGTAGTTGGTAAATTATAGAGAAAAAAAAAAAAAAAATCATTGGAGTACCATTCAAGAAATACTCTTCGCACATTATATATATATATATATATATATTTAAAACAGACAAAGGTTATTACACTGATTTCTTTGACGACATTAATTTGTTTAATTTCTTGGTGTAATAATTTGTCAACCCATCTATTGTTTTTCTATTGTTCTACCTTAATTTATTATGGTATAAATCATTGCCAAGTGTCCATTCTAATGAATAAAACTATATATGACTATTATATGTCATAATATATATATATATATATATATATATATATATATATATGAACAACTTTTTGGTCAAGTACAATCTGAAATGATAATCCAATAAAAAAACGATTTTGATGCTAAATGGCACTTTGCTTTCTCATGCATGGATTTGGTGACCATCAATAATAATAATAATAATAATTATAAGCATCATTATAAATTTTTTCATTAAAAAAAGAACAAGAAATTAAAATATTTTCTTTTAACTTTTCAAAAAATTTTAATAAGAAAAATAAGTATTAAATAAATCAATAAACTATTAAAATTCTTTTCAGAAATTTATACACACACACACACACATATATATATATATAATACCATGTTTATATTATATTTTAATGATTCTCTATATATTTTATTCTCTCTCTTTTTTTAAAAAAAAAACTTTATAAACTCTTGAGAACTAGAAAGAAAAGAAAAGAAATAAATATTATGAAATCAAATATCAATTTTTAAAATAAATACGTTTAAAATTATATATTTATATATATATATATATATATATATTTACAACAAAGAATAAAAACAATTCATCCAAGCATGTCGATGGAGAAATACATATTGTGATATGTATTTATTAGTATAAAATTGACACAAAAAACATTAATGTGGGAACCAAATGACATAATCAAACCACAAACATTAATAAATGCTAAAAAAAGAACATCTAATAAAACATCAATGTCAAACCTGCCTTAGAATATATATACTTTTTATATATATATTCTTTTCAAAAGGATCAGTGTGTGAGTGTGTACTGTTACAAAAATAGGGTTCCAAGGTATTTGAGTATCCACATGCTTACGGCCAAGATTTTTCAATCTTTTCCAATTGCATCATCACAAACATTTACACTGCACCCTATATACATATACATATATTTAAACTTATTTTCGAATTTATTTAAAAATATTTTTCTGAATCGATAGTAATTAATATATATATAAATTAATTCTTACATATTATAATCACGTTAAGGTATTTTTTATGGTGATATATATTTGTGTTGAGAGAAAATAATAGAGAGAATATATTCATTGCTAGCTAGGTAAGTAGATGAAAGCAAATGAGTGAAGTCAATTAATTAGTTAGCAACAACGTACAATAATTCTATGAAAGTGTATATATATATATATATATTATATGTATATGTTTTGGATTAAATTAAAGAGTGGCCGCTCATGCATGTTTATCTCTGATCTTATCATCAAGAACAAATATATATATATGAGAGAGAGAGAGAGAGAGAAAATACCTGATTAAAAAAATGATAATGTTGAGGTCTTCTTTGATGATGCAAGAAAATGCATTGTCAATGGAGAGAGAGAGATTCTAACCTCGAGAGAAAGACAAGCAGAAACATGTTTTCTTCACCCCAAATTAAAGATCTGAGTTCTTTTTTCTTCATTTTAAAAATCTCAGTTACTTTTTCTATATATATATATATATCCTTTGTTATTTCTAAGCAATTAGCTAGTGCGGTTCTGGACCATGCAATTTCTGTTTTCTTCTTCTTCTTCTTTCTCTCTCTATTATATAAAATTCCAGTAGGGAAACCAAGGTCAATGAATGGGGGCTCCTCTCTGTAAACCTTTTTAATTTTTTATGACAAAATTTTTTGTACGTTCTTGATACATTTTTTTTTTTTTTTAATGTTTATCAAAATACAAACATCCTCAAGCCAAGTTGTAGCTCTCTCTTTAGTTACATACATATTTTATATATATATATATATATATATATATATATATTATAAGTAAAGGAAGAATGAATGATTAGAAAAAACCAAGACTTTCATGATCCGTAATCACCGATTTTACAATAAGAAATTCATAGCAAGTAGCGGAAATTCACTTTGGTTTATATATATATATATATTGATGGAAGAGAGGGTTGAATTATTAGAGAGAATTTTTCTTGCTTCCCTTATGGGGGTTTCTTTTTGCTTCTCGAGGAAATCACGAGGCAAATTATTACCATCGACATACATACATACATACATATATATATATATACATATACATATATATATATATATATATATATATGTATGTATACATGAATATACATGTATATTCATGTACATTATGTATGTACATATTCATATACATACATACATATATATATACATACATATATTTATATATATATATATATATATATATATATATTTTTTATATATATATATATATATATGTATGTATACATGAATAAAATTTTAGCCTTAATTATTAGAATTAAATCAACTTAATTTCTAATAATATTTAGACATATATGAATAAATTTTCTTAATTATCACCCAAGTTCATTTTAAAAAAAAAAAAAAATCTAAGAAAAAGGTTTTGAAAGATATAGAATGGTGATTTAAACTAAAAGTTATTACATTATAAAACTATATATTATTAGCTAGAGACCTAATAACGTTATTTGTTAATGTCTCAAACTACAAACACTACAATCTTAACAAAGGGGAAAGAAAAGTTCTTTCTTTCCTCACAAGAGTATAGTTATTCCATGAATATACTATATAGTTAATAATTCAACAAGTTACATTCGATGTAAAAGTCTCGAGATTATTTTTTAAAAAAATTAATAGTCAAAAATATTCAAAATCACTATTTCTGACTAATTTGGATTTAGTCTAAGTTGTACTCACAAAGTCTAACTCTTACTAAAAAGAAGAGTGTATCTTAACTCTTACATATATGTGCTCACAAGAAGTGTTATAACCTCAAATATACATCGATCCCTTGTCCAATGTATTAATTAAGGGAAAAGACTTTTTTTTTAGGGTTCAACACTTGTCGTGAGCGTGAACGCTATGTAAGAGTCAGAGTGAAGTTTTCTATCAAGTAAGAGTTAAACTTACACCGCATACTCGAGTTGAATTTGGATTAGTTGAAACCATAGATATCTTCAAATAACTATATATATTTTAAAAGATAATCTTAAAAATTAATTGAAAAGCTGGTGCAATTTCATGTTGTATGTAGCAATTAATGAGGCATGGGAGAAATGAAGCAGTAGGCCAAATAATCGAACATTTCAAACAAGTTGGTGACAAACTGAAAAAGGATGATATATGAAACCTTCTTTAATTCTTGCTTCTAGCTGTAGCTTATATTAAACTAATCAAAAAAAAAAAAAAAAAAAAAAACCCAAAAAAGCAAGCCATTCATTAAAATAATCGATTTTTGAGAGAAAATTTTGTGTTAGTACTTTTGTCGGTTTATTACATTTGTAAAAAATTATTCAAAGGAATAAAAAATCCTGACTGAACTAATCCAAATGTTTCAAAGAAAGGAGAGAGAGAGAGAGAGAGAGAGAGAGAGATCAGAAGCCTTAGAAAGAAAAACTTGTATTAATAAATTAGGGGTTTGTCATATAATTTCCTACCTATAAAACCTGGTCTTCTCCCCATGAAATTTTTCTACAAGACAGGGTTAGCTATAGATTTTCTATACAAATTGGTTCATCAAGAAATTAAAAGAAATCACCAAAGATCAGATCAAAGAAGAGAAGATGGGTAGAGCTCCTTGTTGTGATAAGGCTAACGTGAAGAGAGGTCCATGGTCTCCAGAAGAAGATGCTAAGCTTAAGGCATATATTGAGAAAAACGGTACCGGTGGTAATTGGATTGCTCTTCCTCAGAAGATTGGTACGTATATACATATATATACACCTTTTTATGATCTCCCTCCCTCTCTAATAATTATTATGTGTGTGTATGTTTTTTTTTTTTTTTCATATTTCTTGAAACCCTAGTGTTTGAATATTGATATCTGTATGAATTTAAGGTCTAGTGTCTATTACCTCTATAAATATGTGTGTGTAATATGTGTAAGTATGTGGGATTCATGATATATGTATATATATATATATGTAGGGCTTAAGAGGTGTGGAAAGAGCTGCAGACTGAGGTGGCTGAATTACCTGAGGCCAAACATCAAGCATGGTGGATTCACTGAAGAAGAAGACAACATCATCTGCAGCCTCTATATTAGCATTGGCAGCAGGTTTTTTTTTTTTTTCTTCTCTCTCACATTATATATATATACACACACACATGAATTTGAACCAAAATTAAACTTACTCCTTGTCCTTTTGCACTTGTCATAATTCTTTTATCCCAAGAATATATAAATTCTCCTAATTATAACACATAGATATATATATTGCATATTTGATCTGTCCTTGAATTATTAAAATTATATGTAACATGTTTAATGATCAGATGGTCGATAATTGCTGCACAATTGCCTGGAAGAACAGACAACGATATCAAGAACTATTGGAATACAAGATTGAAAAAGAAACTTCTGGGAAGGAGGAAACAATCTAACAATAACAGATTATCAGCAGCTAATAATAATGATAATATTTCTGCTGCTGCTGAAGAAGAAAATTACCTCCCAAATTTGAGCAGCTCAGCCCTAGAAAGACTTCAGCTTCACATCCAGCTTCAAACCTTCCAAAATCCCTATTTTTCTTTTTACAATAATCCAGCCCTTTGGCCAAAACACATAAATCCCTTACAAGAAAAGATCCTTCAAAGTTCAAACCTCACCACCACACAAAATAATAATAATAATAATAATAATAATAATGCAGCTGAAGCAGCAGTAGAGATATTTCCTACCACTGATCAAAATCTGGAACAAGATTATTCCAGCTTATTATTAAAGGCAGATGATGATAATGAACGTGCAGAGAATTCCATGAAATCTACTGCTGATGATGAACTTGAAAATATGCTGATGATAAACAGAAAATCAGCTACTACTACTCCAATGGGAGTTGATTTTGATGATTGTCTAATGAAAGAGATTCAAGAACATAATAACGGCTCAAGGGATAATAATATGATGATGACGTGGTGGTCGACAACTAATGATGACGTGGATACAAATTCAGCATCATCATTATCATGGGATTCAATGACGAATTCTCTACTTCATCAATCAGCAGCTGATGAAGGGATGATATATCAAGATTATTCACTTGGTTACACTATGTAGTGTGTGGGGAAATTTTTTTTCTATGAAATTTTCTGGTGGAGCTGAGCTGAGCTGAGAGAAATGATCATAAATTAAGGTGGTGGTGGTGATGATTAATACAAGTATTGCAAATTTGTGTGAATAATGTTATGTCTCATGCATGTAATCCTAGCTCTTGCCAAATATCATATGTACTTGACATGACTGATCATTTCCATAATTGTTTTATATTATATATATATGCATTGATTTTGAACTTGGAAATTCAATTTTTAGAAAGGATGGATTAAACGTTTAGAGTATTTAAGATGGTATTTATGCATGAGATCCATTCTGAATTCTTACGCTTGAGTTTGGATTCTCATTGTTACGCTTTTTTTTTATTATTGTGTGTGTTGAACCTTAATATTACAGTATGTAACAATTTAACTCGATTTAATATATATATATATATGATCTGAGCTTGAAGTGTAAGCTACTCAAGCAAGTAGCATGCATGAAGTAGAGCATTGTTGCAAGTGAGGCTAATGAAATTGAAGAGTACTCCATAAATTAAGATCACGAGCCTAAACTTCTTATGACTTGGGTATAAACTGTTTGTTTATATATCTTGTCAATCTAAATTAAGATTTCTTAATAAATATTTGAATAAAAGCAAAATACGAGAAAAAATTATTCGACATATATAGACCTAATTTGTTTTTAGTCAAGAAGACGTAATTCAATTAATAACAATTTCACGTATAATCCAAGAGGTTATGATTTCGAGACTAGATGCAAAAATGCCTCAATCAAAAACTACTTTAGACCTCAACTAATTTAAAATTAAATTGTTAAATTCCTTTTCAAGGGGAGTTCTCGAAACATCCATTTCTTCATACACAAAGATTCAAGCTTAAAATCTTGTTTAAAAATAATCAAATTTTTTACACTTTGGATTAGAGAGTTGTTGGTAAAGATATATATTATTGTAATATAGCTTGGGCCTTATATTTTTGTTTTAAAGTTAAAATATATTCAGATCTGGAATAGATCTGACAGATCTATGATTTATGAAGTTTGTTATGCATCTCAGTTTTCCCAACATTTTGGTCGGGAGCATGGGCCTTATATTTTGATGTCCTTTCATAGTTGCCAAAATGTTTGGGCTTCTAAATAATGTCCATCGTTGAGTAATGAATAATTCGGCGATCTCTAACCCAAGAAAACAGATATATAATTCTCCATAGAATCTGGCTTACGGCCCATATTGGCTTACCTTCTCCAAAATTAATAATACTGGGCCGAAAATATATATTATTGTAATATAGCGTGGGCCTTATATTTAGATGTCCTTTCATATTTGCCAAAATTTTGGGGCTTCTAAATAATGCCCATCGTTGAGTTATGTAATTCGGCGATCTCTACTCAAGAAAACAGATATATAACTCTCCATATAATCCCGTTAAAAGGCCCAATTGGCTTCCCTTCTCCAGAATAATTGGGGAATGCTCTGACCCTAAATTTTTAAAGCACTTGCATACATTAGTAGGAATTTGAATCACAAACAAACTTACTTAAGTGATGAGAGCTCAGCCTACCAATCTTACAAACATTGCCTACATCAGGGGATCCCCCCCCCCACTTTAAAATAACTTTTTTTTGGGTTTCCACAAACTCTATTATTTTCTCTTCCAATGCTTATTTTCATCTTATTTACCAAAAAAAATAATAATAATACTAGTATTTAAAATTCCACTTAAAAGGTGAAAAAATGATAACTCAACTGGTTTGATTTCCATTTATTTAGGTGTCTTACTTAATTTGTCAAGTAAGAGATTTGAGTTCAAAAAATGTCATAGATTGGTTTATACCAAACCAGACTCAAATAGAGATTTGTCCAGTGGGGAATTTTAAATTTTGAATAAACAAATTAGTAGGACTTCACATTTTAACTTCAATAATTGCGTGAAGTCGAGAAGCACGTTTTCATGAGAAATATCCAGGTAGGATTTCAACAAAAGAGAGAGTTACATTCAATTAAAATGGAGAAAAAAAAAGAAAATCTAACGGCTACCTAAAAAAACCACAACTATTCAATGGTAGCAAATAAGGTGAACTTATTCGAAAAAAAATAAAAAAAATATAAATTAGTATTATAAATAAGAAAATATTTTATTAAAAAAAAAAATAATAAAATTATTTTATTTTTTTAAAAAAAAAAAAAAATTTTTAAAAAGGAAAACTCTTATTTAATTAAACAATTTTACTCACAACAATAAAATTAGAAAGTGTAGAGGTAAAAAATTTCTACGGACAATACTTTTAATCATGTCTACATCTAAATTATTCTCTCGTTATCTATACTCTTATTTGAATTGAATATCTCTCTTAAAAATAAGTTAAATTAATTTTAAATTAAAAAAATTACGCTTTTTACCACCCTGCCTTAGGGTTTGAAACCCCTTAGCATTCACACATTCCACATCCTTTTAAACAAACTTTTCCCCTCCTTTCTCCATTCAAAGAAAAGAAGAAACAATGCCTGAGTTACCTTCTTCTTTAGCCTTTCTAGTCTCTTTGATGCTTTTTCCTTTCACTGCATCATGTATACTAATTAATTTTTGTATTAATTTCATCAGCAAATTTAATCTGTTCATTATATATATACATTAGAAAAAGAAAGAAATTTATGAACTATATCTATATTTGTAGGTCGGGAAGAAGAAGGCGGCGGATGCAGCGTAAAGGACATAAGAATATATCAATGGGGATCGGGATACACGAGCGTTCACGTACCAAAATTCACCGTTCAAATTGTGAACGAAGCGTGGCAGAGGAGGAATACTGGAGTTTTTGATGTGAAAATAAGTTGCGGAGGTTTCGCATCCACCAATTTAATCAATCCCCAAATTTTCCGGCGTATAAGTGCCGGCAGCTGCCTTGTCAAGAATGGCGATACGATCAGCCCCGGTGAAGTTATTTCCTTCGACTATTCTAATGTACTTCCTTTTACTTTTTGTGTTCAAAACCTCAAATGCTAGGCTACCATCACCGGAATATATATATATCTTTTTAATTTTTAATTTTTTAATATTATAAATAAATTTTCTTTTTTCAAGAAAAATATTGAAATATCTGCTTTAATACAATATATCTTTTGTTTAGGTGTGTACGAGAAATTAAGAAATTAGGGCATTCAAATCAAAATCAAAATCAAAGGCAAAATAACCATTTCCATTAAAACCATAAGTTTCATTTCAGATCACTGTTCAAAATACCACAAGAAAAGTGAACGGGAAACATAGTGAAAAAACACCCTAAAAACAAAAATATATCCAACAGAGTAACTTTAACTTTGCATGAAATAGTAACAAGCAAATAATTAACCCTAATAAGGGGAATAGTTGAATTTCTTGCTGCCGCCGGAACTCTTGCCAGAGCTAGAGTACTTAGCAACAATCTCGCACTTTCCACCACCAGATCCGGAACTCTTGCTAGTGTATTTTGCACTAGTGCCAGAAGCCATCTTAAACTGAACTCCGCCGGAGCTCTTGCTAGGTTTCGCAACAGCATAACCAGCCTTGCTGCTACATGACTTACCTCCTCCACCGGATCTCGAGCTAGGTTTAGCGTAAGTTGTGGTCTGCTTGTGCTTAATTTGAGTCTCATACTGAGTTGTGATGCCAAGTCTCTTGTCTGTAACCTTGACGGAGGAGTCGTAATCAACCTCCTTTTTATACACGTGATTTCCGTTACGGCCGTCGATAAACCCGCCGGATTTGAACGTCTTCGTTACTTTCCCTGAACAACCGCCGCCAGAGCCTTTGTACTCTGCCTTGTTGGAGATCTGATGATGATCATTGTAAGACTTCATATCCATGACTCTGATGCTTGATCCCATCACGACAGCAGTTTCCGGGCATATGGTTAAGCCCCCCAAAGTAGTGAGTTTCATCCTCTCCAGCCATTCTTCTTTTTCGGTGGTTTCTTCTAGTAGTCGAGAAACAACTGAAAAGGTTCTGACGATAATGGGAGAAACGGTTGAATAAGAAGGGTTTTATAGGACGTGAGGATCGTGAAGAGACGTCTTCGATCCCTTCAATGTTTATTGATGGGAATGGATAAATTTTGGAGTCCGTAAGAAGAAAGATTGTCGAGTACTCCTCCCTCCAAATTTTTTTTTTTTTTTTTTTTTTGAGTAATAAAATTTTCTCTAAGATGTATTTTTTATCGAAAAGAATTAAAATATAAGTAAAAACAATGGAATTTTTTTTTTTTGGTGCTAGACCCTTCCTTCCCAGGAGTAATTCGCATAAAAAATGCCCAACAATACGAATATAATTAATAAATAATATTTACTAATAGATATTAAATATATTCAAATTCCAAATATATTATATAACAAAAATATTTTAAATTTTCAAAATATTCTAAAGAAATCTCACTTTAATTTATTTAGGAATTAAAAATTATATTTGATAAATTCACTCGAGATTAGTTAATCCACAAGAAGAGAAAGGGCCACATCACTTACTTTTTACTCATTTATTTTTAAAACTTTTTTTATATTCTTAAAACTATTAATATTTATTTACCAAAAAAAACTATTAATATTTAAAATTTAATTATTATTAATAAAATAATAAAATTAAAGAATATATTAATATTTTTAATTTTAAAAATAAATATATTTAAATTTACCATAATAACAATAAATAATGTATTAATTTCTGGAGCAATATAAATAGGGGGAATGTATAGGGATAAGTATTGG
Organism: Cynanchum wilfordii; assembly: GCA_025388415.1. Lineage (NCBI taxonomy): Eukaryota > Viridiplantae > Streptophyta > Magnoliopsida > Gentianales > Apocynaceae > Cynanchum > Cynanchum wilfordii. The sequence goes on from JAHSUH010001386.1 coordinate 2,143,346, forward strand.
ATTTTCCAAACACCTTGTACGGGTATCCATTTTATCCATATTCTAATATGCTTACATTGTATTTATTCAATTTCTTTTCATTTGTTTTTTTATAAAATTTTCAGTTCAAATTAAATACACTCATTAAAGATAAATAACTAATTTTCATAGACGAAATCAAACTCAGCATCGTAACTAATTTTCATAAACAAGATCGAACTCCCAACATAATAATTAATATTATTTTGATTAATTATTTCTTAATATCACAATATCAAATCAAATTCTCAACATCATAATTAAAAACGAACATAATATCATATCACACACATCGTCTTAAAACGAGCAACTATCATATCACAACATCATATCAACCTCCCCACATCATTTCTTAAAGTCACACACTTAGTCTTAAAGTTAATAATATCATATAATACACATTCAGTTTAAAATATCTTAAAGCGAACAACTATCATATCACAGTTTAAGACATCATTAACTTTTGAGTATATTAGGAATGCAAGACAAACATTTGTATTTGTGTTTTTCTTCTTTCAAATACTAAACAAAAGATATATATATATATATATATATATATATATATATATATATATATATATATATATATATATATATATAGGGTAAAGTATTTTACTAACACATTTTAAATTAAACCCCAGAAGTTCAAGTTTAACACCTAAACTATTTCTTCCCCCGCCCGCGTCCCCCCTCGTCACCCTACCCCTCCACCCAATCTTTTAAATCGTCCATCTAGATATACCGCACTTCCGTCCACTTTGACCACTAGATCAATAATTTTTCCCTCCCCCCCCCTTTTCCCCCCCCTTCAACCCCCCCCCCCCCCCCCCCCCCCCCCCCCCCACCCCCCCCTCGAGTATCTTCCTCCCCACCCCCAAAAAAAAAAACCCTATGTTTTCTTCTCCCCCCCCCCCCTAAAAGCCCTAAAAAAATTTCTCTCTTCTTCTTTCTTCTTCTTTTTCTCTCTTCTTCTTTTTCTCTCTTTTTCTTTTTCTCTCTTCTTCTTCTTCTTTTCTGTTCTTCTTCTTATTCTCTCTCTTCTTCTTCTTCTTCTTCTTATGTTTTCTTCTTCTTATTCTTCTATTTTTCTAATCATTTTTCTCTTCTTCTTCTTCTTCTTTTGTCTTCTAATTCTTCTTCTCTACTCACCTCTGATTATTTTTCTTCAATTTCAGCGGGACTTGGACGGCGGGGGAATCTCTGCTCATCCCCGATTATTTTTTTTTTCAATTTCAGCAATTAGTCACGGGGACTTGGGTAGTGGGGATTTGGAGAATTTTTTTTTGAAATTTGAAAGCAGCAAACAATGTATCGAAACTTTTTTTTTCTTTTTGGGTTTTTTTTTTCAATCAAGTGCGAGTTATTATTTTTACAAGTGGAATTGATGATGACATACTTCTTTGCCAAGCATTTAAACTGATGTTGCCACCATTGAGAAGATCAAGAATGGCCCGAGCAAGTCCTGAAACAAAAGCTGAGGTTTCCATCTTGAAGTTTTAACTGTTTCTTGGAACCTCAATACTGATTAAATTATAGTTTTTGGTTTCTTTTTCTTTTCCCTATTGAATAAAATTCTATCATCATGTTTCAAATGTGAATTTTGGAAGAAGTTATAATAAATTTTGGGAGAATATAAATTTAAAATATATAAATTTTTGGAAAAAAATTGAATTTTGAAAAATAAAAAAATTAAATTTTGAAAATAAATGTGAATTTTGGAAGAAGATATAAATTTAAAAGATATAAATTTGGAAAAAGATTTGAATTTTGAAAAATAAAAAAATTGATTTTTGAAAAGAAATGTGAATTTTGGAAGAAAATATAAATTTTGAAAAAAGATTTGAATTTTGAAAAATAAAAAAAATTGATAAAGAAGATGGCGGAAGAAGGAAAAAAATAATTTACAGGACCCAAAATGCCCCCCCCATCCCCACCCCTTGATGTTTTAAAGGTAAAAAAAATAATTAAATAATTTATATATATATATATATATATAAACACATTTTTATGTGTTTTTAATAGGTAAGTAAAAATTTCAGATATTTGCTTTAATATAATATACGTACGGTGTATTTTTTGTTCAGTTGTGTACGAAATCACGAAATCATTGGCATTCAGATCAAAATCAAAATGCAAAACCACCATTTCAATTAGCCATAATATGTCCAGGCTCAGATCACTGGTCAAAATACCACAATCAAAAAGAAAACAAACATAGTAAAATAAAACATCGATCGAAAAACTTCGTTCCCCTACAAAACACGTTTCCAATGGAGAACTTTCATCACTTGAGCATGAAAAATAATAACAAACAAACCCTAATAAGGAGAGTACTTAGTTATCTTGCTGCCACCGTAAGCCCTTGATGACGACGATCCACTCCCGCCGCCGGAACTCTTGCCAGAGCTAGAGAGTACTTAGCAACAATCTCGCACTTTCCACCACCAGATCCGGAGCCCTTGCTAGTGTATTTTGTACTAGTCCCACACCCACTAGCATTTTTTAAACTGAACTCCGCCGGAGCTCTTGCTAGGTTTTGCAAAAGTATAACCAGTCTTAGTAGATGACTTACCTCCACCGGATCTCGAGCTAGGGTTAGCGTAACTGGTGGTCTTCTTATGCTTAACCTGAGTCTCATACTGAGTGGTGATGGCAAGCTTCTTGTCGGTAACCTTCAACGAGTAGTCGTAGTCAATCTCATCTTTATACACGTGATTTCCGTTACCCCCGTCGATCATCGCTCCAGACTTGGACGTCTTCGTGACCTTCCCTGAACAACCGCCGCCGTAGCCGGCCTGTATACTCGACCTTGCTGGAGATCTGATGATGATCGTTGTAAGACTTCATATCTATATCACTGATGCTTGAACCCCTCACGATAGCAGTTTCCGGAGACGAGTACTCAGCGTACTCAGGTAAGCCAAGCCTTTTTTTTGCCAGCCATTTTCTTTTTCATTTCAAGAAAATTACAAAGTAATTGAAAATTTATTATTTTTTAACATGATATTCGAATAAAAATTCGAACGTTTGAAATGAATTCAACTTTTATTATTGTCCCATTTATTTAATTTGTTAAGAAAATAAATTTAACATCCTACTCTATCTGCAGCTTTCTTCGCCTGCAAAACAGAAAAGGATTAAATATTTACTGATCCAAAATTAAACAGCTCCATGTTCATAAAGCAAGGCAAAATAAGTCAAATTAAACTGCTGCTATTTACCTCTTTCTCCCATTCGATTCTGAGTGTGCAAATCAAAAGAAACAATGCATGTGCAAACAGAGCTACTATAATTCCAATCCATAGTCCCTAATTAACCAACATTATAAGAAAGAATATATAAAATATATATATATATATATATGTATGTATGTATATATATTATACAATTCTCAAGACAAAAATGGAATGAAAGCAAAGCCGCCATTAAATTAGGCTTAACTATAATACCTTTCCTCCAGTATGGTAGACAAAAGCTAATAGCAAACCACAAGGCAATCCAAGCATATAATATGCTCCCAAGTTTACTACTGCAGCAATCTTTTGCCACCCGCACCCCCTAATTGTGCCTGCATATAGTTTTCTTGTTACCAAACATGATATATATATATATATATATATATACACTCATTACAAAAATTATCTTCTTGACTTTAGATATCTACTGTCTGTAGCAATAAATAATCTCTTTCCGCTGCGAGTGCTCTCCTATTAGAGGTAAACAACTAACTACAAAAATGTGCACCATTTTCATAGATGGGGATCGAACTCCCAACGTCACAGTTAAGGAATGAAGCAAGCAACTAACATGTCATATCTCGTGGTTTTATAATATCATTAACTTTCAATTAATTATATTAGGAATGCAAGACAAACAATTGTAACAGAGAAATTTGGAAATTTCTTGTAAACTATCTATGAGTGTTGTTGACAGACCTGAAAGCACAGATTGGATGCCATCCAAAATGTGGGATCCTGCAACAAGAACTAACATTTCTCCTAGGTATGCCACAATCTTTTTGTCTTTGCTGTAACAGTTGCCCCATATTTTGCGGCCCAGAATCATTATTGTTGCTACGAAACTAGTTTCAGTAATGGCCATGAACACTGCAACATAAACTGCTAAACGAGCTGCATTTGCTCTTCCAGCACCAAGCTCATTTGAAACTCTTATGCTGAAAATCATCCATTATATGTATATATTAGGGAATGAAATGAAGCATTTTAGTATTTTTATGTATATATATATGTTGATGATTCACACCTTATGGCACTGCTGAGTCCTAGTGGTAGCATGTAAGTCACGCTACATGTGTTGAGGCTGGAGAATCATAAGAAAGTGTTCAATATAATGGTTTAATTACAAGACAGTAGTACGATATTAATTAGTCAGGTTTAGAATAATAACAATACCTGATAGACAGAACTGATGTCTCTAATTTTGGATTTGGAAGAAGACCAGACAACAGAACCGTCATTTCAAATGACCAGATCTCCAAGCTGTGTAAGAATATTATTAATATGGTTCATTTAATCCAGGTAAATTGTTACTTTGCTCTACAGAGTGGGTGATAGTTCAACTTGATTTAACATGGTTCAAGTAAATATAGTGGGAAAAAAAAAAATGCAGAGAGAGTTACCAAACCATAATAGCGGATGGAATTGCAAGTCTAAGAAACTTTGGGATATCATTCAATGCTTCCTTTGAGAATCCCTTCCAAGTTTTCCCACATGATGGAGAAATCCTTACATATATAGCCAAGATTAACAGATTGAGCCAATAAGAGAAAGCATTAGCCAAAGCAGCACCTTTATTTCCAAGTCCTGATTTGAAAACTAGAATCCAGCAAATCAGTATGTGTAATAGAGTTGTGAATCCAGCACTAATCATCATTGGAAATACAACATTTTGAGCTTGCAAAAATCTAATATGGCATTGAAGTAGTGCATAAGCAAAGATACTCGGAATCATAAAACGCGCATACTGCCCTGCCTCCATGGATATTTCTGGATCTTGTCCAAGGAACTTAAGAATGCACCCTGTGTTGGCCCAGATACATGCCAAAGGAACAGTGGCAAGTAGAAGCACAATCATGGCTCTTTGCATATGAACACCAAGCATATGGTATTGTCTTGCACCATATGACTGACCACAGAAAGTGTCCAGTGCACTTGCCATCCCTGTCTAGTGAGTTATTGTATTTAGTATTCATTAATTGTATACCAAATGCAAGGGGTAAACAAAAGAGAGATTGCTAACAGACCTGGAGTTCAAATTACTTACCATCAAGCTGAAACCAGTAACAGAAGCAAATGAAGTGGCCATTGAAGCACCTGAAAGAGCAAGCTCTCCTAGATGACCAACAAACATAACAGAGATCACTTGTAAACAATATATTAAGAGGTTGATCATCATTAGAGGTCCTGCTAATGCTAATTGCTTCTTCAATTCTATCACAATCTCATTGCATCTTTGTCTAGGATCAGTTTCCTCAATAGAATGTTCAATCAATGGGCACTCCAGCACTCTGACTCCCTCTTTTCTATCCATCTCTTTTTCTCTCTATATATGTTTCTTCAGTGTTCTTTTCTCTCTCTCTCTCTCTCTATATATATATATATATATGAAATGCAGTTCATGTTTGGTTCATTTGAAGGTTTCAGAGTCTAGCTTATAATTTTCTGAACTGGAAGTCTTTTTCTTCTAGTTGGCCAATAATAGGAAAACAGAGGGACAAAAGAAAAGTCTATTTCTTGCATAGATAATTGTGTATTGTGTATGCATGACTGTGAAAGCACATTGGTGGGAACACCTGTCGACTGAAATTTCTTTCGGTGTGTGAGCAGAAAAGTAGCCACCATACTTTATTCTGCAATTATTTTGAGATATTTCTTATATATATATATAATTACAACTAAAATGAAAAATATATATATAGTGAAAGTGTCAATTTTTTCTAATAGGATCTTACATATTTGTATTCCTAGAAAACAACAAAATCGTACGGAAAATTTTGACAGAAATTGTTAGAACAAATTCAAGAACTGCCAGTGATAATAATTTTTACCAAGGTTTCAAAGTTCATAGTTGAGCTCCCATTTGTTACTTCGAGTGCTTCAGCCAGTGCCTTTAATTCATGGGGCGGCGGTGTTGCTACCGTCCCGAAGCCAATGTAAGCCACGGTCTGTTTTCCGCGTTTGTCTAACCATGTAATACAGCCGTGTGTGTCCGGGAGATTCGCCGTTGGCGATGGAGATGTCAGGTTAAAAGGGCCGACATTAAGGACATTCTTGAATTTAAACTTGAGATCCTCCATGGTTGGTCGGTTTAATTCTTCAAAGGACTTCATAGGCAGAGCATCTGCTCGGTGTAATGTTTGTCCCATTTTTATAAAGCATGACTGAGAAAGGCGATTCCAACCTTCCGAAGACAATTCCGGTGGGTAAGTCACCGAGCCGTGGCTCAGAAATACCCGGAAAGAATCTTCACGACCACTTATTTCTGGAAATGTAACTACAAAGTTGATCAACAACTGTATGATAAATGATTAAAATCTCGGTTTATTCCTATATATTTTTTTTTTCTTGTATTTTTACTTTTTTTTTGATAATTAGTAATTATCTAATTTCGATCTAAAATCCAATATCCATATCACTAAACAGTTATTAAACAATACAATAAGATAATATTACTGTTGTTTATAATAATAATAATATCAAAAACATTATTAAAAATGTGAACTAAGAGACATGTAATGAAAAAAAGTCTAAAATTAAACCAAAAAAATATATATAAAAAGTTCTATAATGTACTTACTTTTAATTTTTGTACTCAGAATCTTAAAACACAAATATATATACACATACACAGTTTTACGTGTTTATAATATGCTAAAAATTTTAGATATAATTGCTTTTAATACAATATATGTACGGTGTATTTTTTGTTCAGGTGTGTACGATATTCACGAAATCAGGGCATTCAGATCAATATCAAAATGCAAAACCACCATTTTTATTAACCATAATATGTTCAGAACTTCCCGTTCAGATCACTGGTCAAAATACCACAAAGAGAAAACAAACATAGTAAAATAAAACATCGAAAAACTTCCATCCCCTACAAAACACATTTCCAGAGGAGAACTTTCATCACTTGAGCATGAAAAATAATAACAAACAAACCCTAATAAGGAGAGTACTTGGTTATCTCGCTGTCACCGTAAGCCCTTGATGACGACGATCCACTCCCGCCGCCGGAACTCTTGCCAGAGCTAGAGTACTTAGCAGCTATCTCGCACTTGCTACCAACAGATCAGGAGCCCTTGCTAGTTTATTTTGTACTAGTCCCACTAGAAATCTCAATCTGAACTCCGTCGAAGCTCTTGCTAGGTTCTGCAAAAGTATAACCAGTCATACTAGATGACTTACCTCCACCGGATCTCGAGCTAGGGTTAGCGTAACTTGTGGTCTTCTTATGCTTAACCTGAGTGTCATACTGAGTGGTGATGCCAAGCTTCTTGTCTTTAACCTTCAACGAGTAGTCGTAGCCAACCTCCTCTTTATAAACGTGATTTCCGTTACGCCCGTCGACCATCGCTCCAGACTTGGACGTCTTCGTGACCTTCCCTGAACAACCGCCGCCGTAGTCTTTATGCTCGACCTTGCGGGAGATCTGACGATGATCGTTGTAAGACTTCATATACGTATCACTGATGCTTGAACCCCTCGCGATAGAAGTTCCCGGCGACGAGTACTTGGCTGAATCGGGGTACTCAGAGTCAGAGTCAGAGTCATCTGAAGAATCGGGGCCGCACACTGTGAAGCCCCCTATGTAGAATGTATCTCTGCCTCCAAACATTTTTTTTTCGGTGGTTTCTTGTAGCAGTGTAGAAACAACTGAAAATTTTCTGAGGGTGAAGAAATGGTTGAGTAAGAAGGCATTTTATAACCGAGTTTGATACATGGATTCTTAATACTTTTTCTAAAATGAATTATTCGGGTTTCACCTTCAAATAAGATTAAACTCAAATATTTTGTTGTCGAGTTTAAATACTCACAAATAAAGTAAAACATCAAACATCCAATTATTAAAAAAAAAAAAAGGCTTTTTATAGGGTCGTCGAGAGGATCGTGAGGAGGGTCGTCCATCACTTCAATGTTTATTCATGGGAGTGGATAAATTTTGGAGTCCGTAAATTTTTTTTTTTCGATTTTTCCCTTACTTAAGAAGAAAGATTTGAGTTTTTTTTTTTTTTTTTTTTTTTGGCTTGTTTGTTACCTGGAGCTCAAATTACTTACCATCAAGCTGAAAGCAGTAACAGAAGCAAATGAAGTGGCCATGGAAGCACCTGAAAGAGCAAGCTCAATAGAATCAGTTTCCTCAACAGAATGTTCAATCAATGGGTACTCCAGCACTCTGACTCCCACTTTTCTATCCATCTCTCCCCCCTCTCTCTCTCTCTCTATATATATATATATGAAATGCAGGGTTTATTCCCAAAATATAGCAAATTTTTGGATTTTTCCTAAATATGGTTGTTTTTTCACCTCCTTCCCAAAATATAGTAAGTATACTTTAATTTGGTAAAATAGACTCTCAATTTTATTAAAAAAATTGAGGGTCTACTTTGTCAAAGTAGACTCTTAATATTTTATTAAAAAAAAAATAAAAGTCTACTTTGTCAAAGTAAGACTCTCAATTTTTTTAATAAAATATTTAAATTCTACCTTTTTTTCTTTTTAAATTTATTTATAAATTTAAATTTTTATAATTTTCTAATAATATTAATTCATAAATTTATTTTTTATAATTTTCATAAACATTAATTATTATTATATTTGTATTATATTTAACAAAGTGATTAAAAATCAATTAAAATTATAATATATTATAATATTTTATGTATTAATGTAAAGTAATTTTTTTTTTGACTTGTGTTTATATATTCAAATAATTTTTGACATAAAAAATATTTTATTCAAATAATTTTTTTTTTTTAATATATTGGATGAGCATTTTGTGTCTAGTACAACGCAATATTCATTGGTCACACCATCAACATAATTTGGTGTATTTGGGCAAGATAGGATTTGCTCTGCAGCAGTTGGAAAACGTAAGCAATATAGGGGAAGAGAAAAAAAATAGCAAGAGCGCGTTATAAGAGTATTTATATAACTATGATTAATTATTTTTTATGTCAATATATAAAATTTTTATTTGAATAAAATATTTTTTATGTCAATATATAATATAAATTTATTAAATTACTTAATTCAAGAATATAAAAACAAATCTTAAATTAAAATTACTTGAATATATAAATACAAATAAAAAAAAATACTTTACATTAATACATAAAATATTATTTTAATATTATAATATATTATAATTTTAATTAAATTTTACGTCACTTTATTAAATATAATACAAAAATTTATGAAAATTATAAAAAATAAATTTATGAATTACTATTATTAGAAAATTATAAAACTTAAAATTTATAAATAAATTTTTTAAAAGAAAAAAAAATAGAATTTAAATATTTTATTAAAAAAAAATAAGAGTCTACTTTATCAAAATAGATTTACCAAATTTTAAGAAAAATGTAAAAAAAAAAAATCATATTTTAAAAAAATCTCAAAAATAATCACGTTCATGTTTGGTTCATTTGAAGGTTTCAGAGTCTAGCTTATCAGTTTCTGAACTGGAAGTCTTTTTCTTCTAGTCGGCCAATAGGAAAACAGAGGGAAAAAAGAAAGGTCTATTTCTTGCATAGATAATTGTGTATTATGCATGCATGACTGTAAAAGCATATTGGTGGATTGAAATTTCTTTTGACTTTATTCTGCAATTATTTTGAGATATTTCTTATATATATATAATTACAACTAAAATGAAAATATATATAGTGAAAGTGTCAATTATTTCTAATAGGATCTTACATATTTTTATTCCTAGAAAACAACAAAATCGTAAAGGAAAACTTTGGCAGAAATTGTTAGAACAAATTCAACAACTTTGGCAGTGGTAAATACAAAATTGATTAACAACTGTTTGTGATTGGGGACGATGTCTCCACGTTGGCACTGTGGTCCTGCTCACAGTGACGAGGATCTTGCAAGAAGGTTAAATACCGGGGTGTGTTTCTAGCGTTGGCTCTCCCACAATCGAGTTAAAAATTAGAGTATAAATGTAATGGTACTGGGGTCGTATCGGGAAAGTTAGCTCCGACGACCCTCACAGAACATCTAGGAATATACTTAAATATCCGACTTTCACATAGTTTGTATATGATGTGAATTACCGTTTTATGGAGAAGCTTGGCCAACTCGGAAATGACACATGTTGTAGTCCCGCCTGACAGTTCCGACATTGTGGCTCCAAACAGAACTTGTCGGGTCAAGTTCATTCAATGTGAGGTTCAATGCGAATCCTCTTAGCGTTTTGTACTTCATGTCCGCCGGTTAAGCCTCGTCGGAATCCTATCTGGGACCACGTCGGTCCTTCGTGAAATCCACCTCGAACGACCTTTTCTTACGTGGACATTTCAGGACTAAGAGTACTCTCTAATTTGTTAAATTGTCTAAAGAAATATTAGGAAAGACCTAAACGATTAAAATCTCGATTTATTATTATTATTATTTTTTTTTTGTATTTCTCAAATTAAGTCGATTAATTTTTTTTTCCTGGTAAATAAGTCGATTAATTTTTACTTTCTTGATGTTTACATCTAAAGTCCCATCCATATCACTCGACTGAACAGTTATTAAATAATACGATAAGACAATATTATTATTGTTTATAATAATAAATCTAAAATCATCTTTAAAAATGTCACTTGAGATTAAACCAAAAACATCTTTACAACATCTGTAATGAAAATGGTCTAAAATTAAACAAATATATATATATATAAAAGTATTAAATCAAAACTTTTTCCATAACAAATAAAAATTACCATGAATCAACCCAACAGTTTGCCTGATCAAATCATTATAAACATGAACAGAAAGCGAGTAAGCTCCAGACGTCCAAACAGGAACGTTCAACTCCTCAGAAATTTTCAATTCTAATAGAAATTAGAATACACTGTAAATAACTAATTTTCATAGATGAATCCAGCTTCCAACATCATAATTAACTAATTTAGGAATGCAAGACAAACAATTCTAACAGAAATCTCGAAATTTCAATAAGTTCTATAATGTACTTCCTTTTAATTTTTATACTCAGAATCTCAAAAGACAAATATGTATATATATACACAAACACAGTTTTATGTGTTTATAATATGGTAAAAATTTTAGATATTTCCTTTTAATACAATATATATGTACGGTGTATTTTTTGTTCAGGTGTGTCACGAAATCAGGGAATTCAGATCAATATCAAAATGCAAAACCACCATTTTTATTAACCATAATATGTTCAGAACTTCCCTTTCATATCACTGTTCTTAATAATACCACCAAAAAAAAAAAATAGTAAAAGGAAACATCCAAAAACTTCCTTACCTTACAAAACATATTTCCGTAAGAGAATTTTTATTTTGCATACAAACAAGCCCTAATAAGGGGACTACTTGGTTTTCTTGCTGATACTGTAAGCCCTTGATGACGACGATCTACTTCCGCCGGGAACTCTTGCTAGAGCTAGAGTACTTAGCAACAATCTCGCACTTGCAACCACCAGATCCGGAACCCTTGTTAGTGTACTTGGTACTAGTGCCAGCAGCCATCTTAACCTGAACTTCGCCGTAGCTCTTAGTAGATTTTGCAACAGCATAACCAGTTTTGCTACATGGCTTACCTCCGCTGGAGCTCTTACTAGGTTTCGCCACAGCATAACCAGTCTTGCTAGATGACTTACCTCCACCGGACCTCGAGCTAGGGTTAGCGTAAGTTGTGGTCTGCTTGAGCTTAACCTGAGTCTCATAATGAGTTGTGATGCCATGTCTCTTGTCTGTAACCTTGACGGAGGAGTCGTAATCAACCTCCTTTTTATACACGTGATTTCCGTTACGCCCGTCGATAAACCCACCGGATTTGAACGTCTTCGTGTCTTTTCTAGAAGAACCGCCGCCGTAGCCTTTGTACTCGGCTTTGCTGGAGATCTGACGATGAAAGTTGCAAGACATCATATCCATGGCTCTGATGCTTGAACCCATCATGACAGCAGTGAGTGGTACATATTCTTCAGCCATTTTTTCCTGTGGTTTCTTCTAGTAGTGGAGAAACAACTGAAAGTGTTCTGACGATAATGGAGAAATGGTTGCGTAAGAATGCTTTTATATAGTTCATTAAAAAAAAAAAAAGAATGCTTTTATAGGAGCGAGGATCGTGAAGAGAAGTCTAGTCTACTTCGATCATTTCAATGTTTATTCATGGGAATGGATAAATTTTGGAGTCCATAGGTTTTGATCCTTATGTAAGAAGAAAAGAATATCGAGTACTCCTCCCTCCATCATTTTTTTTTTTTGGGTAATAAAATTTTATTCAAATTTCTATCATATGGAGTGTACTTTTTTATATAATATCATTAATGATATTGTAATATATAAGTAAAAATAATAATTTTTAATTAATTAAAATTAAAGAAGTCTTAGAACTAATTATATTAGTAGAGAATGAATTTTTCATAATCTTAGTATTTATACTTAATAATTATTATTATTAAAAAAATCAAAGTTAAAAAATATATTATTTTTTTAATTAAGAGAATAAGTGTATTTAAGTTATGGATTTATTTAGTGAAAGTTCATTACTTTCTATATTGTGAAACTTTATCCAATTTACGCTTTTAGAGTTAGATAATTTATTATTTTTTAACATAATATCAAATTTGGAGTTCGAAGCGTTTGAATTATAACTATTATTGCCTCGTTTATTTGATTTGTTAAAGAGAATAAATTCAACCACATAGTCATCTTTGGCTCATTTTCTGAATATGAAGTCTTTTTCTTCTAGTTGGCCAATAGGAAAACAGAGGGAAAAAGGAAAGTCTATTTCTTGCATGACTGTAAAAGCATATTGGTGGACTGAAATTTCTTTTGAAATTATTCTGCAATTATTTTGAGATATTTCTTATATATATATATTTTATTTTATTTTTGATACATGGGGAGGGGTGTCGATCTTTAAACTTGGAGGTTGTGAGAGTGGCATTTTGTCACTCCTTCCACCAACATTCGACTTATATATATAATTACAAGTAAAATGAATAATATATATATATATATATATAGTGAAAGTGTCAATTTTTTCTAATAGGATCTTACATATTTTTATTCCTAGAAAACAACAAAATCTTAAAGGAAAATTTTGACAGAAATTGTTAGAACAAATTCAACAACTGCCAGTGGTAATAATTTTTACCAAGGTTTCAAAGTTCATAGTTGAGCTCCCATTTGGCTTTACTACCTGGAGAGCAAGGTTTCCATAAGATGCAATCTGATCCTTCAGCTTCTTCCCCTGTTCCTGCTTCAGAACCAGATAAAGTGCTCTAACTGTTGAATCTTTTGTAAAACAACCACCTTCAATTCTCACCCCAATTTTCCAAAATTTCTCTACCATCCAAGTATTAAGTTGGTGATCTCCAAAAAATGGCCTCCCGATTATAGGCACACCGGCAGCAATGCTTTCAAGCACCGAATTCCAACCACAATGGTTCAAGAAAACTCCCACAGATTCATGTCTTAATATCTCCACTTGAGGTGCCCAAGGTACAATCTTTCCTATCTCACTTGTTCTTTCCAAGAATCCTTCTGGTAAATGGGGTGTCATGTTGTCTTTCAGTGACCAAATAAAGGGAGTATTTGTTGTTTCGAGTGCTTCAGCCAGCGCCTTTAATTCGTGGGGCGGCGGTGTTGCTACCGTCCCGAAGCCAATGTAAGCCACGGTCCGTTTTCCGCGTTTGTCTAACCATGGAATACAACCGTGTGTGTCCGGGAGATTCGCCGTTGGCGGTGGAGATGTCAGGTTAAAAGGGCCGACATTAAGGACATTCTTGAACTTAAACTTCAGATCCTCCATGGTTGGTGGGTCTAATTCTTCAAAGGAATTCATAGGCAGAGCATCTGCTCGGTGTAATGTTTGTCCCATTTTATAAAGCATGACTGAGAAAGGCGATTCCAATCTCCCGAAGACAATTCCGGTGGGTAAGTCACCTAGCCGTAGCTCAGAAATACCCGGAACGAATGTAAGAATTTCATCTTCACGACCACTTATTTCTGGAAATGTAAGTACAAAGTTGATCAAGAACTGTTTGATAAATTGTCTGAAAGAAATATTACGAAAGACCTAAATGATTAAAATCTCGGTTTATTCCTATATTTTTTGTATTTCTCAAATTAAGTCGATTAATTTTTACTTTCTTGATATTTAGATTTTCTAATTTCATGTGACCTAAAATCTCATCCATATCACTTGATTGAGCAGTTATTCTTGTTTATAACAATAGTATAAAAAAACATCCTTAAAAATCTTACCAAAGAGTCATGTAATGAAAATGGTCTAAAATTAAACAATATATATAGTATTAAATCAAAGCTTTTTCCATAACAGAAAAAAAATTACCGTGAATCAACCCAACAGTTTGCCTGATCAAATCAGTATAAACATGAACAGAAAGCGAGAGAGCTCCAGATGTCCAAACAGGAACCCAGGGAACGTTCAACTCCTCAGAAATCTCAGCAGAAAACCACAGAAAAGCATCCGCCATGACGCAACTAACTCTCATCCCTACTTCCTTCTCAGCCAGTTTCACACCTTTCTTGAAATTCTCCTCCGCCACCTCCAAGAACAGGTTAATATCCTCCTGTGGCTTCCCTGCAAAAACGTATCCGTCAGGTACTCCGTCCGGCACGTCAAAGGCCCTGATGTTTTCAAATCCCGGCTGCATTAATCCAACTGTGAATAAAGAAGCGTTGGATTTGGCTGTGCTGAAAAAAGAAAAGTTCACGTTCGGTGCAGCCTTGGCTAGTTTCCGTATAAGTCCTAACAGAAGGCCAGGATGTGTTGCAAATGGAAATGCAAGAACAGCTACGTGTTTTTCATCTAAGCTTTTGCTACCCATTTTTTCTTTCTTTTTTTTGTGTGTGTGATCGATCTCAATTGATTCACAAACTTATATAGAAAATGCAATAACATATCGCGTATATATATACATATATTTTTGGGTCATAATGATTTTTTATTTTTGATTAATTTAAAATTAAAATGAGATCATACTTTCTATAAAAGAAGTTCACAATATCCGAGATATGGTTGTTAGTTGAAGTGGACAAATTAATATAGAACGGTAGTCGAACAATGGTAAGTCCAATGGTAAATGGTAGTTGGTTAACCCCCAACATGTGCGTGATTCGCTCCTCCATTTATTAATAATTTGTTATACTGATGGTTTCCACCCGATAACGGATAAGAAAGAGTATTATGAATATTATCCGAAATTGAAAATACCTCTTAAAAATAAAAGAAATTTGAAGTTGGATGAAATTTTTGAATGGAAATATAATATGTGTGACTTTTTAAGATTAGAGTAATGGAAAAAAAATTCAAATGCAAAATTTAGAATCCCAAAAAATTCAAATGTTATTAAAATAATTTACCATTTATATATATATATATATATTGAGAAATACCCTTTATATTATTATTTTTTTTTAAAAAAAAAAAGTAATTTATTAGGCGTATTTTTTTAATTAAATAAATGTTGATGGAAATATTTGAGAGCAGGTGGATTTGCATTGATGACTTCCACACGTGGTTCACTACAAACCTTATAGTTAGAGAAGAACTCTTGAACCGGTGACGTGCACCCATATGGTACGTGAAATGGTAAAAGATGACTTACGCTGCAACAATTACACATATCTGTATATATATATATACAAGAGTAGGACGAGGATGAGGTCTTTCTTACCCGAGTTAAACTTTGCGTATATAAATTAATGACTTCGAAAACTAAATAATATAGTCAAATAGTAATGACAATACATGTGAAGAAAAATATGTGTCTAAAATAGAGGTTAGGAGTTTTTAAAAAAAAAAAAAACATTTGATTTCCATACCAAAGCCGCATTTCATCATCCACCTCTTTTTTTTTTTTTTTTTATTCCTGCATCTCTGCTGTGGTTGCAGTGCTGCCGTGTACTTGCGCGCCTTTGAGCCTGCGCAGAGTTCGAAACTTTTCGAACTCTATGCAGGCCAGTCTGTATCGAAGCATAGGTTGTTATTGCGGTATGCATCCTTTATTCTATGATGCGTTTTAAATTTATGAAACCCATCTTTTCTTACTTATGAGATTTGATATAAAACGGACAAAATCATTGTACTGTTATAATGAATAAATTTTTTTAAAAATATATATTGAAAGACAATATAATCTTAAAAATATTCTTATCTACTAGACATAAAATTCAATATAAAAAACGTGATTTATTTTTTTCAAACTCCTACATTGTGAAGGTGATACTTTCTCTTTCTCTTGAAATTCAAATATAGATTATTAAAAAATTAGAAACCCTAAATTGAATCGCCCGGAATTTGATAAAAGATACTAGTAAAGGGGTGCCATATCAATAATTTGTAACAAAGTCTGAAAATTTACAGTTGCGCTCCCATTCGGTTGTATAGCTTCTTGAGCAAGCTTCTTATACAGCATACTCTGATCCCTCGCCTTCTTTCCTTCTTCCTTCTTCAAAATCAATTCAAGAACCCTAATTGTTGAATCTTTTGTAAAACAATCACCATCAATTCTCACACCAATTTTCAAGACTTCCTCAACCATCCAAGAATTTAGTTGCTGATCCCCTAAAAACGGCCTACCAATTATTGGCACACCAGCATTAATACTTTCCATAACTGATCCCCAACCACAATGGCTCAAGAAAACTCCCACCGATTCATGACTTAATATTTCCAATTGTGGTGCCCAAGATACAATCTTTCCTTTTTCTTGATCATTATCACTGGTAATAATTCTTTCCAAGAATCCTTTGGGCAGATGGGTTTTCATGTCGTCCTTAAGTGACCAAATAAATGGAGTTTTTGTTGCTTCCAGTGCTTCAGCTAATGCCTTTAACTCGTGGGGCGGTGGCGTTGCGCCGGTCCCGAAACCGATGTACGCGACGGTGCCAGTTTTTTGTTTGTCTAGCCATGGAATGCAACCGTGTGGGTCTTTTTCTTGGAGAGTTGTTGAGGATGTTTTTAAGCTGAATGGGCCGACATTAAGGATGTTTTTGAACTTCGATTTCAGATCTTTCATTACTGTTGGATCTAATTCTTCAATGGAATTTACAACCAAAGCATCTGATTTGTGTAAAACTTGTCCCATTTTGTAAAGCATGTTCGAGAAAGCCGAATCTATCCAGCCGTGTATTATTCCGGCCGGTAAGTCACTTAGCTGTAATTGTGAGAAACCAGGAACGGATGTGATGATTTCATTCTCACGACCAGCTATACCTCGTTCGCATTGTTCTGACAAAGAATTAAGAATAAAAATCACTCCTTTTTTTTTTTTTTTAAGAAAACAGAAAAAGAAAAATTTATACCTTCATAGATTTAAATAATAATTCTTCGTGGCTAGATTTTTGAAGTAGTAATATAAAAAATAAATAAATAAATAAAATTTACAGAAATATAGTTACCATGAAATCCGACAGTTTGCCTGATCAATTCAGTATACACATGAACAGAGAGGGAATTAGCTCCAGCTGTCCAAACAGGAATCCAAGGAACCCTAAATTCCTCAGCGATCTCACTGGAAACCCACAGAAAAGCATCCGCCATCACGCAACTAACTTCCATCCCTATTACCTTCTCAGCCACTTTCACACCTTCTCTGAAATTCTCCTTCGCCACCTCCAAAAAGAACTCAATCTCCCGCATCCGATCATTCCTGCCGAAATCATATTCCTCGGGAGCCCCGTCCGGGAGGTCAAAGTCCCATATATTTTCATATTCCGGCAGCCGCCGCGTCGCCGTCGTCGCGTCGTAGACGCTGAGTAAAGAAGCGAAAGACCTGGGTGTGCTGAAAAAGGAGAAGTTGATGTGGGGTGCGGCATTGGCTAGTCTGCGTATAAGGGATAACACCGAGGCGGGATGGGATGCGAATGGAAATGCAAGAACGGCGACATGCTTTTTGCCTGAGACGTCTCTGTCCGCCATTTTTATTTAGTAAGAGATGACGTTTTGATACTGTTTTAGAGAAAGGCAATAAATAATAGTAATTGACAAAAAAATTGGCACGGGAGGAAAAGTAGGAACTGTACGTAAAATAAATGGTCGGTGTATTAATAAAAAAAAAAAGGCTTTACATTTTACGAAAGAATGTGGGGGTTAAATTGGGCAATTTTTAACCATTTACTTCGACTGAAAGTTTAAAATTTACTCTTGCAAAGTTGGTAAGAAACTTTAGTGAGATCAAGAATTCAAAGTTGAATTAATGATAATATTTGTCAAGAAAGCACTTCTTTAATTTATTTTATTTTATTTTGACAAACCCTTAAAAGTATAATGATTGATAAGAAGTAATTGTCCGATGTTATAAGTATGTGTGATCCACTTATGATATGACTTAAAAAGTTTTCTTGTGTTCTACTGCGTCTCCTGTTTTTGATGTGTAGATTCTCTGGTATTTTCTCCGATTTAATTATAAAAAAAAAATAATGATTAATAAGAAAGGGTGTTGTACTTTAGCGAGTAATACCTTTTATTTATTTATTTATTTATTTCTAAAGGTATAAAATGTCTTAAATTGATCTCAAATTATAGGAAAACAATTTTAAACTATTTTATATCTAAATTAATCTCGTTCAAGCCATCTCTTGCGGGAGGAAGTTTTAATTTCAAATTTTAAACAGTTACATACATGAGTTAAGTTTTGAATCCTTGACCTTACTTAAACGAAGAGATCAAAATACCTTTTACTTATTATTCGAGAAGTTATTAATTCAAAATATGATATAGATAAAAATGTCCTAATTTTTTGAGGCATTCTTCGCATGTTTCTCGGACTCATGACCTATAAAGTCATAAGTAAGACTTCTATCAACTAAGTTATACCTTCTAAACAAATAACTAACATGTTTGTTGGTTTTTTTCCAAATAAAAAATAATAATAATAATAAAAAAGCAAAAAAAGAGTACCCAAATACACTCTAAAAGACCATTATATATATATATATAAACTTGGTGCAAGTAATTAGTAAATTCATAAGAGTCATTTTTATTTCCTTTTAATGGTTATGTATCTATAAAAGGGAGTAATTCACACACACACATATATATATATATATATATATATATATATATATATATATGAGAACATGCTAAGCAGCATATGGATTATATATATAATATATACACATATATACCTATTTTCAGTACGGCCGTTGACCAATGTAATTTCCAGGAGGATAATAGTTACAAGTCATGAAAACATCTCCAGTATTACATATAACTCGTGCACATCCAACACGCTTTGTATCTTTCCAAACAATCTGCGTATAATGTCCGCACATCTGTCCATTTGCACAAGAATTCGAATCATAGTCGTAGAATTTCTCTTCCTCCGCCCACGCTTTCACCGCATCACTTGGCGTCCACGTCGACCCGCTTCCCCAGTATATGTTCTCCCCAAGCTTGAAATCGCCTTCGGGAAACGAATGCTTGGCCAAGCAGTCTGCAGCTCGTCTCTGTTCTGCCCACCATTTTGCGTACTTTTCCAGCTCGGAATCCCACGTCAGCGGCGTTTCCCATTTCCCTGCTCTCACCAGGTTGTGTCGGAACAGGAATTCTATCGATTGTCCTATACAGTTCCAGCACAGCTGTTTTGAGATTCTGTATACCGTTTCGTTGTCGAGCTTTTTTCTTGGGATTTTATTATTGCTCTCGCCATCGCCGGCGGATAAGCTGTTGACGACGACGTCGTTAACGTTTCCATGAGCTGTTGGGAATACGAGAATAAATAGAACAAGGAAAACACAGTAGTACTCGTGATGAGACCTCGTCATCATTTTAATATAAGCAATCAAGAACCAAGAAATGGTCGGAATATATATATATACTAGATGGATATATACATATACATGTACACATATATATATATATATTATGTGGTTCACATGCAAGAATATATTGGTATAGTATATATATATATATCAAAATGAACCCAACAACATATATATATATTGGATTTCGAGTAATCGAAATCCAATAAAAGTTCATGTTTGTTGGGCCATCCGAGGTAAATTTCACAAAGGATCTACGTGGTCCCGAATAGGATCTCACCGAGATCCGGTTGACGACTAGAGTATATATGCTCAAGACATGATCTCTAACAAGGAGATTTTCATAAAACTTCACATTAAATGTACTTGACCCGACATGCACTGTTTGAAACCACCATTTCAAAATTGTTAGAAAAGGTACCACTCCAAGTATCACCTCTCGATTGGCTACCCTACTCCATAAAACGATAATGCACACTCACACACAAACAAGTGATAGCCAAATACACAGAATATACTTTAAGTGTTCAAACTCACTTTGATACACTCCGGGTGCTCGGTTTGGTCTGTTAAAGCACACTTTTCGGTCGATCGTCCGACACCCCTTTATTTATATTTGTGTCATGACCATGTACAATATGATCCGACCTATGATTACAAAATTTTATTAAGATAAATTTTTATTTAAGTATATATGTCATAAAATTTTTTTATTTCTTATAAAAATTTTTATATTAAAATATAAACTGGGTAGTTGCTTTTTATTTTTTATATATATAGAATTGTCATTTCACATTATTCTTTTTTCATTCATCAAATAAAAAAAAGTATTGTGTATATGTATATATATATATTCTTCAATTAGTGGTTATTATATTATATATATATGAAAATAATTTTAATATTTTTTATGCAAATATATAATATAAATTTATTAAATTATTTACTTAAAGAATATAAATACAAGTTTTCAAATAAATAATAATAATTAGTTGAAAGTGTTAAAAAAGTAAAAATATAAGAATTTTTTGTTATTCAAGTGTGAAACGATTTTTTAAAAAATTATTAATGACTTGTTATTTCATGTCATATTAGACTTTTTTTTAAAAAAAAATCATCAAATATATAAAAGATTTTTTATTTGAATAAAATATTTTTTATGTCAATATATAATATAAATTTATTAAATTACTTAATTTAAAAATATAAAAATAAATCTTAAATTAAAATTAATTGATTATATAAACACAAATAAAAAAAATTACTTCACATAATTACATAAAATATTATTTTAATATTATAATATATTATAATTTCAATTAATTTTTATATCACTTTGTTAAATATAATATAAGTATAATGATAATAATTAATAATAAATATATTCTATATTATGAAAATTATATTCAAAAAATGTTTATAAATTACTATTATTAGAAAATGATAAAATTAAAATTTATAAATAACTTTAAAAAAATAAGAAATTATATTTAAATATTTTATTAAAAAAAAAAATAAGCCTCTACTTTGCAAAAGTAGATGCTAAATATTTTATTAAAAAAGAAATAAGCCTCTACTTTGGCAAAGTAGAGGCTCAATTTTTTTTAATAAAATATTTAGCCTCTACTTTGACAAAGTAGAGGTTGAATATTTTATTCAAAAAAATTGAGCCTCTACTTTGCCAAAGTAAAGGTACCCCATTTTAAAAAGTTGCTCAAAAAGCAACCCCATTTTGAGAATAATATCAAAATTTGCACCATTTTGGGAATAAACCCCAAATAATTGAACCATGAAAGATGAAATGACTAGCATGGCATGTTACGTGGGGTAGTAGCCTGCCAATGATTGGGATTTTTGTGCTTAATAGTTTTCTTTTTTCTAAATATATATATATATGTATTGGAATATTTTTGGTAACAGGTGGCAATTGGCAAATGTGCCATAGAAAATAAGGGTGGTATTGTCCATCAAGATAATAATAAAAACAAATGATTTAAATGGTCTCGTGAAAAGGTAAGGCCCATTGAAGCCAGCTCTGTTGAGTCCGTGAACATATATATATATATATATATTCCTTCTTTTGTTTGGTTCTATTTATATATATTTTTGGTGACCATGTTTTCTAGTTGATTAATATGAAAGGTATTTATATGAGAAGATTCTCAAGACGTGTCAAATTAATTAGACTATTTATCTTTTCATGATTCTATTTATATATATTGAACTATTAAGCATCAGATTAGTCTCACCTGAAGCTTTTATACAAAATCTCGAGTTTAAATTTTATTAAAATGGTTAACACTATACATACTTATTTATTTTACTTATTTCATTTTATACTTTAAAAGTTATTATACCAATTACCAAATATTATTATCACAATTACTTTTTTTTTTTAAAAGGATATCTTTATAAATTAGGAAAATATTTTAGGCAAATCTAAGTAAAAAAATTTACAATACTTATTCACAAGTTTGTCTTTATAAATTCTGTTAGGTTGGAGTATCAATCTAAGTCGTACATTTGAAGATGAAACAAGAGTTGCTTAGAATATAAGTGTTCTACCTACTCCATTAGTATGAAGCCTTTTGGGAAGATGTTTAAGAACTAAACTGTGAGAGTTTAAGTCCAAAGCAGATAATATTGTGATTTAAAATAAGTTGACAAGTGGTGAATTTTCCTTTATAAATAATAATATTTATAATTAGAATACAATTTTATGTTTTAAATTTTAAAACTTGTATTCTCAGTGGGCGTGCCGGAGTGGTTATCGGGCATGACTAGAAATCATGTGGGCTCTGCCCGCGCAGGTTCGAATCCTGCCGCTCACGTTTTTAAATTTCTTTTCTAATTTATATTATTTACTTTAGTATTATTTTTGGGTTTATAGCTAGTTAAAAATGTTTTTTTCCTTTTGTCCAAAACCCTAAAGCATTTAGAAATATTAGTTTATATACTCTTGTTGTTTATAACAAGTTATTAGCATGATGAGAAAGTGTATTGTAACTTCTTTAAGTCTCAATTATATATTTATATAATTGAGATCCACGGTCAACTATTTGGTGATGTCCTCACTATACCAAAAGAGATATCTCGAGTTGACTATGAGTATCTAGACTCATTCTTATATACCATTACACATTTACTTATCATTTCGATGTGGAATGTGGTATCACATACACAAGCAAAAACAATTACACGTCGGAAAAAGCTCTGAAAACATTAATAAGACATTCGGAATTTAATTTCTACCAAACTACATATTTTTTTTTTTTTTTTTTTTTTTTGGTAGTGTATTTTATAAGAAACATGATGTGTTGTCGTCTAAAGAGATTTTAAGCAAAAATGATGACTGATTGGTAGGTTTGTTTTAAAAGTCAAGACCTAAACTAAGCCCTGTTCATATTTTTGTTCAAAAACTTATGTGGGAGATTCGGTGAAATTAATTTAATTAAAAGACTTCCAAGATTGAAACTTTGGATCCACTCCACTCCATCCCTATGTAATTATACATACAATTATTTAATTAAAATTTCGAGTCAAAATTAATTACCTTTCACAAGAAATTAATTCGATTTGAATAATGATTAACGTATGAATATAAACATGTTTTACAAACACTGTTTATAATTGAGATATATACTAATAATATCTCGTATTATAAAAAAATAAAAATGCATATGTACATATATATATATATATATATAATATATATATATATAAAAGTTTTTAAAATCTGAAACCCTAATTAATGCAATTTGTGAAGGTATATTTAATACCTTCTCTTTTTTCTTTTTTTCACTCCTCGGATATCTTTTTAGTTAAAACGACTAAAAAATAACAAAAATGCTTTATTTTACAAGATAGCCAATATTTATCTACTAAAACAAAATTATAAGATAAAATCATGAAACACATCAATCATCTCAAAAGAAAAGGCCAAAAATGAACCCAAAAATGAAAGAAAGAAAGAAAGAAATTTGCAGCACTTGATATACATAAATACATACATTAATTAGTAGGTCACAAGTACTGCTTAATTGATTAATTCTCATATAATTAATGAAATATATATATGTATATGTATATATAAATATAAAATTGATTAATAAGGTTTCTCTCCAATCCAATTCCCAGGTGGATCATAGTTGCAAATCATGAAAACACCTTTACCACCAAAACAAATAACTCTTGCACATCCAACTCTCATTGTACCTTTCCAAACAATCTGTGTATAATGTCCACATTCTTGACCCCAAGCACACGAGTTTGACCAGTAGTTATACCATTTCCTCTCCGACGCCCACGCCGTCGCTGCCTGTGCCGGCGTCCACCCGTTACCGCTACCCCAGAATATGTTCTCCCCGTACGGTCCATTCGAATGCTTCAAAGCACAGTCCCTTCTCCTCTGGTTCGCGTACCGTTCTGCGTACCATGACAACTTCGTGTTCCATACCAACGGTCGCATTCCTAACGTCGACCTTGCTGCATTTTGTGGTGCCAAGAATTGGTTCACCAAATTATTAGCTGTTCTTGTTGTTGTTGTTGTTGTTGTTGCTGTGTATGCTTCCGATGAAATGACGGTGAGGATCAAGAAGAACAAGAAGAGGTGAATGGAGCCATGGATTAATGGCTTCTTGTTCTTCATTGATCTCTCTCTGCAAAATTATTTTAGAAGAAAAAATTGTGACAAATAAATATGCATTAAGCTATAAGGATATGAAGTAAAGAAAAAAAATGATATATAAAGGGGTACGGTGATGAGCTTCTCTGAGAGTAGTTGGATTTTGGGTTAAGCTAAAGGAGGGGGTGGGGGAGGGTGTCAACTATATGGGGTGGCACCCATGTTCGATAATGATTACCACCTATATATATATAATATATATATATGTATTTGTTTTTGCATAAAATCTTCAGGAGAAATTTCATATTATTCAATCGTTCTTGGATATCTTTATATATATATATAATGTATATAAAAAAAAAAAATATATATATATATATAATGTATTTTTAATCCAGCATACTTTTTGATACCTACTGTTAGATTCATATAATATATATGTATATATATATTCAAAGCAAAAAGTCTTAGATTCTTTACATTTAATTCAATGTGTCAGAATAATTAATTAATTAATTAATTTTCTTGATTCAGACACCCATTATTAAGCCTACCAAAAAAAATTCGAGTGGACAATAAACACATATTCTTACTTACTTAATACAGTATCACAATTAAAAAAAAAAAACAAATTGAATTGAATTTATATAGAGAGATATATTGTGAGGAGAGGATAGGATTATAAGGACCACAAAAGCCATATTCTTGTCGTCCATTATAGTAATTTTTCGTACTCGTACAAAGCTATATATATATATATATATATATTGGGAAGGATGATTTGGTTTGGGACCAGATTTTGTTTTCGTGTTCATGAAAATGGAAGAATTGATTTGACGATAGCAGAAAACACTCTGCATATTACAGTTGGTATATGAACATATTACATATAATTAATATTAATTCAAAAATGCATTGTAAATGTTATAAGACGTCGAAGATTCAACACTCTCTATGACCTCTATTTTAGAGTTAAATATAAGAGTTGGACTCTACGAACACAACCTGAATCATATGATTTAACCAAAAAAAAAAAAAAATTTATACTCTTAGTTAGGTTTAGAAATAATTACAGGAAAATAAACTTCCAAATTCAAAATTTCAAAAAGTGAATGTATATATATAATATATATATATATATATATATATATATATATATATATATACACCTGTAAAAGACGTTCTCTTGGTTGTCAAATTATTTGTCTTTTTTGACTGGATAATATCTGGCGGTGTTTCATGTAAAGTTTATAGTGGAATGGTTTCTTCAAAGGTACAAAAGATAAGAGAGAATCGCTTATCAAAAAAAAAAAAAAAAAAAAAAAGAGATAATCACCATTAATTAGTATATGATACAACCATATTTTCATCAATGCTTTAGAGTTTATATATATATATATATATATATATATATTATAAAAAAGATTTTAATTTAAATACGTAAAATCGTTTATTATTGAATTACATTTATTATCATGTTTGATTATTAATTTGTCGAAATGAGTGTAAGTGATATAAAAATGTTAAAACAGAATTTATAGGTTATGAGTGAGGGTGGGCAGTGTTATCATAATTTATGATTGTATAACTAATTTCAGGCAATCCGCCGAAATCAGCGTCGGTGACTGATGATTACCACCACAATTGGCGGAACTAAAATATGTTATTTTTATATTTCCTTTCTCAGTAGAATATATATATATATATATATAAAAGTCAGCAATGCGAATTAGACTTCTTTTTACTATCCCAATCTCTGATTATATTTGGGTTGAAAAGTATCTTTAAGATTTTTTTCTCCCTTAAACATTTCCAATTATAATTAATTTATTCGTCTCATACTATTTAAAGTAATAGATGATGAAAATAAAGGAAGATTTTTTTTTTTTTTTTTTTGGGTTAGATCATCCGATTCTTAGAGTTATTATGGATCCCACAAATTCGGATTCGACCCAAGTTGAATTCACACAGTTCAACTCTTATTCGGGAAAGATCTCACCTTAACTATTGTATGACGCTCACAACAAATGTCGAATTCTCAATCGTATGTAGTATTTACAATGCGCTTTATCATTGTGTCAAACTAAGAGGCTACGAAAGATTCCATTTTTGCTGGTTGAAATAGAGGAAGATTCTAGTAATATAAATTCAATGTTCATCAATGGTCCATTTTTGGAGCTACAAAATTTTATGTGGAACTCACTTCTCCGGACAAAAAATTGAAAAAAGAAAGTTTTAATTTTAGAGCAAAATTATGGTAATCTATATAAATCTTTTGGCATTAATGTTGGATTGAGATGACTATATATATACTTCATAAGCCTTTTTTATTAATTAATCTTATTTTTCTAAAATTTAAAAGATTAGGTATGGATGGTGTACCTAAAATCTAAAATTTTCGAGAGACGTATGATGATTGAGAGTAATAATTTTCACTTTCTTTTTATTTATGTTTTATGTGTTTTACTTATATATGAGATGTTGATTATGATAGTTAGAGATTGACTAATAAGGTTGTGTCGGATCGATATTCTTGACTTTGATTACATAATAGACACGCCTTCAATCATAACAATATATGTCAACACCTTTTTGAGCAGTATTAAAGATTAATATGAATCAAGTAGAAGCTCATCTATTATGAGTAAGATTAGATTTTGGGTAGTACGTAGGAGGGAGAACAACTAACCATATCTTTTTATGGATGACATGTTAGGGTTTGGCAAAATATTTTAGGGAGATTTACTTTGTGTTATATTTGATTCCTATCGAGATGATTTGATTTCGTACTCTTCGTGTACTAACTTTCTTTAAAATGAAAAGAATTACACATTTTTAGAAAATCTTTACTTTTCTTATTTCATAACTTAGTATTTTTGGTATAATTTAAGATTAATATATGTGAAAGATTATAAGACTAAAATACAAAGTTAAAATGCGATATAAGATCGCCCTCAACTAAACTCAACTTTTTTCAAGACTCTATTATTGTTCAAATGTTCATGAACAAGCTATAATATTTATATTTTATATATGAATTATTTATAATATTAATATTTTTACCATTTAAAAAAAATTTAATAATCTTTTAAAAATATAATTTGTATTCAATCTCCAACTTTGAGTTTAAATTAACTAAAAAAGAAAAAAATTAAATCAGCTTTATTTTTAAAATATTCATAATTGGCCATATTGGTCCTTCTTATTTAATTTAAACCTTTTTAGCATACATAAAAAATAAGAATAGATTTTTTTTTTTATAAGTAAAATTTCATTAAAAAAACTAGTGGGAGACAAAATATTCAATCTAAAAAATTTAGGTGAGTCGGGAATAGTAAGCATTAAAAACAACAGTACATAAAAAACTAAAGTAAACATCTTATCTAAATCTTCGACATTCGGGCCGCTAATCACGGACTTCATATGCAAGAAATATTCGATTTCCTTTTTTTTCCTTCAACGACAGTCTAATCCATTATAAGCATGACAAAAATTTCAAAGAGTGCCTAAAAAGAAGAAAAAAAATCGAAAAAAGGGGCCCACATCTAGACTGATTTTTTTTTTTTTTTTTTTTTTTTTTTTAAAATGGTTATAGTTTTTTACATTAAACTTTATTATTAATTTTTGGGGAAAAATCATATAATTTTGTATTTATATTTAAAATATCATCGCATGCATTATATGTGGTTTTAATTCGTAAGAAATTATCATAATTTGAATAAAATAATTTAGGGGTCAAAAAATTGATGACATAAAACATTGAGGGAGTAAATAGTTTAAATATATTTTGTTTGAGGACTTAAAAGAAAAGTAAAGTAAAAAAAGGGACCAAACTGTTTTAGGAAATAAACGGGAAAATGTCCAGTCTCTGTGTGCAGACCCGAACAATCAAAAGGCCCTACAGAACGCTTCCAACCCTTTCCTGTTCCCCATTTTCTGTTCCTATTCTTTGGAATTTTGTTCCATGATTTTTTTCTTGTTTCCGACCCTTACACGCATGATAACCATCACTAAAGCACCGCTTGATTTCACTAAACAAATCCCGAGAACCGTTTTGATTCCAAGATTCTCTGGTGCGGTGGTCAGTTTGAATTTGGGATTTGGATCAAAACCCAGAAAAGAAGGAGGTTTCTTTAGGCTTGTATGGACCGCAGATGACACTGGTGGCATGGAATTTCTCAAGAAATTGAGCAGAGGCTGCTTAACCAACGGCCTTGAAAAGGGACAGAAGGTTGAGGTTGAAAACGTCAATGGTGGTGAGGATATATTTGATGCCGCATCTGCTGAAGCCAACGTTCAGCCTCAGCATCTCGTGATCATGGTCAATGGCCTTGTCGGGAGGTAAATGGAATTAATTCTTTAATTTTCTATTTTTTTTTGGAGGCTTTTCATCTATATGTCCTTGAGTACACCTAACCACATTAACAAATTGTCCAAAGGAATGAGCTTTTTGAAATTTCTAGTTTTACTTTCTGGTTTGAGTATTTTCTGTTTTATTTCCAATTTGATTCACATTGGCTTGTGAAGAATATATGGAGGAACCGTGGAAAATTAGTAGATTTTTACATCAGGGTGTCGGTTTACATGGTAAATCACTGGTCTTGGGACTACTTTGACTTAGGGTTCAGTTACAAAGTGTTTTTAGTAAATAAAGTAGCTTAAAAGATCTTTGTGTATAGAGTAACTTGAACTGAGGAATATAAACGGCAGAATAGATGTGAAAGGAGAGACATTAGACATCATATGTAGTGCACTTGTTACGATTTGACTTTTATCTGTGTCTGCTGCATGATATTTTTCCTGTATTCATGATAATCATCATTCCACTAATCTTTCAAAGATGGTCCCAGTCTTGAAGAAAAAATTGGCCATCCATCCTGTAAATGATCTATAGTTGTTTATGACATCAATGACAATAGAAGCCAGAGAGACAGTGTTATTCCTCATTCTGTATAGCCATCATTTTTTTTTTTTTTCTAGCGTATAGCCATCATATTACTAGTTAACTGAAGTTTCTGATAATAAAAACTAAATCAACACTGTTTATTCTAACTACTTTCGCTAATACTCATGTAAATTACCATGTTTATCCTCAGTGCTGAAGATTGGAGATATGCAGCTGAGCAATTTGTGAAGAGACTTCCCGACAAAGTTATTGTTCATCGTAGGTTAACATTTCCTGGTTGTCATTTCTGCAAAATTGATATCAGGAGATAACGGTTTCTATGGTAGCTTGCCCAATTTTTCTTTTTTTTTATGGTGCAGCTGTTGGATAATTTGACTAGATAGATACATGTTTTTTAGGTTCTGCAGCCTAAAGGTGGTCAGGCTCGGAGATACTTCTGAATTTCAAATAATTTTCTGTACCTTAATTTCCATTCCTGATAATTTGCACTATTAAAAATTGTTTCAAATATATGCAAAATGAGCTTTCTTCTTATCATTGTGTATTCATTCAACTCATATGTTCTTTTCCAGTATCTGGATGTGTGTATAATTTCACCTTAAGTATTTGCCATTTTCTGAAGAAAGATCAGTAGTGGTGCATAAGTTCTTCTAAATTTGCGGTGAATTACATATGATTGCTAACCTGTTTTCTTTTCTCTAACTTCTTTAGAAAGTTGTCTAACTAGCTTTTAACTTTTCCTTGTTATTTGAGAATTCTGGATTGTGCAATAGATGTTTTAACCTTCATGTCTTTGTATCAGCTTCCCAGCAATGTGATTCTTTTGTAGCTAATGTGTACCAGGTAGTGTGGTCAACACGTCAAGGCTGACATTTGATGGCGTTGACTGTATGGGTGAGAGGCTAGCTGAAGAGGTATTTTGCTATGAGTAGTGATAATATACCACTGACTTCCACTTTTTTCTCTGGAGGTTGTGAGTGGTGGATAAGTGATTACTGCAAATCAAGGAAGTTAACTACTAAGCAGAGAAGGTATCCACCAATTACAATCACCAGTGGAAATGGTGGTAAGGAAGTGTTATTATTCTTTTGCTAATATTTTTATCCTTTTCTGCATTTTCAGACATTTATATGTATGTCTTTTATAGTGCAGGTGATCAGTGTTATAAACCGCTGGCCTGGGTTGCAAAAGATCTCATTTGTTGCCCATTCCTTGGGTGGCCTTGTTGCAAGGTATGCTGTTGGAAGGCTGTTTGAGCTTTCAAGCGAGGAAGCAAATGATTCTGCAGAACACCATAAACATCGTTATGAAGCAAAGATAGGTGGTCTAGAACCCATCAATTTCATTACATTTGCAACACCACATTTGGGCTCAATAGGGCATAAACAGGTTCAGTTTCCTATATCTCATTTTACTTGTGTGTTGATTCTTCCTTTAGTGCATGATCCGTCGTATTCCTTATTCTTTATTGTTTAGACGAAAATCATGTACTTTGGTTTGTTAGTCTTCTTTTATATTGCCAAAAGTTTTCGTTCTTTTTCAGCTTCCGCTACTTTGCGGTCTACCTTTTTTAGAGAGAAGTGCCTCTCAAACTGCACACTGGGTTGCTGGAAGATCTGGGAAACATTTGTTCCTTACTGATGAGAATGATGGAAAGCCACCTCTCCTTCTTCAAATGGTTAAGGATTCAGATGACATCAAATTTATGTGTGTACTAAATCTGCAATCCTATTATGGCCATTTTAGAATGTATACGAAAGGAGAAAAATTTCATGTGGTTAAGATTATGACAAGAAAACTCTTGTTGCATATGTAGGTCAGCGTTGCGTGCTTTCAAGCGTCGGGTGGCATATGCAAATGCAAACTATGATCGTATCCTCTATTACTTTTATCTGCATTCTTAGAACCAGAATTTCTTTAATAGCCAGGAAAACTGTCTATTGTTTAATTAATCATTGTTGCCTTTACTGACCTCTTAAGATGTTGTTGGCTGGAGAACGTCATCAATACGGCGTCAGCATGAGCTTCCAAAGGTTTCTGAATTGTTATCTCACGTTATTTCTTTATGCTTTCACATATATTTTCTAAAATCTTGCTAATTTCCTCTCTCTATTTCTCTACCTAGTCCAACCTTCTCGTAAAAAATGAAAGATATCCTCACATCCTGCATATTGATCAAGGAAGTGCTGAAGGTATCACCATTAAAGGCCCCTCCACAGTGGGGATCGGAGTAATTGATTTGGAAGGTATACTATCCCTTTTCTATTGATGACTTTGCTCTTATTCTTATTTATTTGTGTCTCCTCGAACCTCTTTTTTCACATGCCAAAATATAAGTATTGCTTTGGAAAATCAATGAAATAAATGCAAAGAAAATTTTTTCCCATTGTTTTAGTCTTAGGAATATGCAAGGAAATACTCAGTGAAATTGAGTTCCAGAGTCAAATTTCAAACTTTATTCTTTAGGTATTTTGTCAATCATGTTTGTTAATGCTGCAGTACTGTAATTTATTGGTTGGAGTCTGGATCCTCTTTCAACTAGTATATTGTGCATTTCTTATAGTAGAAGTAAAAACCATCTTTCTTTCTTCTCCTCCTCCTCCTCCCCCTCCTCCTCCACTCCGGAAATCATCCTCCTCTAGATGAGAAGTGTTTTCTTTCTTATTGATGATATTGAAATACTTGTGGTTTTGAATTTCAATGTTCTCAAATTGAGAATTAACCCTTTCTCCACAGAGGCAGGAATTTATTTAATAACCTTTTTGGAACTATCTGCTTCTGCATGGTTTTTTCCTTAGAAAGATTACAGTGGGCAAAAAAAAAAAAAAAAAAAAAAAAAAAAAAAATTAGAGAAAGAAATAGTATTCACTGCAATAATTGAAATTCAAACAGGTAATATTTTGTTATAGATTTAGAATTAGTGGCATCTGATTTTGACCTGGTATAATTCCTTGTTCTATATTTTTCACCCCTCTTATTTCTATTTTCTGGTGAGGAAACATTTGCTCCATCTTGATTTTGATGATAACCAGCACTTTTGTGTTTACAGAGGAAATGATTAAAGGCCTTACTCAAGTACCTTGGGAGCGTATCGACGTAAGTTTCCAAAGAAGTACTCAACGATATGTTGCACATACTACCATCCAGGTAAGCTTTCAGGCCTCCTAGTGCAATCATTCTTTTTAAGAGATCAAACTTTTTTTATCTTAGACACAGCTTCCTTCCTTGGGATCTTTGAGCTCATTAAAAGATTGATAGAGGGCAAGCCCATAGATTTTGTTGATGCATTATGTATTATTGTTCTCTGTCTCCTGTTCTTTCTTTCTCTTTTAGCATTATAAATTCCATATAACGCTAACCATTTCTTGTTTCACCATATTCTCATTACTTACAAAAGTCATATGTTAGCCAAAAACTGTATAGGAGTCCTCTCAGCTGTTCATTTCTTTTGGACTTTTAGCTTTTTATATAGTGAAAACGTTTTCTTGGAGCAAGCTGGATTCATTTCCATACAACACGTGTTCGTCAAATCATCTTTAGTGTTAAAATTTTG
This sequence comes from Cynanchum wilfordii, assembly GCA_025388415.1. NCBI lineage: Eukaryota > Viridiplantae > Streptophyta > Magnoliopsida > Gentianales > Apocynaceae > Cynanchum > Cynanchum wilfordii. The sequence goes on from JAHSUH010001386.1 coordinate 2,176,461, forward strand.
AACAATAACATTCAGCAAGCTTTCCTAAGACAATATTATATGTTTAACCCTTTTGTAAGTTGGTTGTCTCCTCTAGGAGATGGACTACAGAAGAATAATCATTCCGCTCTTTTTTCTTTTTTTTTTCACATTTGATAATTTAGCATTTGATGGTGGGTCAAGTATTAACATTCCCAATTTGTTAATTGCCATCATCCACTTCTATTTAAAGAAATCTGGCCATTATTAAGTGATGAAGAATCACACCACCAGAAACAATTAGAGCCTAAATTCTAAAAAGAACAGTCAACAACATGAATTTCATTACACATGGTTGGTAGAAAATTCTCATAACAATCATTTCATTTGAGACATCTGAAACAAGATTCCTGCATTGGCTCTTACATTCTGATGTGTGCTTTAAATTCATTCAATATTCAAATGTTTTTGATCCCACCACTGCAGGTGAAGAGCTATTGGCTGAACTCTGATGGTGCTGATGTGGTTCAACATATGATCGATAACTTTGTTATTTAAATCAACTGTGTAATAAGTACATAGGAATATTATCATAGTTCTTTCGTCAGGTACTTAAGTGATTGGATAACTGCCCCATGATATCAAAACTCCTGGACTTTTTGCACATCTCAAAAGTCTTCTTGTACATATTGTGACTTGGCATTGAAATTAGAAATACTCATTGATTAATTTATTGTTGTTTTATTCAATTACCATAATGTTCCTGTTTTTCTGCATCCATGTGTTTGAAACATAAAATATCCATGCACATTGAAGAAAGCTGTAAAAGAAAACAACATATTCATTTACGCAAATGTGGGAACTTCTTCATTTGAGTATTGTTTACCCTTCCGATTAAAAGCAGGGAGTACCCAAAATCAGTCCCACTGCCTTCTTGAAAAGTTGCTTCATTTTCTTGTGGAGGATTTCTTTTACATGATCCTCTGCAAATCATAACAAAAGTATACTGCTTTTTCTTTCTATCCAAAATTGATCCACAAATGAAACCAATGGAATGCCCATTCATACTTATTTCTTTATTGTGCTTGAACTAGCATATAATATGTAGGTGAACAGTTCTCTTGATTGTGCTGGTTTTGTTAGGTGGGGATATTAGGGTTTGATGCTTCTTGAGTAGGATTTTCGTCTTCTGTGCTTGTTCTTGATTCTCTTGACAGCAGACTTGATAAACTTTTGCAGAACTGGTGAGCTCAGTAAGATTGGCAGTCAATACTCAATATATCAGAATTATATATATGATATATATATATATATATATATATATATATATATATTAGAATTTTGATGTCCAATTAAAAAGAAACTTCATACCTCTTTGTACAACACCAGCCCTCCTTCTGATTTTGATACCTCAACAAAACAATGTTTGGGTGCCACCTCAATTACCTGAAAAAGATTATTGCATATGGACTTGTTAGATTATATTATTATATGATCATCTTTCACATTCAGAATATAACAAAAAAACATACCTGGGCTGAAAGTTCCAAACATGATCTTGAACATCTAATCATCTTTGCTGAATGCATTTTCACCTAAAGAATTTTTACTACATTAGGTAAAATCAATGATAACTGTGAAAAGATTTTGGGATTTGTTTTTACCTTTGAGTTGTTCATCCTTTCAACTGAAAGACTTGCATCCCTTGCAGCAGCCTCAATTTTCTCTATGGTTTCCGTGATTGTATGCTCAGATCCCAGCTTTGTTTTCTGCTTTTCACTATCCTAGATGAAACACAGATTCACAAAATTCTTATAATTCTGGCACAGTTACCCAATGCATGAATGTATATAACTTACCTGTTCTTCAAAGAGACGTGACAAATCTAGGTCATGTGACATTGCAATAAGCTGAAAAGCATTGATGAAACCAGAAGCATTCATAATGTTTGATTCTGTCCCTGTATCCTGCACCATATTATTCCCTTCTTTACTCAGAAATCTGAGCTATACATAAAACTTGACCTTATTTTCTGCTAACTCTTACCCTATATTGGCTGACTGCATCATGAACATCTTCAGCTATGTATTTTTCTTCTTGCTCTATTGGCAATACAGGTACATACTCTGTCTGAAACCATGGATCTTCAATGATTTCTGCTACAGTTATCCTCTGCATGCCAATAATTATGTTGTTATAAGCTAAGTTATGAACAAGAAAAATCTTTGCATTAATTACTAGTGGTTCTGAAACTTACAGTTTTCGGATTAGGATCTATTAATCTTGAGAATAAATTCTTTGCCCCTTCTGTGAACCATTTTGGAAATGTGTATTCTGCTTTATATATCTTAAGAACAGCAGAATCATCTCATTACATCTTTCTTGGATTCTTCACTTTGTCTATATGGAAAATATGTATTTCAAAAAAAAAAAAAAAAAGAAGGGGTTTTTTACCTTGTTATACAACTTTGTTAGGTTACTATCCTCAAAGGGTAAATATCCTGCAAGCAATTCAAAAAGAATTACTCCACAGGACCAAACATCTGCAGCTGCTCCATCATAGCTCTTCTGAGTTAGAATCTGCTCATCAAAAACTCAAAAAAAAAAAAAAAGAAAGAAAAAAGAAAAAAGAAAAAGATTGTTAGTCATCTGACCTTTGTCAGGGAACTCAAACTTTGTTTCTCATGAACACCTCTTAGTTTACTTGCCTCTGGTGCTACATAGCTAGGTGAACCGCATGAAGTGGACAGAAGGCTTCCTGGTTGCTAGGTAATCAAGAAATCAAACAAAACCACCATATAAGAGTTAAGATGAAACTTTTTCCCGAGCAATAGTTAGATTCTGTGTATCGTGATGATTCTACCTTTACTAATGCACTAAGCCCGAAATCTGATACTTTCACATTTCCTCTGCTGTCCAAGAGTAGGTTCTGTGGCTGGAACAAGAAATCAAATGAATCATATTCTACTCCTTACACCATAATAAGAAGGGAAATTTTGTGCCACAAACACAAACCTTTAGATCTCTGTGATATACACCTCTATAATGACAGTGATCTATAGCATCAATTAGCTGCTGGAAATGTCTTCTAGCATCTTTTTCATGTAAGCTTGTCCAGTAAGACTGAAAGAAGTAACAAAAAGAACAGCTAGAAATGTTAAAGACTTAGAAAAAAGAATACAACCATTAATTTTTATCTCCATTTTTTAACCTCACCAGCTTGTCTGAAAGCTGACCTCCTGTTACATATTCCATAACAATGTAAATTTTTGTCTTTGTTCCAATTACCTGAAGAAACAGAAGAAGATCAGAAACAGAGGTAAGAACTAAGAACAGAAAACATAGTAAGCTTTTCCCAGAATGAACATACCTCAAATATCTTTACTATATTTGGGTGATTTAGGATCTTCATTGTCTTAATCTCCCTTTGCACCTGATTAATGAGATTGTGTTTCAAGATCAGATGTTTGTCTATGATTTTAATGGCAACATATTGTCCATTCTTGATGTTCTTAGCTAGTTTAACCTTTGCAAAGGTTCCTTCTCCAATTGTTCTGCCAAGCTGATACTTTCCTACCATATTTGAATACCCCATTTCTCCCCCAAAACAAGAAAAAGAAAGACTATGTTTACATACATACATTCATATATATATATATATATACTGTGTAGCCTCTAGGAAAGAGTTCTAAGAACTGTTTTTTTCCTAAGCTACTGAACTTTCCTGTTTTATTTGAAGGTTAGGAAAAGGGTATATATATTTGGTTGTTGGAAGGAAAGGGAAGCAAGTTTGAATGGAAGGTGATACTTTTTTTAATTTTTTGTAATTTTCCCTATGAATAATAAGGGAATTGTGAGACTAAAAATTGTAATGGAGAAAATGAACGGTAAGAAAGAACTGATCCCAATATGTATGGCCAACAAACGAAATTTCTTGACTGTTTTTCATGAATTTCTGAACTGCTAATGGACACAAGTGTACGAGTTAAGGCTTAGGATGTTCAAATCCAAATACCAGTAGTTTTTGAAAAATAGAAAAACTGTCATGTGTATACTCTCGAATCTCGAAACTACAATATATAAGCTGAACTAATTACACTATATCACATTTTTTCATAAAATTTACGAACCTGACTAAAATAAAAATTTCAGATAGAAATGCTTCAAATTATGTAATTTATAGCAAACATTCGATTTTTAGCGGAATATGTAAATATCTTTTACTTGCCTAACAAGTTGTTTTTTTTAACGTTGCCTAAAACGTTTGAAAAACGGTAATTACTGTTAGTTTTCAGCAAGAACAGTTTCCATATTTTATTTTTTTAAAAAAAATTATTTAATTGTGATTTAAATTTTGAATATTTGATTTCTTTTAGTAGAAATCCTATTATTGTACAATATCTTTTAAATATTAAATTTTTTTTTTTCCACAAAATTTGTTACACATATTCAATTAGTATAAAATAGATTTTTTTTTTTTTTTTTTTTTTTTGAAAGGAGCTTATTTTGATCTTAATCATGAAATAAATGTCTTTTCAGTTTTTAATTTTCTTCTGTAAATTCGTATAGGCAAAAATGGTAAGTTTAGGATTGCCACGTCAACCTTAAATCATACCTGGATAAATGAGCCCATCTGACGATAAGGTTCAAGATTATCTAGTGTAACTGTCCTTTCTTCCACCTCTGTCACCAACCAATAGTAATCTTTCGCGCTGAACTATATGTAATCATCGTCGGTGAGTTCACGTGAATCACAGCATGTTTCTTTAATAACGCTCCAGAATCTTAAGAGATAATTTTTTTTTTTCTTTCCTTTCCTTTGATGTTGTATAAATAGATACAAAAATGCCTAGTCATTCTGCTAAAGTTGTTTAGCTTTTTTCTTCCTTTGAAACCGTTCTCTTCACCATTGTTATCACTACAAATTCTCAGATTGTAAGCTCTGTTTTCTCCATTTATGTTTATATTCTGTGCGTGCCGTTTCTTGATTTCTTTTGATGCGCTGAAATTTTCTTGGGATTTTTTAAATTGATAGTAGGTGATATAAGAAATGAAACGTTGCTTTGTTCGATTGTGTGGGATATTCAGTTTCGCTGATGATCAGTTCTGGGCTTGTTCACTATTTTTCTTTATTGGGTTTAACACACAGTTGTCCTATTTTATGAACGATTTTCTTCAGGGGTCTATTATTATTGATTTAGGAAAGTTTAATATGGATTTAGTGATTCGGATTTTACTTGAAAGAAACTCCTCATATCTTTTCGGGTTTCATCAGTTGAAAATAAAGGAATTGTCAATTGTCATTCCATTGTTGATAGTGGGGGAAAATGATTTTACGTGTGAATTGTATTGAAAAAAAGGTTCATCTTTCTGGATAATTGTCAGTGTTTTTTTAACTCTGATGATTGCTTTGCAGGGTTTGTGTTTGCGATCATGAAAATGAGGGACGGAATATGGTTAGCGTGTTTACTTTGCTTGAGTTTAATCTTCGGCAATGCGGTAAAGTTCCTCTCTTTTCCTTTGGGTAGATGTATAATGTATTTAGCATTCATAAGAAACAATGAAACTGATAACCCACTTGCAAATAGATGTTTTGGCTTTAAGTTTTGTTCAAAGTCATGTTGTTGAGAACGTGGTACATATATGTATTATCTATTGATTTTTGAAGCTTGTAAGCAGATAGCTTCTGCTCCTCCAACTTGTCCGGCAGATATCAACAGTGAATGTGGTTCAGGTGATTGGGATGGGGAATTCTTTCCTGGGATTCCCAAGATTAAGTATGAGGTAAGTTTGGAAATGCTCATATCATTAATGATCTGTAGACCATTTAATGTTACATTTGGAATTTACTTTTGTTTAAGGTTTTGTCAAACTTTTTCGTGGTTTATTTAGGGTCCTAAAAGCAAGAATCCTCTGTCTTTTAAATGGTACAATGCTGAGGAGGAGATTCTTGGAAAAAAGATGAAGGTTAATATTCTTTTCCTTGTACTGATTTTCTTGTTCCCTTTTCGTTGAGAATGCTTTTCATGATGCCAAGAAATTCATGATTGCATACAGGATTGGATGAGATTTAGCATTGCATTCTGGCACACATTTCGTGGAACAGGATCTGACCCCTTCGGAGTTGGTACTAAGATGTGGCCGTGGGAGGATGGTACTAATTCCTTGGCTATGGCTAAGCGAAGAAGTAAGATAATTATGTCCTGTGGGTTTTAATTATTCTGTTCTAACTCCAGAAGACTTTTTGGAAAAAGTATTCTTCTTTGTTGACTATATTGGTTGACTATGCAGTGAGAGCAAACTTTGAATTCTTGGAAAAACTTGGAGTTGAAAGATGGTGTTTCCATGATAGGGACATTGCGCCAGATGGTAAAACAATTGAGGTATGTAGTCATCTGCAATTTATAAGAGTGTACTTTAAGACAACCATTTTAGAACAGAAAAATTACATGGAGGAAATTAAAATAGGTATACCTTTTATATTTGAAGTTTCTATAATTAAATATTATAAATATAATTTAAAAACTTAAAAACTTTCGTTTTAAAAAAGTGTAAAGGTTGGTCAAATTTCAAAGGTTATCTTTATTTTTATTTTTTTTAGTTTCTTTAAAAATGAAGTAGTTGGGCAAATGGAGCCTCATAATTTACTATAGCAAGAGAGATATATATTTTTTTTTTGTATTTTAGGATATGGTTCTTATTAGTAAAACAGTATAAATGATTGTTTATGGTGCAACTAGAATTTCTGTACTGTGTTGAACGAAATATATTGTTTTATTGATTTCCCTGCAGGAAAGTAATGCTAACTTGGACGAAGTGGTAGACCTAGCCAAGGAGCTTCAGGTAAAAATGCTGAAGCATTCTGCTTTAAGAAATAGAATAGTAAAAAAAACTTGTTCAGCATGGTGTTTAATGGGCCTTCCCTATTGGAGGGTGCATGAAAAGAGTAAAGGTATTTAGTTTCCCATCCTTGTATGAGCACTATAATCTTATGATTTATGTTATACCTCAGGGCACTAAGATTCGTCCTTTATGGGGCACAGCTCAGCTGTTCTTGCATCCTCGTTATATGCATGGTGGTGCCACCAGGTATACTATAGATTGTTATCTTTGAAGCTGTGATATATTTATATGTATATACCTGATAAGGAAGTTCATCATTTCTTGATTCTTGGAGTACAGCCCAGAATTAGCTGTTTATGCTTATGCAGCAGCACAAGTTAAGAAAGCCATAGAGGTGCGGTTTTTCCTATTTACTCATCAGTAACCTGAAATATTATATGGTCGTTGTGTTTATTTTTCATTCTTATTGAGGAAAGTGATAACTAAAGAAATGGTATATATGAACTTAATAAAAGGATGAAGAAATGTGTTTTGATATGGACCTCCATTATCTCTGAAAAATGCAAGCATGATGTGTTGCATTATCCCTTATTTGATGGACTAGTTCTTTGTTGTTTTTCTGCAGGTCACACATTATCTAGGTGGGGAAAATTATGTATTTTGGGGTGGTAGAGATGGCTACCAGAGTCTTTTAAACACAGATATGGAGAGAGAACTGAATCACTTGGTAAATTCTTTTTCCAAGATTTTTTCTTTATGCTTCCCTCAAAATATCTATCAAATTTTTCATGTGTGTATAAAATATTGAAGTATGTGAAGGACCTTCTCACAGGCAAGATTTATGGAAGCTGCTGTTGCTTACAAGAAGAAGATTGGTTTCAATGGTACCACTTTGCTTGCCACACTTCTATATCTTCCAACTCTGATGACTATAATCCTGATAAAATGCAGGATTACATATTAATTTTTGAAGTAGTTCTGTTTCATTTTTCTCCTTGACACAAGAAAAATGTGATATCCTATTTTCTTTCGCATTTTGCATTTTGAATTTGTTCATGCATGAACTATTACAAAATTCATGATGTGCTCATCTTCCATTGCTTGCAGGGACTTTACTTATTGAACCCAAGCCTCAAGAGCCTACAAAGCACCAGTATGCTTTACATTATGGCTTAAATAGCTCAGTTATCTTCAATGATTTTCAATGTTACTGAGTATTTATAATTGCAGGTATGACTGGGATGCTGCAACTGCAGCTAATTTCTTGCGGCAACATGGTCTTATAGGTGCACCCTCACATCTATTTATGTATATATATTCAGTGGCCTTGTTGAGCTGTTATGGAGCTTGGGTTTCTTTTTGAACTCTGTACACCATGCATCCAATTCATAGTCATTACACCTATAGTATCCTGAGTTTTTTAATTTTATGCCTTGAATATTTGATTTGTGCATGCAAATTAGCATGGAAAGATTAATTGCATTATATTTATTATGATCGATCCAACTCAAAAAAGAAAACAGCCTTTTTTTTTTCCCTTTCATTTTCTTTTGTCCAGCTTGAATGTCACGTGGGTAGGAATTTCATCCTAATGTTTGTGACTTAGAAAATTTTCCATACATACCATACCACATTGGTGGGATAATGTGAAGTTTTATTTTAAATTTTTTTTAACATATTTTACTTATTTCTGCCACTTTGTTCAACAGGAGAATTTAAATTAAACATTGAATGCAACCATGCCACTCTTGCTGGTCATAGGTTTGTATTCCATTCATCGCTTTAAATATTATGAACTAGATTTGATTTTTAAGCTGCACAAAAAGACAAGTAAATTTTCTTGCTTGTTTTGTGTTGCAGCTGCCATCATGAACTTGAGACTGCTAGGATTAATGGCTTGCTTGGAAATATTGACGCAAATACTGGCGATCCTCAGACTGGTATTTTATTGAACTTATAAAAATATCTATGAATGGTTGTGGGAAGCTACAAAGTCGGACTAATAAACTACTTTCTGACTATGACATTTGAATGCTACAGGTTGGGATACAGACCAGTTTATGATGGATGTTGGGGAAGCAACCTTGGTTATGCTCAGTGTTATTAAAAATGTATGTTGATGATTTGGTGGTGTTCGTACTAGGCTATTTTGGAATTTAACAGTTTATTCTTGCCATGGGATGCATACTTACACGATTTCTGTTACCATTTTTAATGCAGGGAGGATTGGCACCAGGGGGTTTTAATTTTGATGCCAAACTGTTAGTTCCTTCTCTATAATCACATTATTATCCTGTTACTCCCCCTTACTTCCCATGATTATCTTGTCTGACCATCTTTGAGTTGCCTTAGTGTTGGGTCTTTTTTCCTGCTCTATGCGTACAAATATATATACATACGTAATTATTTTTCTCTTTGGGCGTAGGAGTAACAGTTTTCTGTATTTGAAACCTGATGTTTTTTTAGGCGAAGGGAAAGCACAGATGTTGAAGACTTGTTCATTGCTCACATTGCCGGGATGGATACTTTAGCCCGTGGTCTTAGAAACGCTGTCAAGCTGATCGAGGATGGTTCTTTGGATGAACTTGTTCGCAAGAGATATTCAAGTTTCGACACAGAACTTGGAGCCCAGATAGAAGTAAAATAATACATACTTTTTTGTCTAATCATCCCTCCTCTCATATGTAATGTGTGTTGTACCATTTTCTTTTCTTGGTTTGCATTGAAAACAGGCTGGGAAGGCTGATTTTGAAATGCTTGAAAAGAAAGTCAAGGAATGGGGAGAACCCAAAGTTCCTTCAGCCAAGCAGGTAAGGCTGATGATCTTCTCTTTTCCACTACAAAGTTCATCATTTTCATTTGCTTATCTTTATTTTGTAAATTTGGTTGCTCCAGGAACTTGCTGAGATGATTTTCCAGGCAGCACTATAAAAGAAGAGAGTATATATATATATATATATATATATATATATGGTCCTTCCAACTTCTCTATCCCCTTTTACACAGTCCTTACTTTATTACCAAAAGGAACAACTGAACAGGAAAAAAAAAAAAAAGTAGTATTACATTTCCCTGCTCTTCCTGCTGTAACAATTTCTGTAACTAGAATAAGCTGACTGGAAATGTGTTGAGGGAGTTCAATATTTTGATCCTTTCCCCCCTCACTTTTTATTTTTATTTTTTAATTTTTATGTTCGTCCTAAAAAGGTGCAACCCAGATAAACATTCTTAAGCTATGGTATTAAAATGCGAAATCATTAATCTTTACTATTGTCTTAAAATTTGTGATCAATTCAGACAATATATGTTACTTAAACAGTGACAAAGTTTTAGCATTTTTTATCACATCTTTAATAAAAAATATATTAAACTTAACATAATGTACATTGATATTTAATAATTAATGACTTTTGTTCAAATTAAATAATTTTTTTTTTCTATTTTTAAAATAATAATAATAACATATTATTGTTTGTTCTTTCAAGAATTCTTGATTTTTTAGCTCCTAACGAACATAAAGCCACAAGACTTTTTTTTTTTTTTTTCAATGGTTTTAAAGGAGAAAAATGAGGAGGTTCGTTTTTCATTGTTCGTTCATTTATTATTATCATCGAAACAAAAATAAAATAAAATACTAGCCATCAAATCAAATGAAAGGAAGAAAACGGCCAAAACTGTAATGAAAAAAGAAACCTGATTCATTCCACCCCCCCATCTATCTATCTATCTATCAAAAGAAAGAAAGAAAGAAAGAAAGAAAAAATGCATGAGAATGGGGGATTCATGGTGGTGGTTGTTTCTACGGTATGTCTCCTGCTGGCGGTGGCTGTTCCGACGGCAAACGGGAGCGGTACAGGGGTGGGAGAATTTATAAAGACGAGATTATTTCCAATAATAGAAGTGACATTAGCGAACGACGGTGAAGATCCGGTGTTATTCATGTGTAAATTCACGAACAAAGACAATAATTTACACGTACTTGGGAAAGGAGACATTTATCGATACAATTTCACTCAGATTGCATTCCCGATGAGGTGGTGTTATTTGTACGTAAATGAGAAAACCAATGGATTTTTCTGGGCATACAATGTGAGATTAAGGTGCACCAAATGTTTTTGGAGTATTAAATATTATCCTTATTTATATCGAAGTGATCGTAGCAGATGGGAACGTCAAAAGTTGTATGCTCCTTTGGGTTTTAATTTAACTAATTACCTTATTAAACAAATTCCACCCAAATACATCACATAACTTAACTTTCCATCTTCATATATATCTTTTTTTTATATATATAAATTTTTTTTTATATATCCTTTTTTTTTTTTTTTATAAAGATCTTAGATCATAGAATAATAAGATGTTATTGTGTTTAATTAACATTTATTTTTTTGTAGTTTGGTGCAATGGAAAATGTATTATTATGAATATTATACAAGATCTCGGGTTTGAGACTATTTAGTTAAGGTGAGACTTTCCTACAACAAAACTTAGACTTTACGTGGGCATAACTCGAGTGAAATTCGAATTAGTCGAAATAGTGACTTTAGACGTGAGATGATCTAACAATATATATATATATATATATATATATATATATATATATATATATATATATATATATATATACATCCGTTTTGTACAAAGAAAAATGTATTGTAAAAAGTTATATGAAATACTTTATGAATATAATGTAATAGTTAGACATTTATTATTAATAATATGAAAGAGCTACGACCAAATCTTTTTATGAGGAAGAGACTCTAATTTAAAGAGTTAAATTTGAATTACTTGAAACAATAATTTTATTTATATATATATATACATATGATAATTTAATAAAAAATTTTTTTATTATTTTCATGTAGTAACAAAATAGATTGTTGAGATTCTATGCATGTTTTTATATTATTTTAAAATATATCATCATTGAAACTATATTTTTTACAAAGATTTCATAATCTATTCTTATTACAATTTTAGTTTTTTTTTTTCAAAGGAAAAAAATATGAATATAAGAATTAAAAAATTATTTTAAAAAGTTTAGATAAAAGTTTATATATTATAAAGAAAAATATATAAACTAATGTATAAATATTATTATTTTTAACGTAAAATGACAATTTTACCCTTTAAACACAATGTATCTTTTTAATTAATAATATTAATCTTTTAAAAATTAAATAATATTAATCTTTTAACAATAAAAATTAAAAATTAAAAATTAATTACCAAATAAAAAAAATTAAATAAATTAGTGAATTCAATCTTTTAACAAATTTTAATGTGAAAAGTCAAAACTTCCAATATTTAAAATGGTTCTTGATTTTTTTTTTCCAATCATTATTTCTTTTTTTTTATTTATTTTTTTTCTTGAACTCTAAGTTCTTATCAAGAATAGTTACAGTTTTTCCCCTTTTTTCAACTTCGATAGTGGTAATATCAAGTTTACCATTAACATCTAAAGATCTAGCCCACGGCAGCAACATTATGGGCACAAAAGTTGCACTTACGATTTACATGATTAACATACCAATAATTATTTCTTTCTTGAACTCTAAGTTCTTATCTTCATAATTCATTTTTTACTTGTCCATGGTAATATACTTTATGAGCGAGAGGTTATAAGTTCAAATTTGACACACCAAAATGATTTTACTTGTCCGATGTTTTTTCTTAAATGACCTTTACTTTATAGATAAAGAATGTGACACGAAGAGTTTTTTGATATATTGACTTTCTTTTATAAATGATTTTTTTTAGAAATTTTAACTTCTAATATGTCTCGAAATCATAACCTTGATGTGAGACTATTACGGATTGAGCTATATCTTTTTTACTTCCCTAAATGGATTTAAAAGTAGCATTTTTTTTTAAGCAATTTTAGTATTTTTCACGTATATGAAAAATAATATGAAAAATATAATTTTTTTTTTCTTTATTTTCCGGGTCGGATGGTGGGTCCATACATCATCCCAATATTCTTTGTACGAATTAGGAATACAATTTTTTTTTTAATTACCAAAAAAAAAAAAAAAAAAATTAGGAATACAATTTTCTTGCTTCTCTTCTGGCTACTGTTCTACATCTTCGAGGTTCGAATCCTCCCTCTATAGAAGTTGAAGAAGGGGAGAGCCACTACTGTGTTGGAAAAAAGGAAAAATCTTTATCAGTTTGATTTCACGAATCTTCTTCATCAATCTCTCGTCTCATCAAAATCCATATAGAAACCCTCGAAGTGATTTCCTTATTTCTTTTCAATCCCCTCCCTTTTCCCAGGTTAAATTTTTTTTTTTTTTTTTCAAGATCCTCTTCAAATTCATATGTTAGATTGTACTGTGTTATGACTTCATTTTTATGCATGCATATGGTCCTAAATTCTTCATTGGTTCAATTATTTTCTTGCTTTATTTTGTGTGGTTGTTTGTGCAGGGAGGACTGCAGTACAGATAGAGATCTGATCTGAATTCTATTTTTTTTTTCCCCTGATTTTATTTTACAATTGAAACAAGTGAAAAGGGTCAATGGGTATTGTTTTTACGAGATTATTCTCATCCTTATTTGGGAACAAGGAAGCTCGGATCTTAGTACTTGGGCTTGACAATGCTGGGAAAACCACAATTCTTTGTATGTATTTTCTTCATTTCTATCTACTTATTTCTACTACTTAAATATTATCGGTTATGTTTTAATGGTAAATTTTGATCTTTTGTTTTTCTGGGTTTTTCTCAGATCGACTCCAGATGGGTGAAGTTGTTTCTACTATACCAAGTTGGTATTCCATGCTCTTTATCATTTTTATTTTTCACCTTTCTTGTTGTTTCCGAAGTCTTGTTATTGTGATTAGCGATTCAGATTGTGATCAACCGGATGCTTTCATTTTCTAATACTGAGATTTATTCTCAAAATCTGCATACTTTTTTTTTCTTGTTAAGAAGGAAAACATTTGTGACTAAATTTTGGAGATCATTATGTATGATTATGTATTGATCCCCACTCCGTGGTTTTACTTGATGCAGCAATTGGGTTTAATGTGGAAACGGTGCAATATAATAACATAAAGTTTCAAGTTTGGGATCTAGGTACGTCTCTTGATACATTTACTATTGATGCATAGAAAGATATTATCTTGGAAGGTTGATTGACATATTGATTCCATTATATGTAGCCCTAATGTTCATGGAACTTCATTGTGAAATTACCACAGTTTTTTTATTGGAAGGCACATGTTTTTCTTTCAGCTAGTTGATAATTCAGAATTACTGCTTGATTATGGCTAATTTTCATCTGAGCACTTTGCTCTTGTTTTGAAAGTAGACCTCTTTATTTCTTTTTTCATAAACATTTTTTTTTTCCTTTGTAAGTATGAATGATGCTGTAAAATTACTATGATTGGAAAACAAATGATTTCAAGGAATGTGTTTCCCCTTAACTATCATTTTTCTTTTCTCATTGAAAAGAATATAGTATAAAGAAACTTAATTTTTTTTGTATGTTTTAGTTTCTCATGACTAATTTTTGTATTACTTCACTTTGTAATTTTATCAATTTGAAGTAGGTTGAGTTGATCATCTTTGAATAGCTCCAAGGAATATGCACTCAAGGAACAGTTTATCTCATGCAATGCTAGATATTAAATTGGTCACGAAACAACTACTATTAGTTTGAAGATTTATTTTGATATCTTTTACTATACTTTTCCTATTTCTTCACTCAATGGAACTTTGTGCTTGAACTCACATGTCAAAAAGATTCTAAATATATCTTGTCATATTTTATTTTATATATATATATATATATATATATATAAACTCATGCAAAAAAATTTAATGGAGCACATAGAAATTTATGTTTTTCATTCCCCCCTAACTGCTATTTTCTTGATGGATAATGCAGGAGGACAGACCAGTATCAGGTAACTACTAATTGGACTTTTTGCTTCTGTCAGCAACTTAATCAGTCTTAACTTATTTAAGAAACAGTTGCCTTGTTTGACTTCTGACCATTTTTGTCAGCATTTTGCTGATTGCTGAAAGAATAATCTTTTTCAGAAAAAGTACTTGGAGTTTTCCCCTGCTGCGATGCCTAATCATTATTAACTCAATTTGATAGTCTATGATGTGTAAAATGCAAATAACAACTTAGATGGTATAACAGAGTTACTGATTACATGTTTTTAGTGTAAAGTTGGATAGAATTCTATATGAAATAGCACACACATCATACTTATGGCTGTACTATATTTAGCCTATGATTAAAAATAAATCTGAAAAGATTTTTATAAATTTGTTTAAAAATTGCAAAGATCATGCAAGATGATTTGTATATGTAAGTGCCAAGTCAATGAAGATTCATTTGTGCATCAGACATGGAAGGGATTCATTGTCTAATTATTGTAGGAGTAATCAATATTTGTAATTAGGCCTCCTGGATAGTCCAGTGAAAGGATTTCCTTTAGTGTCTGTTGAGGTGTAAGTAGTTGGGTGAGCTTATCTCTGCTGCATAATTATAAGTAATCTCGTTACAGCGATAGTCTAAAAGTAAAAGAAAGATGCATTTTTCATTTTCACATTTGACCATATCATTCATTGGAGTTCCAATTAATAGAGAAACACAATATTCTGATCAAGGTACTCCTTCTTTTTATTTATTTATTATATATATATATATATATTATTTAAAAACCATTTATGTTTGATTAGCTTCCATGACCTTGGATCTACACTTGCAAACCAATTCAGAAAATGATAGATAAATGTTCTGGTATTCAGATTATAAAAGAAAGGCTTTGCAATTATGTTATTACTTTCTCCATCTGCTTGAGCTGTTTATCTGGAATGCTTAACCACTCAAAATTTGGTTATATTTGTCTCCAAAATGTGAAAGCTCACGTAATGATTGGAATTGTTTTGTTTAGACCGTATTGGAGGTGTTATTTCCCAAACACCCAAGCTATAATATATGTTGTTGATTCAAGTGACACGGATAGGCTGGTTGTTGCTAAAGAAGAGTTTCATGCAATATTAGAGGTATGATTCACTTCCGGACCCCCTTATTTTTTATTTACATTCTCTGTGATCATTGCTTAAAGACAAAAATGTTTTTCTTGTTTGCTTGCCTTTGTAATTTTTCTGGGAATTTTTAAGCATACAGTATGGCCACTGAGCTTGGTTGTTTCCTACTATTTCTGTTCAAATGAATTTGATAGTATTGTCCTCACTGTGCATTAAATATATAGATCACGTAGCTATTTTGATTGGTTACTGGTGTGTTTTTATTGTGGAGAGCAAGTTGTGTGTAAAAGTAAATATTTAGAAGTTTATCAAATACTTGACCAACTTCCCTTTTAACCTCTACATTGAGTTGGAAAGGGAACAGTGATATGTATCTTTTTTGTTAAGGATGGGAAAGACTAGCAAAATAAATTGTTTTCTCTCTCATCTTATGGCTAATTTTTTTAGGAAGTAGATATTAACTATTGGGTAGGGATGCTTGGGGGTTGAAAGCATAAACGAAAAGTTTTGAATTGCTTGTGACCACAATCACACCATTTTCCTGTTTTCCATTTAGCAACTAAAAGTGTGAGGTCCTAACCTCACCTTGTTAAATACACAGGTTTTTGTGAATGATAATGAAAAGGGAGGCCCTTGAACATGTACATCTTTTCCCACTTATTGGTATCAGAATTTTATAATAGAGATCATTCTTGATTACCATGTGATGTGGGACAGCCCTAAACAAGTTACCCCAAAAAGTGCAACCCTAGCTTCTCCAGGCTGCACACTTGGGAATAGGTTGTATGATTGCAGATTTTTGTACAGAATTGCAGGAATCAAAAGGATGAAGACCTCTTAGTGTCATAATAAGATGGAGGAAACCCTGTGTTACACCTAGGGCCCATAGGTTGATTGTGTTGTGTGACCATAATCACAAAGAACATTTTGCAAACTCTTTATTTAGCGGGTGAAATAGACATATACATGAATAAGGAATTCCCAGTTGATAACCTCAAATACTGACACCTAAACCTAAAAACTATATTCTTACAGAACCATGTCAATGTAGGCTTTTTAATAAAAAGTAATAAATAAAGACTCTTAGAAATTACTATAAAGTATAAGATTATCTGAATATCCTTAACCCTGAAAGACTCATAAACTTAACTGAACTAAGTATCACAACTATTGACTCACAAATCAGAACATTCAAGATTAAAGCTAGATTGTGGAATTTTTTGCTTGACTAAAAATTTTCTATATTTGGAGCCTTTTTTGCTCTGCGTCATTAAGTTGATTTCTATGAATAATAATTGTAGCTCTAACATAGGCTTTCTTGCTTGGGAAATAGCTAAAAGACAATGATCTGCCATTTGGGCGTTGATTATGCTCTGATATGAGGGCTGAAAATGATAAAACATGTGGGTTCATACAAATGGTTTATAGATTTTCATCACCATATACATTTGACTTGAGATGAGTTTTATGCATTAACATTTTTCATTTAGTGATGTTTTCCAGTTATTGCAAGGACTGCCATGCTTACTGTCTTATCTGTCAGAATGAGATTGGTCTTAATGGATTTAACCTGGGAACTTGTGAAAAATTGGGGGCTTCTAATGTAACAAGTAAATGAGGGACATCAGCTTTGATTCAAGAATTTGTTTCCAGGAATATCTTCACTTGTAAACATAACTACATATTAGCTAGAATGCTCACAATTCTTTTGCTTGGGCTTCTTCTCTCTGTAACTAATCCTAGTGTTACATAAAAAAGCTATCATTCCTTTTTTTGTGTCTTTTTTCCCTCTTTTTTCTTAAAACCTTTTTCATCTCTAATCATTTATAAATTGTTGTTAACTTGGTTTGATGATCTAATGTGCATTTTTTTTTAATTTTTTTTTTTTTTTAATCAGGAGGAAGAATTGAAAGGTGCTGTTGTACTCATTTTTGCTAATAAGCAGGTTTGTTTCACACATTTTTGCATATCTTGTCATACAGAAAAAAAAAGATAGATATTTGTGTACCCACAGACATTGTCACTGATGGTCCTAAATATCAATTTGTCTGTTCTGTTGGAAGAATGACTTTTTACTTTATGAAATACCTTTTTTTTTTTGCTTTTCATGCCTATTTCATGCATTAATGGGATTGTTTGCTGTCACTTTAACTCAAGTTTCAGGGTGTCTTCGTGGGCTCTTTCTTGCATTTATGCCTGCACATGCAGAATTTTTCACTTTATCTTTCTTCTCCCCACAGGATCTTCCAGGTGCACTAGATGATGCTTCTGTGACAGAGGCCTTAGAATTGCACAAGATTAAAAACCGTCAATGGTCCATCTTCAAAACTTCTGCCATAAAAGGAGAAGGCCTTTTTGAAGGATTGGATTGGTATGGTCAAAATTTTGATGTCAGTATATTTTATGGCAATCATTTAATAGAACAATGCTTCTATTAAAGTACATGTAAATTGATAACTGGGGACATCTATAGTTATAAACAAGGGAAAAAAAAAACACCCCTTCTTTCTAACCCTCTTCTTATCTTTCTAATTTGATAATTGGAGAGTGATGGAAAAGAGGACTGACTAGTCATGCCAGTTATTAATGCCATGTTACTTTGTGTGCTCTCTCTCTCTCTCTGAAACTGATGTATGTTTGTTGATATGTAATAGGTTGAGCAACACACTTAAATCTGGCGGTGGTTAAATCTTTAAAGATGAGCTGAATTTGACAATTGGTGGAGGCTGACGTGGGGAAAAGATGTTTGCTTTTGCTTGGAACAGTTTTGTGCCTACTAAGGAAATTAGTCATGAGTTTTTTTTCTTCTTATCATTTATTCTAGTACTAGTACAGTCCAAAATTGCTGATATGACATTGATATTATATGGTATTTTGCTTACCTATGAACAGAAATCACAGAGAAGCAAGCATCTGACTGATCATCCCCTATCAATCTTTTCTTTTCTTTATCCATTTTGAAATATTTTGCTTCCATGATACTTGTAATACATACATACATACATACTCGTATATAGGATCTTTTTATTTACTTATTATAATACTCGTAATTCTTTGGTTAAGAATTCATATGTGCTGCTTGTCTCAAAAGATTCCTCAGAGGTTGGAAACCTTTGAACTTTAGGTACAATGATTCAATTAACTTGTTTTTCATACATTCTCTCTTAAAGGAAAAATTCAAAAAATCATAAAAGAATACATGGGAGACCAGAAAACCTTATAAAAAAAAAAAAACAAAAAAGAAAATTTATTATGCAATGCATTGAAAAGTGAAAGAAAGAAGAAAACGTGTGTTGTCCATGTCTTGCAAATCACATTGCACCTTACGAGGTTGAATTTTCCTATTCCCATTAGTTTTCTTTAACTTTATATGCCTACTATCTTACATTTTGTTTTATTCGGCTCTGGTGAATAAATTAGAGCTTATCCTTTAAGAATTTTTTTAAAATAAAAAATTAATAATGCATTAAAAAGTAAATATTAATTAATAAAAATGAATGAATGAAGACAGAATAGTTAATGATGAGAAAGAATTTATGTAAAATTAAAATTAATTAATAAATTAATTAATGAAGTATATAAGAATAATTAAATTAACTAAGAGTATAAAAATGAATTATCGGTAAAATAATAACTTTTACTTATGATTTAATAAAGATTAATGAGTTCGAGACACGTAAAAGTGAAAATGTCTTAAATTTTTAAAAAAAAGAAAAATAAAAAAGAATTATACACTTTTATAAATAATATAGTAAATATTAAAAAATATATCTCTTGTTTTAGACTTACAAATCAATTCTAATTAGGATTTGAACTAAAAGACCCTATAAATAGAACCTCAACTTCAATATTGAGGAGAGGAGAACACGATACATTAAAAAAGAGAGCTTTAAGGTCTAGAAAAAGACGGTTAGACTACATCATATTGACGCTCACCATGAATCGACCCTTGAAAAATACATTTTTGCACTTATTTTGAAAGCTAAAACCATACTTTCAAACTCACGCTATTATAATGCATATCATATGCATACTAATCTAAGAGGTTCAATTATGAACCTTATTTGTTACATCATCCACGTACTTAGTAATCTAAGAGGTTCAATTATGAACTATATTAATTACATCGACCACGTGCTTATTAGTCTAAGAGATTCAATTATGAACCTTATTTATTGCATTAGTCACATGCTTACTTATTTAAGAGGTTCAACTATATATCAACCATATTTATAAAATCAATCACGTGCTGGCTTATCTAAGAGGTTTAGTTATGAACCTTATTTATTACATCAACCACATGCTTACTAATCTAAGAAGTTCAACTATTAACCCTATTTATTATATCAGCCACATGCTGTCATACGACCGAATCTACATATTTGACCCTTGAAAAACTCTTGTCCCCATAGGTAAGATATATAGGAATATTAATTAACTAAGGGTATAAAAGGAATTATACCCTTTTGGAGAAATATATCCTTTCTTTTAGAATTAGAATTCAATTTCAATTTGGATTCGAACTAAAAGACCCTATAAATAGAACCTCAATTTTATTAATGCGGAGAGGAGACTAGGATACATAAAAAAGAGAGCTTTAAGAGTTAGAGAAAAACAGATCAGACTCCATCATTATGCATATATATATTTCTATCGCAAAATGTGCTTCATTCTCATAAATGGAGTTCAAAATAGTTGTGGTTTAAGCAAATAGTTGATGTTGTGAGTACAAAATTTCTTATAAAACATACGTCATGCATTAGTTAAGAAAAATCATTTCATCATTCTTTGAAATAGTGGGCACCATTGTCTTCTTTTCCTTTTAATGCCAACCATCCTTCATTTGTTTTTATTCAAGCATTTTTTTTCCCCTCCTTTTAAGAAAAGGAGAGTTGAATTAATAGCAATCACATATAACTGAAACGTTAATTGTTTTGTTCTTACATATCATATTAATGTAATATTAATCTATAAAAAGTAAAATTAAAAAATATTTTAATTTTTTTTAATTAAAAAATCTTAATTTTTTTATGTTAAATATAAAAGAATTTTGAAAATGGAAGAAATCTAAAATAGTAAAATGTCCCCTAAATATAATATATAATCCCATTTTCAGAAAAAAAAAAATCCCCTAAATATACAGTACTTTCAAGCTTGTCTATAACTGAATTTATTTCTTGGATATAAAGTGTAAAATCTTAAGATTGTAGTCATAGTCATCCAACCTCTCATTTTCTTTTTCTTTTCTTTTTTTTTTTAATTCTTCAATATATACATATATATATATATAATAAATATATATATATATATATATATATATATATATGTATGTATATATATATGTATGTATATATATATGTATGTATATATCATAGACCCACCACTTTGATAGGAAAAACATTATTAACTTGAAGCAGAAATGTTTTCCATGTTCTATAAAGAATATAGTACTTTGAAATGATAATTTGATGAATTACGTGCACTCATTTAGGACAACAACAATTGGTAGTAGTTTAGATAATTATGAATTATATTTATTATAATAAAATTATATATATATATTAATTATAAACTATTATAATTTTAAAACTTTAAATAATTTAATATTATTACTTTTGCAATATTATGACTTAGATTTATTCAATTATAAAAAAAGTTGGATAATGCCGTCAAGTGCTTGTGGTTGAGTTGGTACAAGTGTACATCCCAAACACCCAATCTTGTCGGGTGACGAGAGTTCGACACCAAGATTCAGCAAAAATGCCGCCAGATTCGAGTGAGGATTAGTCGGGTCAACCCGGCCGGACACCCCACTTAAAAAAAAGTTGGATAATGCCATCTCCAAAAGTGTGTGAATTCAAGATTAGATTGCCTAAATCACTAGTAAGATTCTTACAAATCCACAATCCAAGGGAGAATATATATATATATATATATATATAAATACATATGTATGTATCTTCTACTAAAAGTATATGAATAAATAAAAGAATCATGTATGGTTGTTAATGTAATATATAAATAATCATATATGCAAATTAAATAATTTTGAGTTGTCAATTCTTTTGAAATTATTATACAATAATACCTTGTTTAATTAAATAATGTTACAAGCATACTAGTTAAAGGATTTTTAATTTTTTTTTTGCTAATTACTAAACAAATAATTATTTAGGTAAAAACATTTAGGCTAAAAATAAAGATATTTTTTTCCATAACCAAAATAAATTTAAAAATATATATAAATATTTAAGAAAAACTTAAGAACACAAAATAAATATGTAAACTAAACTATGTAAATTTAAAAAGTGACAATATTTAGCCAATAACCAAAACGCATTCAAACCACACACAAAAAAAGAAAAAAAAAATATATATGATTTTTTTTTTCTCCAACAAAATAAAATAGACTAAATGGACAAGATCCTAATATTTTGGTATTGGTTCCAAAAAGAAGACCCGGTCATAGTTTCAACCTTATATATCACGTGTTTCATCTTTTAAA
Organism: Cynanchum wilfordii; assembly: GCA_025388415.1. Lineage (NCBI taxonomy): Eukaryota > Viridiplantae > Streptophyta > Magnoliopsida > Gentianales > Apocynaceae > Cynanchum > Cynanchum wilfordii. Next base: position 2,198,778 of record JAHSUH010001386.1, read on the forward strand.
CATTCTCCAAAATATTATTTAATATATTAATAAAATTAAGATACATATTAATTTAATTAATTATAATAAACTAATATCGTTAACTCAATAAGTTGAAAATATAAATTTTTATATAAAAATATTGATTTAACGTAAGCTAATGACATTAATTTATTATAATTATTTTAATTTTATCCGTGTCTTAAATAATATTTAAGTTTAATAAATTAAACAATTCTCCAAATCTCCAATACATTAACTTATTTTCTATATAAACCCATACGTAATAATACATTCCATAGAAGAACCACAACGTGGCCCTTCCTTCTCTTCTCTCCCACCATTTTTTCTTCTTTATTTTTTTTTTTTAAAGAGTAGAGAGATCAATACCTCTCCATAACGGCCCTGCAACCGTCCGGAGAAAGGAAGACATTCACCTGAGAAAACAGAGATGACATCACTGTGTGGAGTTCTCGTGAAGAGCAGCAGCTTTCTGCCATTGTTACATCCTCAAGATACTCTTTCTTCTTCATCTCTGTTACCTTCCAACACCACCACCATTTCCACTTCTATCATCTACAAGAGAAAGGTTCTTCTCATAACTTTTCCTTTCTCTTTCTCCCACCTTGGAATAATCACGATTTATATATATATATATATATATATAATATATATATTTACTTATGAGTTATGACATGAGTTTCAATTATGCACTGCTTGTTTTAAGTCGGGTTTATATTCAAACTAATCTTGTTCGATGAAATTTTTTGTTTTGCAATGATTTTTACAGTTTACTGGATCAGTAGTAGCTTCGGTTCTCAAGGGAAAAAATGTAGTTGCTGAAAACGACATCGTCTTAGTGAAGCAAGTCAATAAAATTACAAGCCAAAACGAGAAACCGGTAAAGTTAGTGAATTTCTCAGGAAAGAAACCGGTTACTCCAGTTCTAGATACCATCAACTTTCCTATTCACATGAAGAATCTATCTGTTGAGGTAAAGTTTAATATAGCAGATTAGTCCTTCAAATTCTCACAGAGTTACAAATATATTTTTTCAATTTAGTCAGTAAATTTTGTAAGAGAAGAGATCATCATTTTAATATTTTTGTCTTTAATTTTATCCTCTCACTAAAAAATTTTAACTTAATTTATGTAATTTTGTATCATCTTCCTTAAGTTATTGTTTGGCGTTACTCGTATCTAATGGACCAATGAACTCCCATACTAAAGTGACAAAGAACCATATTGATAATATTGTTTTGATCATATATATATATATATCTTCCAAATTAAATCCCCAATAATTTTTTTTTTTATAATTTAGTTCATTTTATGGAATCCTTACATATTTATTGGTGTATGTCATTAGGAACTGGAAAGCTTGGCAAATGAACTCAGAGAAGAAATTGTGTATACAGTGTCTAAAACAGGTGGCCATTTGAGTTCAAGCCTTGGGGTGGCTGAGCTCACTGTTGCTCTTCATCACGTGTTCAATACTCCAGAAGATAAGATTATCTGGGATGTCGGTCACCAGGTAAAAATAATCTCCATCATTCTTGTCAATATTTATGATAAAAAAAGATAATTCAATTAATAACAGTTTGATTTACGATGTTTCTTTTGTAGGCATATGCACATAAAATATTGACAGGGAGGAGGTCTAGGATGCATACAATTCGACAGACTTTTGGACTTGCAGGATTTCCTAAAAGGGAAGAAAGTTTGCATGATGCTTTTGGTGCTGGTCACAGCTCTAATAGTATTTCTGCTGGCTTAGGTATATAAAACTTTAGTAGTTCTGAGTTTAACTATTATATTTTTTCTTCCCTTTAAATAATTTTGAATTTTATATCTAAACAAGTATCAACATAATTCTTTACCAATTTGTAAAGGGTTGTCGCCTTATAGAAAATATTGTTTGAAATTTACTGAAATTTCGTTTTTTCTTGAAATGATTAGGGATGGCGGTTGGTAGGGATTTATTAGGGAAGAACAATCATGTTATTTCTGTAATAGGCGATGGAGCCATGACAGCAGGCCAAGCATACGAAGCTATTAACAATGCTGGCTTTCTTGATTCTAATCTCATGATAATCTTGAACGATAACGGACAAGTTTCCCTCCCCACCGCCAATATTGATGGTCCAGCTCCGCCTGTTGGAGCACTTAGTAAAACCTTAAGTAGACTTCAATCAAGCCCTAAATTTTACCAGGATGATGGTGGAAAAGTAAGTAGTAATTCATTAATATGTATATATATATATATGTATAAATATGGGATGTTAATATATATATATACAGCAGGGTGTGCTCCAGACACTTGGGACTTGTCTATTTGAAGAGTTAGGATTGTACTATATCGGTCCAGTCGATGGCCATAATATGGCGAACATCGTACAAGTTTTGCAACACGTGAAAATCATGCCACGAAAAGGACCAGTCCTCATTCACATCATTACAGAGAAAGGAAAAGGTTATCCTCCAGCAGAAATCGCTGCAGACAAAATGCACGGTACAGATTCATCTTCACCTTATTATCAAATTAATTTCTCTATTTATAACACTGTTTAAAGACTTGATATGACTAGGCCTGAATTTAATTCAATTGTTGACTTTTCCATGCAGGAGTGGTGAAATTTGACCCCAAGACTGGAAAACAATTCAAGACAAAGACGGATACAAAACCATACACTAATTATTTTGCTGATGCCTTGATTGCTGAAGCTGAGAAAGATGATGGCATAGTTGCAATTCATGCGGCCATGGGAGGAGGAACTGGTCTCAATTTATTTGCGAACCGCTTTCCTCATCGGTGTTTTGATGTTGGAATAGCTGAGCAACATGCTGTTACTTTTGCAGCTGGTTTAGCTACTGAAGGTCTCAAACCTTTCTGTGCTATTTACTCCTCTTTTCTACAAAGAGGTTATGATCAGGTGAAATATATATATATATAATCATGAATCTATAATTCTTAATTAAAGACACAACATTTTTATTTGTTAAGAGGATAAATTTAATTAATATATATATATGGTGCAGGTGGTTCATGATGTGGATCTTCAGAAATTACCCGTGAGGTTTGCCATGGATAGAGCAGGGCTTGTGGGAGCAGATGGTCCAACCCATTGTGGGGCATTTGACACTACTTTTATGGCTTGTTTACCAAATATGGTTGTCATGGCTCCAGCTGATGAAGCTGAATTGATGCACATGATTGCGACAGCAGCCGTCATTGATGACAGGCCTAGCTGTTTTAGATACCCAAGAGGAAATGGCATTGGTGTCAGACTTCCCTCAAACAACAAAGGAGTTCCTTTGAAGGTGAAATTTACATTCTAAAAACGTGGATGATTGTAAAAAAGAAAAACAAAACACCCATTTTCTTTTTAATTTACGATTTTGTATCATAATCTTTGAAAAACAGATTGGAAAGGGAAGAATACTAGTGGAAGGAACAAGAGTTGCAATTCTTGGATATGGAACAGTGGTGCAGAACTGTTTAGAAGCTGCTAAGCTTCTTCAAGATGTTGGAATATCAGCCACAGTAGCTGATGCAAGATTCTGTAAACCACTTGATGGAGATTTGATCAAACGTTTGGCTCGAGAACATGAAGTTCTTGTAACTGTTGAAGAAGGATCCATCGGAGGATTTAGTTCTCATGTCTCACAATTCTTGGGCTTGAATGGATTACTTGAAGGAAAATTAAAGGTATATAATTCTAAACATTAGTTAATATATTTGTTACGAGTCACAATTATTGACCAATTACTCCATAACCTTATAAAAAGAATATTTCGAGTTGACATTAAATATTTATGCTCGTCTTTATATTCTATATATATATATATGTCGAACCCTTATTGGTTTCCAATAATGTTGCAGTGGAGACCAATGATGCTTCCAGACAGATACATCGAACATGGAGCACAAAAGGATCAAATTGAAGAGGCTGGATTGACACCAAAGCATATTGCAGCCACTGTGTTATCGGTGATGGGGGGAAACAAGGATAACCTTTCATCATCTTACAGAAAAATTACTTTCTACACATAAGTTATTAGCTGATTCTGATACAATTCGGCTGGGGAAATTGATGAAACTCATGGTATACATTTTAAATATATATATATATATATATATATATATATATATATATATATCTTCTTTTACTTTGTAGTCTCGTATAACATTATTTACTTAGCATTATACTAAGCCAAGGGTTGTAAGTTGAAATTATTTGTATATCTAGTAATCATCATATCATTATAAGAATATGTTGTGATATAATTTTGAAGAAAGTGAAACTCTCATGCAATATATATATATATATATTGGATAGTGTTGTGGTGCAATCCATCAAAGGATTGCATCCAATGCAACTATGGACCAAACCAATAAATAAATGACAAATGGATTTTGGTAACCTCTAATAATAGGTTAACAAGTTAATGGAGGACGTGACATTCTCTATGTTTGACATGTCATAAAAAATGACATATTCAATAAGTTACCAACAAATTTTGAAAAATAAAATAATAATATTATATTGTAGTAGTATTTTTAACCATTTTTTGGTAAGTTTTATAAAAATTGGTAAGTTACCAATTTAGATAAACATCTTACTTTTTTGAAAAAAACGTAAGTTTTGTAGAACCACTTTTGATAAACATCTTACCATTTTTTGAACAAACCTTACCATTTTTTGAACAAAACTTACCATTTTTCCATGAACCTTACCATTGATAAACATCTTACCATTTTTTGAATAAAACTTACTATTTTTCCCATGAACCTTACCATTGATTAGCATTTTACCATTTTTTGAACAAAACTTACCATTTTTCCTATGAACCTTACCATTGAGTAGCATCTTACCATTTTTTCAACAAAACTTACCATTTTTCCCATGAACCTTACCATTGAGTAGCATCTTACCATTTTTTGAATAAAACTTACCATTTTTCCCATGAACCTTACCATTGAGTAGCATCTTACCATTTTTTGAATAAAACTTACTATTTTTCCCATGAACCTTACCATTGAGTATCATCTCATACTAACTCTCTTAAACAATAAATCTCATTACTTTTTGAACTATAGCTAAGACGATCGACAATTTTAGACATTTATAAAAAAATATATCTATATATATAAATGAGAATTGTTCAATATATCAAGATTAATTAGTCAATAGTGAAGTTCTTAAAAAAATCAAAATTTGAATATATATATATATATATATATATATATATATATATAAATTTACTAAAGTTGAACGTTATTTTTCGTGTGAGTTAATGAGCTATATAATTATCACTTGTTTCCAAAATAAAACACTAATTGTGTAATAATAATTCTTTTCCAAAATCCATAGAAGGACCACCGTGATCTCCCTCGCCTCCCGCCTTTATAAAGGTTGACAAATATGATTCTCCATTTCAAAAACTTGCAACAATCGATACATTCACAGAAAGAAAGAAAGAAAACAAAAGATGGCATTCCGCGGCGTTCTTCTCATGAAGACCAGTTTCTTACCGATGCAAACTTCCCAAGAATCTCTTCCTTCTTCACCCCGCTGCCGCCCCTTTCTATTAGCTTTCAGTCAAAACCCTGCTAGAAAGGTTCTTTTCATATTTCTCTGTTCGTGTTTTATGTAGGATCGATCGATCGGTGTTTTTTTAATCTCTGATGATTTTTTTTTGTAAATTTACAGTTTACTGGATCAGTAGCAGCAGCTTCTTTTCAAAAGGATAACAATGCTGTTGATGGAAATGACGACGTCTTGCTGGAGCAAGACAATAAAATTATAAGCGGAAACGGGAAACCGGAAAAGTTTCTGAATTTCTCAGGAGAGAAACCTGTTACTCCAATTCTGGATTCCATCAACTTTCCTATACACATGAAGAATCTCTCCCTTCAGGTAAAAAAAAAAGAAAAAAAAAAGAAGAGGTGAATTAATTCGGCCCTCAAATTGATAGATTTTTTCGATTTTTTTTTCTTCATTTTAATCTTTTTTATCGTTAGTGTTACTTTCTTCAAAGTTTATGTCTTTAAAATCTTGTAAAAAAATATATTTCTTTTCCCGGAAAATTGGTAGATTTTGTCCTAAATTAAACCTAGTTTCTTACATTTTTATCTCTAGTTTTAATACTTCTTTTGAAAATCGAATCCTACACCACGATATATAACCAGATTTAATTGATTTGGCTTACTAGTTTCACTAGATTCAACCGATCTAATCAAACCGATTCTTTTAAATAATCTTTTTTTTATTTCCCAATTCAACGGATTAAATAGACCGATCTGGTTCATATAATAACATCATGCATGTCAAAAGTTGTATTTAGCTAGTTAGCCCTTGCCTTGATTCAATAGAAAAGCTCATTAGTCGAAACGATGAATTTGAATATTGGATCGTCTAACATAATGCATTTATGGAAATTCCTGTATATTTATTGGTGTATGATCATCAGGAATTGGAAAGCTTGGCCAACGAACTCAGAGAAGAAATTGTGTATACAGTTTCTAAAACTGGTGGCCATCTAAGTGCAAGCCTCGGGGTAGTTGAGCTTACTGTTGCTATCCATCACGTATTCAATTCACCTGAAGATAAGATCATTTGGGATGTTGGTCACCAGGTGAAAAATAATCTAATATATATATGAATAGAGACACAATTCGATATGAAAGTCTAGTTCTATTGATAGCAATCTTATCTATAACTTCAAAAGGTCATAGTTCGAGTCACGATTCATATGTGATTTGTTGTGCAGACATATGCCCATAAAATTTTGTCAGGAAGAAGGTCAAGAATGCATACAATTCGCCAAACTAATGGTCTTGCAGGATTTCCCAGAAGGGATGAAAGCTTGTATGATGCTTTTGGAGCTGGTCACAGCTCTAACAGTATTTCTGCCGGTTTAGGTTAATTCAAATCTTTTTCCATTATCTATCTATCTATTATATATATATATATATATATATATATATATATATTGTTGTAATATTATATGTAATTATGTATCCTACGTGTTGATTAATTATTCAAATGAATGTTTAGGGATGGCATATGGTAGAGATTTGCTAGGGAACAACAACAATGTCCTTTCTGTTATTGGCGATGGAGCAATGACAGCAGGACAAGCTTATGAAGCTATTAACAATGCTGGCGCTCTTAATTCCAATCTCATAATAATCTTGAACGATAACAGTCAAGTGTCCCTCCCTACGGCCACTGTGGATGGTCCGGCGCCACCTGTCGGAGCATTAAGCAGAAACTTAAGTAGGCTTCAAGCAAGTCGAAAATCTTACCAATTCCAGGATCATGATGATGGAAAAGTAATTCAATTTCCCACTTCACTATTATGTACATTATATATATATAGATATATTAAATCGAGTTAAATTGTCACACGACTCTAATAACTTGTACGCTACTTTGAATTAATGATGATTAATTATTATCAGGCTGGGGACCAAGCTAGCATTGATGCAAATCATCTGAGAGGGATGGTCAATGGCCATGGGACTTCTCTATTTGAAGAATTAGGATTGTATTATATCGGTCCAATCAATGGCCACAGCATGGAATGTCTTCTACAGGCTTTGAAGAAAGTGAAGTGTATGCCACGAGAAGGACCAGTCCTCGTTCACATACTTACAGAGAAAGGAAAAGGTTATCCTCCAGCTGAAATTGCTGCTGACAAAATGCATGGTAAATATATATATATATATATATATATTTCCACATTTAGCATGTCTCGAATAGAACTGTTATGAGTTACGTTTTCTTGACTGTTTGCATGTAGGGGTGGTGAAATTTGACCCAAAGACTGGAAAACAATTCAAAGCAAAGACGGATACAAAACCATACACTAATTATTTTGCTGATGCCTTGATTGCTGAAGCTGAGAAAGATGATGGCATAGTTGCCATTCATGCAGCCATGGGAGGAGGAACTGGTCTTAATTTGTTTAAGAAACGCTTTCATCATCGATGTTTTGATGTTGGAATAGCTGAGCAACATGCTGTTACTTTTGCTGCTGGTTTAGCTACTGAAGGTCTCAAACCCTTCTGTGCTATTTACTCCTCTTTCCTACAAAGAGGTTATGATCAGGTGAAATATATATATATATATATATATTTATTTAATTATGAATCTATAATTCTTAAATACATGTAACATTTTTGTTTAGAAAATGGTTTATTGAATTTTAATTTGTTACGTGAATAAATTTAACTTCTCTCTATTAATTTAAGTTTTTAGCGTAGGTAATACTTATATATTTATACTATTAGTTTATCATTGTTTACGTGTTTGGCGTACTTTTGTTGTTGAAGGGATGGGTGTTAAAATAATAAATCTATTTTTTTTTATCACTTAATTTTTTAGAGTTTGTGATATTATTTCTATCTTTACTTTATTTGTTAATTATTATTTATGTGTTGAGCATTGTTGTTCAATTCACACGTAGAAGATAAATCGAACAAATGATCACTTTTGTTTTTACTCTATATTTGGTAATTATTATTTACATTTTAGGTATTGTTGTTCTATCCACATATGGAAGGATGTGTTTAAAATATAAATTTAATCTTTTTGTATCACGTAACCTAGCGCGTAATACTTATGTCTTTAGTGTATTTATTGGTTATTGTTTAATTGTTGGATGTTGAATTGGAGCAGGTGATTCATGATGTTGATATTCAGAAGTTACCAGTGAGGTTTGCGGTGGATAGAGCAGGGCTTGTCGGAGCAGATGGTCCGACTCATTGTGGTGCATTTGACACTGCTTTTCTGGCTTGTTTACCTAATATGGTTGTCATGGCTCCAGCTGACGAAGCTGAACTGATGCACATGGTTGCAACAGCAGCCGCCATTGATGACCGACCTAGCTGCTTTAGATACCCTAGAGGAAACGGCATCGGTGCCATACTTCCCCAAAACAACAAAGGAATTCCTTTGGAGGTTATATATGTTTACAATTCTTAAGTTTAGTTTCCTTTCAACTTAAATGTCACTTCTTCTATGGCTGACTTCTTGAAATTTGAAAAATATATAAACAGATTGGCAAAGGAAGAATACTGGTGGAGGGTACAAGAGTTGCCATTTTAGGATACGGAACAATGGTGCAGAACTGTTTAGCAGCTGCTAAGCTTCTTCAAGATGTCGGAATATCAGCCACAGTAGCTGATGCAAGATTCTGTAAACCACTTGATGGCGACTTGGTCATTCGTTTGGCTCGAGAACATGAAGTTCTTGTAACTGTTGAAGAAGGATCCATTGGAGGATTTAGCTCTCATGTCGCACAATTTTTGGGCTTGAAGGGAATTCTTGAAACAAAACTAAAGGTAATTAATTATAAGAATTCTAATCATTATATATTTAATATATTTGTCTGATCGAGATGTGACTATGACTATAAGTCTGGCCACGTTCATGATCTAGTTTGTTTTGTTTCTCTTACTTTAGTGTCTCATATAGTTTGCTAAGTGAGAGACATGAGTTCCACACATGTTAAAAACAGTTTTAAACCGCAATTAATTTCAGCTATATATATATATATATATATATATATATATATATATATTAAAGTTTTTTTATTTTTCTCAATAATGTTGCAGTGGAGACCAATGATGCTTCCAGACAGATACATTGAACATGGAGCACAAAAGGATCAGATTGAAGAAGCTGGCTTAACACCAAAGCATATTGCAAGCACTGTGTTATCGCTGATCGGGGACATATAGCCTTCATTTTCATATTAAAAAAAACTTTCCTAATATCAAATAGATTTTTTAATATATCTTTAAACTTGGTTTTTTTTTTTTTTTTGAAATATTGCACAATTATTGCTTGGATCAAGAGCTTTAAGCAATTAAATATGATTTATTAGGTCATGTGAGTCTATTTTCTATTTATATATCTATATGTTTAACAATTGCTATATAAAAATATATATATATATATATATATATATATATATATATATCTGAATATATATCAAGGTAGGTGGATATTATATTTTTATAATGATTGATGTTCATGAGATTAAGTATATATGATTGTTTTTAACATTAATCATATATCTATAAATGCATTTAGAAAATATTTCATTAGTATTTTTATAGATAATATTAACCAAATAAGTTTCGTTATATAATTAGGAATTGTGTATATATATATATATATATATATATATCACTATATATCGACCCATTCATGATATATTTCTTGAACAAACCCACCCACCCACCATGTATCCATGTATATAAATGTCGAACTTTTAATCTCATATATCATTCATAATACATCTTTTTCATTGTGGCTTGCAAAAGAGCTTAGACAAAAACTTTTTTTTTTTTTAGATAAAAGAATTTATTCACTTGTATATATATATATATATATAATTATATATGTATATATACATATTTGTAAGGCCTGCAATTTTTCTAGAGAAAGCCCAATGACTAAAAAAAAAAAAAAAAAACTTAGGCTTAAAGTCGACCCAAAACTTAGTTCAGAAATAGAAATAGTAGAACATAAAAATTATACTAAGACAAGTCAACGAATCTCACTTATCTAAAAAAAAAATAGAAATTACAATAAAAAAATTATTTTAATATTTTACAACAGGATGAGCAAATATATATTATTAATTATATTTAAATAGTGTAATGACATAAATATCCCTTAGTTTTTTTTTTTTAACTTAATTGGTGATTTAATCAAATTTTTAACAGAATGATCAATGTCATAATTTTTTTATACTTTGGGGACTAATCCCACCAAAAAAATAATTTTGGAACCAATATCATCAAACGTCAATAATTTAAAGATTATTTGCCAATATATAATTGGAAGAACTTCAATATATATATATATATATATATATATATATATATATATATATATATATATCTTGAAATGGCATTAAAAGCCTTTTTTCTATTAAGAGTTAAAAAACTCTCACCCTCGAATAAGAGTTAAACTCTACCGGCGAGCTGACGGACGAATTTGAATTAGTCTAAATAAAATGGGGGAGGGGACACCCAAAAAAAAGAATAAAAAAAAAAAAAATAGAGAAAAAAAAAATAAAATTGGGAAGTAAGAGGATTTAGTGCAATGCATGTGGGCCCTTTATATCCCCAAAGTCTACAAACAGAAACTCTGGTGTGCACATGCCTTCATCAGTAGTATGTTACATATCCCCAAGACAGATTAAGGGCCCACAACTTCTTCCTATCCTCTTTCCCCACTCCCCAATAATATATATATTAGATTTTTTTTTTTCCTTATTTAATATTTTATAATTTATTTTATATATATTAATATTTCGCCTCCAGAAAAAAAAATGAGATCTATTTTGACAAATTAAACCCACATTAACTTTAAAAAATTATGTTTTTTAAAAAAGTCACATTATTTTGGTAAAGGACACAAGGATTTTGAGGACTTCTTTGTTGCATGGTTTTCAGAGCAAAAGGGTATATTTGACTTTTCACAAATCCAAATTCAAGGTCAAGCTAACGCAAAGGATGACGTCACTAAGGGCAATTATTTAACCTAAATTCTTCCTCGTTTTCCCATTCCTCATAAGTGTGCCTCTTTTTATAGTTGTTGTACTATATTTCTTCTAGTTTTTCCCAATTCTCAAAAGCCGATCTTTCATTACTTCCAAAGATTTTTTCTTTTCCATTTTTTTTTTTATTCGTTATTTTAAATTTTTATTTATTCGTCAACCTCACCTGAATTGGATAAAAAATATTATTACAACTTTTCATCTTCAGAAAAAAAAAAAAAAAAAATTAGTAGAAGTTACCCAAAAATAAGGCTACCTTTATTGTGTAGGAGTTTTGACACTGATAGATCGTACTACTGGTTAATCCACTTTGAATAACACCGTTGACCAATCAGAACCAGTTCCTCCCAATAAGTCAAAAGAACATTTTACTTATAAATAGGGTAATCATATATATATATATATATATATATATATCAAACTCTATTAATTAATTATTTTTCTGAATCTTTTTGTTGTACAAAACTATTGAATTAAATTCAGCCGACTATATTTAATAGTAACTACCGACTTTCTGCCCCGCAAGGGGTGGCCGATTTGGTAGAATAGGATGTCTAATGATTGTAAGGTCTCTGGTTCGAATTCTATCAACACCTTCTTTTGCAGGTTATTGCGCTATATTTGGGAGTTTATCCAAAACACACTCGAAGAATAGTAGCTGCCCAAAAAAAAAAAAAAACTACCGACTTTCTTTAGTCCCTCAAAATCATGTCATAATCAATTACATATATATTTTTAAAAAAATCATATACGTTTCACGATTTTAATTTATGTATTTTGTAAATTTATAACAAGTTAAAAATAGAGAGAATTTTTATTTGATTAAAAAGAAGACAGAAATAAAAGATAAAAATTATATATTGTATGTGGAAAAAGACATTCTCCACCCCTATTTATTTTATTGTAGACATCTTTATCATGTTGAATACTACAATGAATATTTAATTTAGTTTGGTTTTTGACGTGTTTTTTGGCAATTGTATATATTTATATATGCATTTTTGTTTATGTTAATTAAAATAGTAATATATATATATTTGAAGGGGGGGAAAAAACAACCTAATTCCAACCAAATTCCCAATAATGAAAAGGATTTGCTACATGATTGGCAAATTAGATATGTATATATATAGGCTATGAATGGCAAGTGGTAGTTGGAATATACTAGAACATTTGTGGTAATATATTTAAGTTAACCAATAGGATTATCAAAATAATAAACAAAGAATTTATTAGTGTTAATGCTTTTATTAAAAAATGCTAATTAAAAAAGTTAAACCAAGTTTTTTATCCAATTGCCAATTTCCACTTGTAGTTGTTTGATAGATTGCTCATATGAGTCAAAAATAGGTTCTGATTTTTATTTTATTTTTTTCCTTTTTTGAGGCATATCCGCCTCCAGTTTTTAAACTCATGACTCTACTGTATTTTCCTTGTAAAGAATGGAAACTTCAAGCGTTGTTAATCCTCCTTCCTATTTTTGTTTTATTTGTTATTATATACATTATATATACATATATATTATTCTCTATTTTTTCACTGTGTGTAACATTAATAGAATATTATAGTTAATCCGATAAATATATATATTGCATTTGTAAATGATTAGTGTCATAATTTTTCATAAAATTTTGTTGAGTTTGAATTGAAACGTTAGGTTACCTATACATTAACTTGTTGGAGAATCAGCATATATAACCTTGATGGTGTCTTCTTTGAGAATTTCAGCATGTTTTTGACTCCACTTATAGTTGCACCGAAACTATAGACTCAACAACACATATAATCAATTATTTTAAATCGTTATTGTTGTATTAAAGTGATATCCCTATTTAATTATATGTATCGAATTACATGCTTATATGGAATATAAGCATCTTACATGTTTATAATGTTGGAAGAGTATCACCGTTAAACTACTTGAAACTACTGTTCCAAGAATTCTGCATCCAACCCTAACTAACTATTTTTTAGGGCACAAAATCTATCATATAGCAATGACTTAAATTAACTTATATTATTTTTATTTTTATTTCGATATGATACTTTTTATATATATATATATATATTATATTAAATATTTGTACACAAAATTTAGAATTTTCTTTTTGGAAAAAAAAGTAAAAATAGTAATTATGTTTATTTCGATATATGAGATTATCACAATTACATACACCATATAAAAATACGAAAAATTAATATATTTACTGAAAATTGTGTTTACCTGATGTGACTATAAATGAGAAAATATCTTCTAAAACTAATTAAGAAGCACTCCCTTTGATGGCATTGCACAAATATATATATACTTTTTATTACATTCATTCATTATGAAGAATTATGATGCTTAGAAACAAATTCTAGAGTGGAGAATTTCCAATAAATCCCTTTCAACTTTTCGGTCGGGAGATGAGACTAACGCATTTATTCAATGCGGACCCAAGTTTTTATATTGCATTTTCCCCTTACATATCCTCTTACCTACCATCATGATAGATATTTAAGGAATTTGTAATATATGTATAATTATTCCATTTTCACCATTAAAAGGAAATTCATGATTAAACACATTTTACAAATAAAAATATTTTCATCTTTCAAAATTATATATATATATATATATATAGTTAAAGATTAAAAAATAAAAGATAAAAATGGAAATATTGTCCAAATGCAACTAACATCAACCCAAATCAAAAATTAATTACCTTGGATCTTGTCTCTAGATCGATTACATGTTTACGTGAGGAATTAAGGATGACGTGTGCCAATCAATTTTGCCCATTTTCACCCAAACACCAAATTTCAGTTTGGTTCCCATAAGTTGAAAGACCAAATTTGTTAATTAGTTGAAATTGTATTTAAAATTACCGTTTTAACTAATTTGAATTCGATTCAAATTGTATTTGGAGACTTTAATTCTAATTTGAGGAAAGACTTCATTTTGAATATCAAATTTATAACTTATAACTTTGTATAACACTCATCTTGAATTCGATTTCATTATTTATTAAAAAAAAAAAAAAAAAAAGAAGAAAAACCTTAGAACTTAGACAAGACATTCATGACCATGAAATGGTGTTTCTATATAAGGAAAGTTTGAGTTGGTTTTTGCATAGTGGAGTCATAATGTATTAGCTAATTATGTAAGAAAAAGATTGATATATATATATATATATATATTGGGATAAACATTTTTTTTTTCCTTCTTTCATAATTGACTTTTTTTTTTATTAATATATCATTTAAAATGTAGATTAAATTCAAAATTAAGTTAATTTTTTCTTTTTAAAATAATTAAATAAACTTTGAAAATTATATTGAATTCAAAACTTTGGTCCAAAGTTTTATTTGAAAAAGGTTTGAATATACAAAACGTCCTTTTACAACTCCATTCTTCACCTAATTTAGTCGCACCTTTCTTATTTTATTGGTCATCATGATTTTTCGAAGTTTCATGAACTTCTAATAAATTATGCTAACTCTTAATAAAATTCCATCTTAATACTTTACTAAAAAAAAGGATGATGATTCAAATTATTTGTCATAGAATATAAAATAGATTTTGATCGCGGAATGATTCTCTGGTTCTACCATATGAGGTGAGAGGATTCCACTTACAACCAAGTGTTTTGCAATTAAAGCTAAATGTTGGAGTATTCTCGGTTTAGCTCTCTAATTATTAAGTTAGTGATCAAATCTAAGTAATTTTCAAGGAATCGAGGGACAAAGAATATCCTCTATGGTCCTCTCTGAGAGTGATAAAAACAAGGTAACAAAATACTTAGAGTATTGAGTGATATATGGCTTTCATGTTGTGTAGTATGTAGGTTACGGTTTATATTTGGAGAATCATCTAATATGGAAGTGACACTTGGGATTGTGTACCTTTCCCGACAATTTGAATTGGTGGCTCCAAATAGTATCTGTCGAGTCATGCACATTTAATCCTTCATATTGTGGGTATCTTTTCATGTCGGAGATCATACCACCCGAGTGGTATTTTTAGTCACCGGATGGTGCCGGGTAGAGCCTATTCTAACCCGGTCGACCTGCTGTGTGGCATTCATCTCGGACTCTTTGGCCTACATGGACTTTTTGGTACTTTGGTGCCTTTCAAATTTAAATATTTACTTTTAATTTAGTATATTCCTTTGATACCATGAAATTTGTTATCTAGTAATTGATGCAAGTGAATTAAATAAATTTACAAGTTCAAATCAAGTTTTATGTATGCGCTTACTTAAACTTGGAACTAAAACGAGAATTATTCAATTTAAATAAAAATTAATTTAAATGAAATTTTTTTATAAACTATCATACATTTAAAAATTACTATTTTAATTAATCTAAATACATATGGTTATAAATAAAAAGAAAAGCTGCTTTTGATAAATTAAGAAACACGGATTTTTGCTTTGTATCTATATATGGATGAGCAACCACGAGTGCTTTCCATCCCGTATCCTGATAACGACACAGCTCCTTAACCAATCTCCTTCCCCTCTTACTTTTTCCTACCCTTCAATTAACTCCAAGAGCCAACTTTCATGTACTTTTCTGCTGTAAAAAAAAAAAAAAAAAAACAAAAAAAGTGAATCCTAATCAGACTAACTTCTCGTGATTTATCTCACCTTTTTTTTTTTTAATCCTCAACTTCAACAACTCTCTAATTTTTTTTTCGTTTGATACAATAAAAAAAATATGTATAAAAATTTGAATAAAATATTACTTTCGAATAAAAATTACACTCTATAAATACCAATTTTAACGAGTCTCGCCATCCCATTTTGTCATTAACAAATGTTTCATCCAAAATCAACCCCACACCCCGCCTCCCCACATCCCACCGCACCAGGCTGTCAGCTTCCAGCCCCTTAGCACCACAGCCCCTACAGATGGGCCCTACGTCGGCACAGACAAATGACAACTACTTAACATAAAATATCACTTGTATGTCATGAAATCTTTTTTATGGCCAAAATGGTCTCCACGTGTCACTTGACCTTAAGCCAAACAATTAGATTTCATTTTCCTCCTCCCATCCCTTCCCTCTTATAGATTCAGATAGAGATGCAAAAATTTTCTTATTCAAAAATACACACCACTAGTAACAAATAAGCCTAGTCATCACCAATTCTCTCTCTGTCTGTCTGTCTGTGTGTGTGAGTGTGTGTGAGAGAAAGCACTACTTAAGACCGAGCAAGAAATAAAGAAGGAAAATTATTATGGGGATGCAAGAACCTGCAGCCGTTGCTGGTGGTGGAGGTGCTAACAATAATAGTAACAAGTCATGTTTCTCGGCGGGTTGGGGATTGGTGGCGAAGTTGTGTGACTACTGTAATTGTGCGGCGGCGTTGCTATTTTGCCGGACGGATTCGGCTTTCATGTGCATGGCATGTGACTCCAAGTTTCATGCTGCTAACAACAAATTGGGATCGAAACACGAGCGTGTTTGGATGTGCGAAGTGTGTGAACAAGCTCCAGCGAGTGTCACATGCAAGGCGGACGCCGCTGCTCTTTGCGTCACGTGCGACCGTGATATTCACTCCGCCAATCCACTTGCTCGCCGGCACGAGAGGTCTCCGGTGGTTCCTTTTTACGAAACCGCCGAGTCGGTGGTTAAATCAACCGCTGCCGCCGCTTCTTTTTTAGTTCAACCTATGAGCAGCGGCGACCATACTAATAATAATAATAATAGTTCAGATAACAACGTGGTAGTCATGACTTGTAGCGTCGACCACGATGATATCAAGCTCGGCACGCGCCTTGCACATGATAGTTACGTCACCGATTCGTGGATCTCGTCGATGGATCCAACGGCTCCCAAAGTTCCGGCAGATGCTCCGGACATCAAATCCATGGAGTTTCTGTTTTCTGATTCAGACAATTACCTGGATTTCGATTACCCAATTAATTCGTCCGAAACTCGTTTTCAACAACATTATGGTTCTGGAGCAGACGGCGTCGTTCCAGTACAGTCATTCAAACCCCCAATTCCTGCTCAATTGCCCGGTCATTCCACCGAAAAACATTTCGAGATTGATTTCACAAAATCCCAAATCAGTTCTTACAACAACAGCTACAATCCCCAATCCATAAGCCACAGTGTAAGTACTATTATACGTAATTCTTCATTAATTAAATCAAATTCACGCCCGTTAAGGTTTTTTAGTTGGATTAAATTAATGAAATGGTGTTGATTTTCTTCAGGTTTCATCTTCGTCGTTGGATGTGGGAGTTGTGCCGGACGGAAGCTGTATGTCCGACATATCCTATCCATATGGTCGGAGTATGAGTAGTAGCAGCGGCCTTGATTTGAACGGACCAACGGGTGGGATTAATCAAGGAAGTCAAATGGTGGGAATGGACAGAGAAGCAAGAGTTTTGAGATACAGAGAGAAGAGGAAGAACAGGAAATTTGAGAAAACAATAAGGTATGCTTCGAGAAAAGCGTACGCTGAAACAAGGCCGAGAATCAAAGGACGATTTGCAAAAAGAACTGATCAAATTGAATCTGATATTCGTTCCATGGATAGGATGTTCAGTCCGCCTTCTTCTTCCTCCTCTGCTTTCTTTCCCGAATCAAGATTCGGAGTTGTTCCATCTTTCTGACGGTTCCAACTTCCAAGTCGTTATAGATTGGAATTAAATTGTGTAATATTAGTATTTCGCCTCCAGAAAAAATATATTATATATATATATATATATATTATTAATCCTATTTAGTTTTCTCCTGTGCAATAATTCATCTGAGCATAATCAATTTCGTTATAGATTTCGAGTCAAAATTTTACACCCGACTCTAATCAAATAAAAAAACTTCCAAAAGATTGAATTTTGATAGCACAACTATTCAACACTCAATTTGACAGTCATATAAAAGTCAGGTTAAATTTTCCTCTGCGTAAAAGATTAATCGAAATTGTAATGACTCCAGAAAGTTTAATCTTTTATAACTTTAACTTGCAAGTACAACTTGCAAGAATGTGAAAAATAAGGTGTAAGAATTGGAGTAAATGAAACTGTACCCTTTTCCTCAGTTTCATTATGATTGGGATATGGATAATGGAAAGGAAACATCTGCTATAGTTTTGTGCACTTCTAAAAATAGTTGCTTCTGGATTTCATTTATAGTGCCATGGGAAGCAAAATATAATATATATATATATATATATATATATATATATATATCATTTTCTTAAGTGATAAAATTCTTCTTTTTTTATTTTTATTTTTATCATATTTGAAGCATATTGATAGCAGAAAAGGGCTTTGTTCCTCCAATAGATATATGGATCTATTTAATTTGTTTATCAAAATAAAGAAAAGAAATAAAATTGATCATGATCAAAACAAAAATAATTGAAAGGATAAAAAGAAGTGGGGTGCAGGAATCAAAATCATTAATATTGGTCAAGAAAGAAATCTTTCCTATAGTTCTGGAACTTTCTAAGGTCAAAAAATGCAGAGGTATTATTTTTCAACTTTTGTAGCATGACTTCCCCTTTGAAAACCCTATATAGCTAGTAATTTTATATAATATATTATATATATATATATATATATATATATATATATTAGATTAACAATATTGCTACATTTCCTTAGGTAGTAAGAGAGTACTTGGTCAATGGAAGGAAATTTAGACATTATTAGCAGCTAACAACAATCATATCATACTATGTCCATTTGTTCCACAACATTTGTCCTGAGGATCATTCCCCCCTCCCCCATCTCTCTAAATATATTTATATATATATATTAAACCAGTATATGCAAAGTATGAATCTCATTTTAACTCTTACATGATATTTATAATTAGTATTGTACTAACATAATTATTAGCTACTGAATAGTGATTGATCGGTTCAGTCACAAATCTAGTAGTATTTTACATAGCGAAGATTTGTGACTGAATCGGAGGTCGCACATCTAAAAATTTATTGTTCTTGAAGGTATTATATATATATGTATGTGTGTGTGTTTTATTTTCCCATTGCTAAACATAAACTTAATATTACTTGATTGGATTAAGTTTTCCTCAACTTAAAACATTTAAATTGTTTTAAATTAATTTATCAAAAATTGTGTCACATTTCCTAATACAATTTTTTTTAAAAAAAGTTAGTATGAATTAATAATCATAGCAATAATTGTATATAATCTTTTTATTCATATATATACCTTAAGCACAAAACTATTACTCCTTTCTTCGATTACTCTTGCTCCAATTCCGAAAATTCAAGTTCCTGTTAAAAATAAAGCTAAATGGATATTGCTCTCCAAAAAGCTCATTTGATGCTTAAGTAAAAAACAATCGAAAGGAAAAGATAAAGAGCTAGAGTTAGAGAGAGGGAGAGTTCCACTTGTTTCAATTGGAGACCTATGCTTGTATTTATAGACATTTTAATGTAAGAATATAACAGTTTCTATATTCCTAAAATATTTTAGGAATATCTTAATTGATTTTAAGATCTTTAAGAAATCTTTGTATAAATGGGAAATGTTATATCTACCATAAATAATTAAAAAAAAAATTATCTTTTTACGATGTAATGGAAATCGCATTATAATACCATACGAGATTAGATTATTAGTTCAACCCTCGATATTAACACCATGTAAGAGTAGGTGCGGCCTTCTCCCCCTCCCCCCACCCCCGCCGAGTAAGTACTATTTTCAATATCCTCTCTTGTACCCTCTCCCACCTAAGCCCCTCATTCCTTTCCCAAAATAAGGAATACTTTAATGGAGTAAGAATATTTTAGTGGTTTTGTATACAACATTGTAATTAAAATTTGTCTTACAATAATATATTTGCCTAATTAGACAGTTGGTTAGGTTTGTGGTCGGATTATTCTTAATCAGGAAATTGGCCTTTACTGAAAACATATATATATATATATATATATATAAATGTATATAATATTGCTGAATTTCTTGCACAACTTTCTTTGTCTACGTGTTTATTGGTTCTTTCCTCTTTAATTAGAATGGATTGTTAGACATTTTCTTTTTTTTTTTTTTTTTTCTTATTTTATTATTTCTTAGAGAGAGAAAGAAAGAAAAAAAAGTTTCAACTCTTCGGGACACGCAAGAGCTGAAATTGATTGGCTAGCATTCTTCTTCTCTCTCTCTCTCTCTTTTTTTGGTTGAATATGATGGTATTTAGATCCTCCTATTTAGAATCCATATATTATTATTACCTTAATTGGGTAACAAAACAATCTTATAAAATAATGGTTGTAAATGTTTACAAAAAATAAAAAATAAAAAAAATTATGGTTGTAAATGTTAGGGAAAGAAGAGGTGGTGAGACAGGACAGGAGAAGAAGACAATATTGTTTTCTAACTTTGCTTGATATGATGAATTATTGAATAATTAGTCAATTTAGTCCCTTAATTTGTATATTTTTGTCAATATATATATATATATATAAAATTTAGTCAACAAAATACCTTTCAATTTAGGTGCAAGTTAAGTAGACGTATAACTCAATTGCTAGTCGTTTCATTTATGATTTAAAAAATCATTAAAAAAAGAAGAAGCAACAATTGGCACTATTAAAGGTTGGAATTTTTTGGTGGAAAATGAAAAAGAAAGATATAAAATCTAGTTGGACATCATGGAATGACACGAGCTATTTTAGATAGTCTCAAACTATAAGAGGACACATTTAAGTCAATTTACATTCAAATTAATTCATGTTCGAGTTAGGTTGGTCTCTTGCGAAAGAAAGTTTTGACTCTAAACTTTAAATAACCGTATACATGAGTTGAGATTTGAAACCATCAATCTCACTTAAGTCACGAGAACTTTTTATCAACTCACTTGCACCTTAGAGTTATCAACTCGAGATATATCTTTTTTGACATAACAAGAGCAGTTATCAAATAGTTAAAAATGAATGTTACTAAAAATTATAATCATGTTGTGACTTGCGAGTTCAGATCCTGCGAGGGAAAAGAAATAATAATATTGAAAAGGAAAAGATAAAGAAAAAGTCATGTCAAAGAGGTACGGGTTGTCAATTTGAGAAGGGAAGGAAGGGAGGAGAGGGGATCAATATGGTCCAGGAGCGCATGAACTTCACGTGGTACCATCGGCCCACACAGTTCTACTGCTAAAGATGGTGACTTTTTGTTGAAGAAAAAAATCATCGAAAATCTTATTGTGTCTTTTGTTTGGCTAAGATATATCCTTCAATCAGTCAAATTTGCCATATATATAAATCTATATATATATATATATATATATAATACCAAGTGTTGCTTTCATTTGTCCACTTGCCTGTTTTGCTAGTGTGTGTGTGTGTGTGTTTGTCTACTTATTAAAACTTAAAAGTAAATGACACTAACACAAAATATCTCTAGTCATTTGCATCACACGTACCTTTAACTACTAATGCTTGAGCAAAATCTTGTTTGTTTGGAGTGAGAGTATTTTTTTTTTTTTTTTAAGTATTCCGGTATCTGAACTCACACGGATCGACTAATCCGAATTCAGTTTGGGGTGCGTTCGCAGAGTCCAACTATTACTCGAGGGTGAGAGCCTAATCCAGAGCTTTTTAACGTGACACTAACCACCTCAGGGGGATTTGAACCCTCAACTATCCGCCCTGAGGAGAAGCATCGGGAGTCCGCTTACCAACTTCTCCAAGCTACTGGGTTGAGTGAGAGTATTTTAGTTTTCTCTCTCTAACCTAAAAACTTTTAAACAAGTTCGTTTTTAGATTAGACCTTTAAATCAAATTCACGTATAGATTAGTTTAAATTTGAGCTGAATTGGTCCTTTCTAAGAGAAAATTCCGATCCTAAATTTTAAGTAGTTGCATATATAAGTTAGAGCTCGAACCTCCAACCTTACTTTAAGTCATGAGAAATCCTTACCAACTCACTTGAGCTTTACGGTTATTATAAAGTTAATTAGATTACGAAATAGCATTATTGTTATTTAAAGCTTCATTAAAATGATAAAAAAAGAAGAAGAAGAAATCTATTTAAATTATGGTTTAGATAAATTAAATTTTTTATTTTCAGTTAATCAACAAAATACCATTGAAATCTCTCTATCTCTCTTTTTTGTTCCTTTTTAAAATAAAGTTGGGCTGGGTTCTTATACCAGGTTTGGGCTTGGTTTTTTTTTTCTTCTTAAGGCACAAGCTGTCATACATGGATCCCAAATTATAAAATGACATTTTTAAACCAATCTATATACGGATTAATCTCTATTCAATCTAAGTTGGTGTCTTGTGGAAGAAAGCTCCGACCTTAAATTTAAACAGTTGCATATATAATTGAAGTTTGAACCATCGATCACACTTAAGTAAAGAGAATAACATTATTGTTATTTAAAGCTTCATTTAAATGACAAAAACAAGGTGAATATATTAAATAATTTAAAAAAAAAAGAAAAAAAAAAAAGAAGAAGAAATTATAGCCTAAGGTCAAAAAATCCCACACACTGCTCTCCTAGGCAATTGTTTGTTTTATTACAAGAAAACCCACCTTGACAAAAGAGGTAAGATTTTTATGAAACTTGACCTAAATGTTTCTGTGAAATCAATTTGTTTATAATGTTAAGGTGGTTTCGTTTGTACGATTGTGGGTAGTTATAAAGACAAGGAAGATGCATAAATGTCACGACCCGGACCCGTAGGCCCAAGTCGCAACTATGGGCCTGCAGCACCCATAGTCAACTACTTGGTGTTGTCCTCACCGCACCAAAATGGATACCCCAAGTTGATTATGAGTACCTAGGCCCATTCTTATATACCATTATACATTTACTTATCATTTCGATGTGGGACGGGGTATCACATTCACCCCCCCTTAAGGCCTAGCGTCCTCGCTAGGGCCCAACCGAACATAATTGGACTCACCCAAGATCAACCGGTGGACGTCCGGGATTCTAGAGGTGGCTCCCACCCCTCGGGTGTAGCACTTAGTTCCCATAGTCCCGGGTTGGCTACCCGCTCGATACCACGTCACGACCCGGACCCGCAGGCCCAAGCGCGACTACGGCCTGGGCAGCGACCCACAATCAACTACTTGGTGTTGTCCTCACCGCACCAAAATGGATACCCCAAGTTGACTATGAGTACCTCAGGCCCATTCTTATATATCATACACTTTACTTATCATTTCGATGTGGGCGGGTATCACATTCCCCCCCCCTTAAGGCCTAGCGTCCTCGCTAGGCCCAACCGAACATAATTGGACTCGGCCCAAGATCAACCAGGTGGACGTCCGAGATTCTAGAGGTGGCCCCCACCCCCCGGGTGTAGCACTTAGTTCCCATAGTCCGGGCTAGCTACCCGCTCGATACCAACCGTCACGACCCCGGACCAGTGGCCGCAACTATATGGCGCCGAAGCCCCATAGTCAACTACTTGGTGTTGTCCTCACTGCACCAAAATGGATACCCCAAGTTGATTATGAGTACCTAGACCCATTCTTATATACCATTATACATTTACTTATCATTTCGATGTGGGACGGGGTATCACATTCACCCCTCTAAGGGCCTAGCGTCCTCGCTAGGGCCCAACCGAACATAATTGGACTCGGCCCAAGATCAACCAAGTGGACGTCCAGGGATTCTAGAGGTGGCCCCCCCCCCTCGGGTGTAGCACTTAGTTCCCATAGTCCCGGGTTGGCCCCGCGCTCGATACCAATTGTCACGACCCTGGACCCGTAGGCCCAAGCCGCAACTATGGGGCCCCGGCAAAGACCCATAGTCAACTACTTGGTGTTGTCCTCACTGCACCAAAATGGATACCCCAAGTTGATTATGAGTACCTAGGCCCATTCTTATATATCATTATACATTTACTTATCATTTCGATGTGGGACGGGGTATCACAATAAATGCATGCAAAGCAAACAACTTTGGACGGAGAAGTTTGTTTTCCGGCACCGGTTTCTCGTCCACTTGCTTTTGCTTATTTTGTTAGGTTACTAAAAGACAATAAAAGCATAGTGAAAAATATCTCCCCCTACTCTCTCATTTGTCTTCGAAATTTTTTTAGTCAGGACAAAGATTCAACTCAAAAACTTCTACTTCTACTGCATATTCACGACACCAAATGTGTTAGTTTGAATGTAAACATGACCCAAATGTGCTGTCTATAGTTGAAATCCATTCAAGACACCTCGTGTCCTAAGTAAAAAAAATTGATAATAAATTTAAACTTCAAGGCATAAGTCAGTTGGAAAAGACTTAATTCAAATCTCAACTCATGTATACAACTATTTAAAATTTAAGACTAAAGCTTGATCCCCTGCGCCTAGGGGTGCTCTCCCATAGTTTGGGATTGATTTGGGCAATTCTGATTTTATTGGCCTTATTCTGTGGATCAAACTTCAGTACATGGTACAGTCATCTCTGTTCCTATATTTTATGCTCTAGACAACATTGTTACCCCTCTCTCTCTCTCTCTCTCTTATATATATATATATATATATATATATCTATTATATAACAGCTATCCTCAATTGATACATAGGAAATTATATATATATATATATATATGAAGGAAAAATGGGAAGAGTAATGAACATGTTAAAGGTCATCTAAAGTAATATCAGATGGAACTTCATAGCCATAAATCATGGAGTAATCATCCATTTCATCACTTGTGAATTTTGGTATTCTCCAACTTCTTGTTAATTTAGAGTCATTCCCATTTGTCAGCATTTCCAATACCTGCCATTGAGATTATAAGCCTGCTTATATAATTCATGGAGGTAAATCAACTTAAGAAGGCAAGATAAAACAAAAGATTTACATACTTCAGTCATTGATGGGCGAGATTTTGAGGTTTGTCTGATACAATATGAAGCAGTTAGCACCAGTCTATGCAGTTGATCCATATCATATTTATCTTCCAGTTTTGGATCTACCAGTTCGTTTAACTTTCCAGACTCCATTAAGGGCTTCACCTGTTCGATACAAGAATATTTTAATCTTTTTGTCGTCATAATTTCAAGAAATATGGTCACTCTTAGAGTACTATTTGCTAACATTACCCAAAGAAGTAGATGTCGTTTGGATGAATCTACAGGAAACCTCCCAGTTATGATCTCCAGAAGGAGAATCCCAAATGCAAAGACATCTGTTTTCTCATCAACTATTCCATTGATGAAGTACTCTGGAGCTAAGTACCCAAATGTACCTTCTATTGGAATAACAGCATGATGTGTCCATTTGTTAGGCAACCATTTTGCAAGCCCAAAATCTGAAATCTGATATTGAACATGAACAGATTTGAGGGAAATGGACTTTAGCATGAAAACTCTATTTTGAACAGCTAATTTTTGTAAGAAACTATGTATAGCAGTGTTGTTGTACCTGTGGTTCATAATCTGGACCTAGGAGAACATTCGACGCTTTTATGTCACGGTGTATTATTCGATGTTTGCAACATTTATGTAGGTAATGTAAACCTCTAGCAATTCCAAGGGCTATTCTGTATCTAACTGGCCATTCAAGCAAGTTGTTGGGATTACCTGACAAAAAAAGGAAGGCCATGGTCAATAGCTGTGGTACAAAAAAAGAAAAGATTTTACAAGCTTTTGAATTCTGTGTCATATACCATGGAGTGCAGAGTCTAGAGTTCCATTTGGATAGAACTTGAAGATCAAATAGAGACCATTTTCCACACAGCAACCGAGCAGGCTTGCTGTGTTAGGGTGGTTGACATGCCCTATAACTCCTAGCTCCATAAGGAATTCCTTTTCCTTCTCTGCATTTGTACTATCCCTTGTTAGACACTTGACTGCAATGGTGCTTCCATCGTTAAGGTTACCTCGATACACCTCTGAGTAGCCTCCTTGTCCCACCAAATTATCTACATATATTGCAAGAAAATGGTTACCACTCAAAAGATGAATAGAAAATAAGCGATTTAAAGGAAATATTAATCATATCACCAACCTAGGTGAAAATATTTGGTGGCATTTGCTATCTGTTCATAGTTGAAACACTTGAATCCAGGCTGATACTTTTCTTTGTTGTAGAAGACATCATTTCGTTTCCTTGCATTCAGATCAAATGATGAAAACAAGAATGATGAGAAGCGCTTGAGTGGTGACATTGGTTTACTGGATACTTGTCCTTTCAGTTCAGGAGCAACTGGAGATTTTGTGTTGATGGATTCCTCAAAGCTAGAAGCATCATCCTCTGTACTTTGTGATTCTCTTTCACAGGCTTCAAGCACTGTCCTTGGCGAACCTTTTTCTCTTTCAGATTTTGAAACAGATTCATCATCGGATGAAGCAAAATTACTCATTTGACTCTCCTTTTCTAACCATCTTGAGCTTGACTGATGAAAATCTGTCAAATATAAACAGATCAAAATGTGCAATCAAGAAAGCCATCACATTATTCAGGTTTACAGTATCACAAACCTCTGTGTGCAGAATTGGACTTAAAATCTTGTTCCAAATGCCTATTTTTGCCAATCAGCACAAGTGAACAGCTATCTGGAACATGCTCACAACAAAACTTTTGAATTCTGCAATGTAGCCTGATTGCAGGAAGAAAGAATGTTACTTTTGTTACTAAAACCCCCAAGGAAATTTAATTTATGAGAAATTTCCTTACTTGTTAGAGTGGTTTCTTTTTCCACTTATTAGAAGAAAATCAGCAGAAATGTTTTTTGCTTCCTTAATCAGACCTTTTCCAACACTGGTGCTAAAACCAACTCTAGCCTCCAAATTCACCTAAATTGTAATATATTAGTTAATTCAGAATATGTAGTCTAAAAGCCTCAAGATATGAACATCAGAAATTTCTTGACAGGGTTTAACAGGTTAATTAAAGTTGAGCACCTGCTTAGATTGGCAGGTTTCCACAAATTCACCCATTATCGATATGGCAAAGGCTTTTGCCTGTCGAATTTGCTTTTGATATTTGGGAATCGATAGCCATTTGTTGTTCTCCTCTTTCTTTCTATCGACAGGTTTCTTGTTGATCTCTGCTGCTGCTTCACCAAATTTAAAAACATATATATAAACAGATGAAAGACCAGAACTATAGTATTAATTCATGCATGTGTATGAAACCAAAAAAAGAAACATTTACACATTTCAAACAACCAAAATTCTGATAGTTAATGCATACTGACCAAGAATATGTAAGGCCACTACAGTGTCATTTGGTTGAGCCAAAACATTGATGGCCCAAAAGAGCAATTCTTTGCTTTCTTCAGCATTCAGAGATATGCCAACAAGAATTTTAGTAGGCGCAGGAGGAATCATTTGAAATTTCAATAAAAAAAAGAGGGATTTCGATTGGAATTGAGTAGTATGTTCTTTATGTTTTGCTTTAACTGATCTTGTACACAACAAAATGATACACTCATCAAATATATATATAATGTGTGTGTAATGCAGAAACATAAATTATTATGATTACTAGACAAGTGAGACCACCTTAGCTCATTCAAATATTCTTGTTTAAGAAGCATAATGTAACTTTTACTGTTGCAAGTGAAGAACTGCCTTACACACACACACACACTCTCTCTCTCTCTTTCTCTCTCCGTAAAAGTATGGTACTTTTGGATGACAATTAAGTGTTTCTGGTTGGGTGCTTTGAGGGATAAGCAAAGGTAGTGACATCTATTTCAAATTGTCTTGTTACATAAGCCAAGAGAACTCTCCTCTCTGACCTGCATTTCTTAAGTTTGGTAGAAGAGGTTGTGTGCTGCCACAGCCACCCCACAAAACAGACTTCCCCTACCACCCCACCCCCCTTTCAACCCCCACCCAAAGGGAGTCTTCCATTTCATACTTTTCTTATGGTTGTTATGCTTCCTCTGTGCGTCTGTGAGAGAGTGGCTGATAATTACATGACCATAGTGCCAAATGATCATCATCAAGATTGAAGCATAATCTTTCAATAATCAAATGGGGCTAACTGAAATTCTTTCTGAACCAAATAGAAGATCAGAACAAATTTGGTAATATCACAATCATTGCTGAAAAAAACAATGGGGAAAAGATCTATCAAGATTTCAAACCCTCATTTCTTGTAAACCATACATCACAGCAGAATCTAATTAACTTCAAAATTAACATCCAGCAACACATGGGAAACAAAAAAAATTCAAACTTTGCAGATAATTCATGAATTAAATAAGCCATATATTTCTATCTATTATTCGCAGTTTTCACAGAATTCAAGCTTAAAATGGACATCAAAGTAGAAAATCACATCAAATACAACCAACCCAACCCAGTCAAGGCTTCAGTGAAGCTATGAAGCCGCTACATCAATAGAATCGAACAAGAAATTACTGGGAACTCTCTCAAGAATCAAGATCTGACAGCTTCGTTACATTCTACGGGTTCAGAAAACCCTCTTTCTTGTTCTCCTGAAATCCAATTTAACCATTCAAATTCTCCTCTTTTTTCTTCATAATTACAAAATAAAACTCCATTTTGTCCATATTTAACCCTTCAAATTATCATCAGATTAAAACTTTTTTTGAAGGACACTGGAATCGGAATTGGAACTGGAAGATGTTCTTGAAACTTTGAAAATTGGATGATTAGGTGGTTAATGTTTTAGATTACTAAATCATATCATCACAACTTTTTGTCAACTAACAAATGATTAGTTGCTGCATTTGTCATATTAAAAATGCAACAAAATTATCCCTTTAAAAGAAAGTCAAATTCTTCTTTTGCCAGGAAGTAATAAATATAATTAAAGAATATATATATATATCATATTAATAGTACTAAGTAGTGTAATTTAGGTATTAATTATATTTGTAATGATTATTTTAAAGTCAAATCTCCCTGGGAGTGGGAGGAAATGAATTTAAAGTGTAGATGCCTTATCATAATCCACAAAGCCCCATATTTTGTCCGAAACTTTTGATATTCGGACCAGTAGGGAGTGACTTAACGTAAGCCCATTAATTTTCTTTTGGACATCATATTATAAATTGGTCTTCCTAAGTCCTCGGTTTGATTGTGAATATTATATTACTTTTGTCTATGTAAGAGGCATGCTAAAACTTTATTTTTGAGTAAAAGTTAAATTTGGCGGACACAATTCGTGTCAAATCTGGATTAGTTGGAGTCGTGATGACTTCAAAAAATTGTCTAAAAAAAAACCAACATCTATTAATTTTAGTGGGGTGAGTTTGATTTTCAATACACAAGGTTTTGAGTTCCAAGCTTTCCTACGGAGAGATAGGTGTAAAAAATATATATATATATATATTATACCAATTTATACTATAAGTATCATATCAAAATTAAGATGAATATCTTTTATTCATAGTAAACAAAATATGAATATTCTAAAAGATTACGAGTATGACATTCGTTATGAGTGGTATGTAAGAGTATAGTCCGAATTGAATCGAAATTAATAGTCTTTGGTATTGTAGTCTCTCTTAGCAATGGAGGAAAGAAGCTTCTTCATTTTGCCAAATGGTAATACTGCGTCAAAGTCGTCCGGAGAACTCACTGTGGCTGGAGCTTCATCTTTAGCAGTCCTTGCCTAATGTCCAAATTCAGAAACAAACAATTTTACTATCATTATTATTATTATTTTAATTTTTGAAAAAATAAATAATAATAAGGAAGAAGAAAACTTCAAGAAAATAAGTGAGCATTAATGTGCCAAAAGGCTTCAAATGAACCCTTTCTGAAAATCCATTAAAAAGACAATAATTCTGAATATAAATGAATATATATATATATATATATATATATATATATATATATATATATATATATATGTAGTAATTGCAAGGTTTGGTCAATATGGAGAGAAGTCTCCATCATTACCTCTCGTTGGAGATTAAGGCAAATGGTTAAAAAAAAAATTATGTATTAACAGTCCAAAATGGTATGATTATTATAATTATGATTTTTGTTGTCATATTATATAAGAAATTCTTTAATTAGTCAATTCCATACATTAAATTTAATATAGATTTTTATACAGCAGAAATGTTTGCTGAATTATGAAAAAATCTTGAGCTCCATCTGAATTAAATTCCATACCTTAAATTTAATATAGATTTTTTGTTACACCATTTGGTATCCAAAGTCATCACGACTTCATTAATACAAGTTCGACCCGAGTTGTGTCAATAGAGTCCAACTCTTACTCGGTGAAATACCTCACTCTGACTCTTAAATGGCGCTCACAACGAGTGTTGAACCTTCGATCTCTTGTAAAATTAATAATCCGCACTTTTCTATTGTGCCAAACCAAAGAATTAAATTTAATATAGGTTTTTATACAGCAGAAATGTTAGCTGAATTTTGAAAATCTCTCAATCTATGGCTCTATATATTTTATACAAAAATTACAACATATTCTGCTGCACAAAGTAAATGACAAAGGTCTTCTTTTAGGAAAGAAAATTCCAAATCATAACCAGCTAATGGAAAAAACAAAAGAAGTCTTTGAGTCACCACCCTACAAAATATAATATATATAATATATATATATATATATATATATATATATATATATTATGTGTATCTAATTAATGAATTATTAAACCATTGGTTTACATAATTTAAGCATTTACTAATGTGTAAAGGTTGAGTTTAATACTTTAATTCTGCATTTGAAATCTGTCAAAAGAATTTACAATACAAAATAAGTATAAATAGGATGTAAGATATTTCTTTTGACACAAATTAATAGTTTAAGTATGATATATTATCATTAATAATCCAATTTATTAACATGTTATTATCCTTTTGACTTTTATATATATATATATATATTAAAATAATATATATATATATATATATATATATATATATATATTATATGTGATAAATGATCCTTAAATTCCATAAGATGCTAATTAAATACAAATAAAAGCAATATATCTTTTAGGGTTCTTGGGAAAATAACATAATTGAAAACTACTAATCAAAAGCTACAAAATTTAATACAACTCTTTTTTTTTTTTTTTAAATGACAATTATATATGCTCATGAAAACTAAAGAACACATATACACACATATAATAACATATAAAATATATATATATATATATATATATATATATATAAATGAACTGAAAACAAAATGATATTTCGAAAAACAACACTCAATTTTAAGAATCTAACTATATAGGGTTTTTGATTTTAAGTTCATCACATGCAAACAATTCTGAATTTATATAATATATATATATATAATATATATATATATATATATATATATATATATATATATATATATATCAAATCTTTCTGTCTCCAAAACGCTTGTATGGCTCCTTCATTCTCTGAACATCCATGGCTCCAAACACACCATATGCACTACTTTCATCTTCTTTTTCTTCTTCTTGTCTTCCACCTTTATGATCATCATCATCGTCATCATCATCGTCATCATCATCAAGAGCCAACAAATCATCTCCATACTTAATGCTCTCAAGTCTATGTTGCATCATCCCACCATAGTTATTAGGTCCATAGCCTTTAAGCAAAGCCACCACTTGTTTCATATTAGGCCTTTTTTCTGGTTCACTTTGAACACACAATGCAGCCACATTAATGGATTGTTTCAGCTGATTTTCATCTACATTGTTGTTTCCACGAGATAGTTTTGGATCAATAAGTTCTTTAAACCTGCCTTCAGCTATGAATGGTTCAGCCCATTCTGTAATGGTTCTTTTTACACCACCTGGAAGTTTCTCTATTGGCTTTCTTCCTGTTATTATTTCTAAGAGAAGAATTCCAAAGCTGTAAACATCACAACTTTCTGATACTTTTCCCCACATTGCATATTCTGGTGCTAAGTAACCTAATGTGCCTTTCACTCGAGTTGTCATGTGGCTTACTCCTTCTGGAATCAGCTTTGCGAACCCGAAATCGGCTACCAATGGCTCAAAATCTGAGTCTAGTAGCACATTGCTTGCCTTTATGTCTCTGTGAATGATATGGGGTGTAACTTCATGGTGCAAATACCTATTTATGAGAGTCAAAATATGTTATATGATAATTCTTTTTCATAAGATATCATTATCGGACTAATTAATTCAGGAGAAATCGTTAATACTATAACATAGTTAAAATATTATAAAGTCATCTACAAAGTAAGTGGAACTAAGGAATATTGAACAATTGAGGCTTGGTGAAGGATCTCTCAATTTAACTCGACTTAATACTCTTTTTTAAAATTTTTTGTAACTCGAGAAATCTTCAAGACTATAGAACACAATTAAAAATATGCAAAAAATGTCTTTAACGTGAATCAAACCCAAAACTACTAACTTAACAAGTTTTGTGTAGGACCTCTAGATTTAACTCGAAAGAGTGAGAAATCTTTAAATTAGGCTTGTGTCTTTATCCCATTTATTTATTACATATGACAATTTTTAAGTCAATTTAACTGTATAAATGATTAGAGAGAGAACTTACAATAAGCCTTCAGCGGATCCAAGGGCAATCTTCATTCTTTTTTTCCAATCTAGACGAACTTCTCCGGCAAATTGGCCATGGAGATGTGAAAGCAAACTGAGATTAGGCATGTAATCGTAGACAATAAGCCTTTGGTCTGTTGCTGCACAGTATCCTCTGAGTCCAAGAAGATTCTTGTGTCTTACCCTTCCAAGAACTTCAACTTCCACTGCAAACTCCATCTCAGCTTTTGAATTCATAGATTTCAACTTCTTAACCGCTATCTGCATACATATTAAAAATTATTTTCTGTTCAAAGTCTTGGCGTGACTCCATCGAATAATCTCCGTTTTAGTACCTTCCTATATATTGAGTCACACTTAATGTAAAATTCACTAAATGATACTTTATTTCTTTGCTTTTGTATCCCTAATATACTTATTAGACGGATATTGTGACCGGGACTAAAAATCATGATGATCATGATATATATATATATCTGAATCACTGATACTAATATGGATGAATATGATGGATATTGTGACCATTAAAAACTATGATCATCATGATATATATATATATATCTGAATCATTGATACTAATACGGACGAATATGATCATTGATATGCCACCGGGACTAAAAACCATGATCATCATAATATATATATATTACATAGGTATGTACCTGGAGACCATCGGAGGTTTTACCCCAGTATACACTTCCGAATCCACCTTCTCCAAGCTTGTTATCCTCACTGAAGCCATTGGTTGCAGTGTGCAATTCTTTATACGTGAAAATTCTCCATGAAGTAGCAGTGCTTCCACCACCTGCTGGTGGTGATGACAACCTACAAAGATACAATAGAGAGATGTGATCGGTAAAATGCAATCAGTCGGCCAAAAGTGAATCATGATCATGAATCAATCCATCGCAACCGTTCTTGATATATATATATATATATACGTACCCTTGTTCAACCTTCTCCGCATCACAGCAACTGAGAATTGAACCCATAGAGGTGCATGCACGTACTGCCTATACCCTATGCCAAGACAATAATTAAGACTAATAATTATATAATCTGCAGGAAGTGTTCTGCTTTTAAACCTTCAAAAAATTTCAAACTTGGTGGTTTCTCTATCATGAGACAGCCGTCCGTTGCCGGCTAAAATATAAGAGCGTAAAAGGGATACATATATATATATATATATATATATATATATATTATATATTGAATATACCAAGAATAATGAAAATGACATATTTTATTTATATACCCTTAAAAGTTATGAAATCAAGATTAATTATTTATCATATGTTAAAGAATACGAACCGAATTTTGATATGGACTAACTTGAAATTTCATGGTATTACTCGATTGGTGAAAATTTTTTTAAGGAGAAAATTCGAGGGTTTGTGGTAGTAGACCATAACCCACCACTAATCATGTGGGGGAGTAATACATATATAAATATGACTCTCATATTAATTGATCTATATACATAAGTCAATTTTTGGGGCAATATATATATATATATATATATATATATATATATATTATATTTCTCCTACTTATGCATAGCTTCCATTTGTTTTAAGTAGTGGAATTCCAAGTTTAATATTGAAAGTCCATTGTCTTTCTCATCATAAGTCTTAGGACACAAACCTAAAACAAAGGTAATCCGTACTATTTTTGGAAACAAATAACGGTAAAATTGAATTCACACAAAACAAAATAAAGAAAAGACAAATTTTTCTCTACGTAAAATTTGAGGAAAAACTTAGATAAGAAGGGCTTATATATTATATCGTAACAAAAGGACAGACAAATTGTAACTAAAAAGGAAGGAATATTAGATTTTCTACTTCTCTCAATAATTAAGATTCCAAATTAATCAATGGAAGATTCAGTCATTTTACTAAAATAATATGTTATTATTTTTTAAAATATTGTTTAAGATGCATAAAAAATTATCGTCCTTCTTATAATAATTGATTAACGTAGGTGAACTGATAACGGAGTTCGAGGGTTTGAACCTCGATTTGTGTATGCAACTATTTAAAAATTGGGGTCAGAACTTCCTCTCATGCAAGAAACCAACCTGACTTGACTTGAATGAAGATTAGTCTAAATATGAATTAGCTTAAAAGTGTCATCTCATAGTTTGAAATTTATCTAGGGCACCCCGTGTCCTTATGGAAAAAATATATATTGTAAGGAATTCTAAAAGAAATTATTATTATTATTATTTTTCTTTTTTTGAAAAATCTTAAATTTTATCATATGTCGAACTCATGATCTTACATGTTATAAGTGAGGATGTTACCAACATAGTTACACCTTCTTGATATGGGAAAGAAATTATTTTGTTTTAGTTTATCTTGGTGGACAACTATCTGGATTCAGTTGGGTTGGGTCATGAAAACTGATAAAGATAAAAGTGTATCTATTATAGCCGGCCCAAAAGTACTCTGGGCCTCTGGATCTAGTTCTCCATCGGTACTACTTAGTACCACTATCATAATTGTTAAAATGATTTTTATTACAAAATTGACTTGAACATGTGACAGTGACAAATTATTATCTTCAACAATTTAGCATTATTATAGATTATATGATATTCGAAGTTATTATTATGATTAATTTAAATTTAGTAAAAATTATTCTTATAGAGTTTAACTCTTGCTTGGAAGTAAGTATTGTTGTGACTTTTACATGGCTTGTGCTCATATTAAGTGTGAAACTCATGATTTGAATTTAAAATGTATTTTTCCATTATGCTAAACAATTAATTGAAAGAGGAAGTTTATGCATATTATAATATATATATATATATATATATATGTATATGTATATATTTATATAACTCATGAAATGAACTCAAAAGGGAAAAAAAATGTAAAAGTTATAATTATTGGAGCAAAAGAAAACTTTTTAATTCCACCAATTAACTCATAATCTTTAAGTCCACAAGCTTTTGAAACATGGCATATGTCTAATTATTTACTTTGTTTTTAGACCAATCATTTAAATTTATTTTTACATAAAAATAGATCAAAGAAGAATGCTATGAGAAATATATGTCAATCCCACAATAAAACAAACTTCCATCCATGGTTGTAGTTTTCAAAACTTTTTTTCAATGGAAAGAAGAAAAAAACTCGAATTCCAACACTCAACTCCACATTTTCTCCTTTTCTTTTTTGTTTTCTTCTCTAAAATGATTGAATTGATATCATTTTCTTTCTTTCGTTTATATATATATATTGTGTTTTGCCCTTAAAAAACTAGCTAATCATTGGCTAATAATTGATCATCATCATTTTGAACAATCTCTTCATGTGAAGATCAATTGTGATTTATATTTAAATAAATTTATGTGAACTTAATTATAATTAATTAATCACGAATATGAGGTCATAGTATTGAAACAAAGATTTCTGAAGATGTGAAATCACAAGTATAAGTTTAACACATGCAGAGATGAGTTTATACGCTCTAGTTTTGAGAATCTTCTCGGTCAAAAAAATATATAACGTTTAGAAGATAAGTTTGAGCAGTGGGATACATATATATATACACACATGAGGTGGAGAAGAGTTCTTGGATCAATTTATAAGTAGCGACTTATATTGTGGAGAATGCAAATAACAATATATACGAGTATTCTTGTTCTCACAATAACTTGCACTATTTGGTGTGGATTGTTTGACCCGTGATTCTCTTAGTGGACGTTGCTATAACTTTGCACTTCCTTTACATGCTTCAACATATATATATATATATATATATATATATATATATATATATATATATATATATATATTAAATCGAGTTAAATTAATAAATTTATCTTATTAAATGCTATAATCGAATTTCTGCTATTATACTTTTTGTTAATTATTGTGCACGTATTGAATCTTATTTATCAATCTAACACATGAAAGAATATATTAAAAAATAAATTTAATACATTTCTATCAACTTACACGTTGTAGAACATGCAATCGAGAATTTAACAATATATTTTATTTATATAATTTTGTTGTTCTCTTATAAGAGAAAGGTGAGAATGACTTCTCCTTTGGGAAAGAAAATATCATCACCACATATATTTCCGCTCCTACAAAAATGTTTGATGAGATCATATATTATTATTATAAGATATATATGTGGCCAAACGACATTGAATTAACGAAGCTTTTGATCAATGACCTTCTCTGTTCATCTTTAATGGAAGTCAATTACAGTTCCCAATATTTCTCATGACTTCATCATGCCATGCACTATATACACACATATGTGTATATATATATATATATATATATATATATATATATATATATATTTCACTTTTAGAGTTTCTCACGTAATACTTTGAAGAGGATCTAACACGTAATGTATAGATATATACATACAGAGAGAGAAAGATAGATGGATACGTACATATATGTATGTATGTTTGAGGTTGCAGAATATATATATGTTAAAAAATATCAAGAGAAATAACTAAACTCTCTCTCTCTCTCTCTCTCTCTCTCACTCTCTCTCTCTAATATTGATCTTGCAGTTTTGCTTAATTCAAAGAATTTTTTTCCAGATGCCAGAAGACTAAAGAAGGGAAAAAAACAAGGAGGAAAAAAAAAAGAACGATCGTACTTATATGGTTTCTTATGATTGATGGAATATAGTAAAAAAAAGAGGTCCATTTCTATCTCCATCTAAATATACTTATATTTGCGGCCATTCTCCGTCGCTAGAGGGAGGAAACAAAATATATATATATATATATATATAATTAGTATAGAAAATTCTTCAGCTAAAAAGAAAAATGGACGGACAATAGAGACTCGGTAAAGCAAGATGTTTCAGAAGCAGAATATGCAAAATGGATAGAATATAAAACTCAAGGGAAGAAAAAAAAAAAATTGATTAATAAAATCTTAAGATCGCCAATCAAAGTAAGCATGCATGCATGCATGATCGAGAATCAAGAAGAGATTAAAAACACTATATAATTGAAGTTGCAGACGAACGTACAACTTCTTGATAAATTAGGTTAAATTTTGGAGGACATCATTTGTTATATATATATATATGACATTATTTTATAAAAATTTTAGGGAAAATAGATTTAAGGGATGAAAGTATTTTAATTTTGGTTTTATTATTTTTTTAGTTTTATCTCTATGTTTTGAAAAAAAAAATATTTATTTTTTTATTTATTGTATGCTCGAGAATTAAGTTGTAAAAGATGAAAAATTAGAATTATTTTCTTTTAGGTGATGTTCTATGTGGGGGAATATAAAAAGGAAAAATGAAATGATGTCTCGTATGAGGAAAATTGCATAAGCTACTTTTAACAAGAATATAATGTCTCATATATATATATATATAACATATTATCTTGTATTGTCTCATCATTCTCTATTAGCTACAAATGTGTATGGCATATAATATATATATATATAAAAAAAACATTTCCTTGCTTAAAAAAAAAAAAAAAAAAAAAAACTCTTATAAAATTTCTCCTCTTAGTTTAATTTGAACTCTTTCTCTCTATATCTTCATCTTTACATAAGAAATTTTGCAAAAGAAATATATATATATATATATATATATATATATATATATATATATATATATATATAATGGTAGGAATATAATGTCTAAACGTCATTGATGTATTCCTAGTAAGGAATGCATTTCTTTCATTATCCTCTCTATACATAAATAAAAGACATTTTCAATATATCAGATTTGTAGTTAGCAAGAAAACAAAGGAATTTATATATACACATACATACATACATACATACATATATATGTATGTATGTATATATATTATAAAGAAAACAAAATGGAGGGAGGATAAGAAAAGCAAGAGTGGAGTATGACTCCTATACTCGTCAAATATTACTTTCTTCTCTTAAGTAAACGATCCGAAATGTTTAGCATTGGAAATTCTATATATATATATAGAGAGAGTGAGAGAGAGAGAGAGACAGAGGGTATATAAAAAAATAGTAATATATATATATATATATATGCATTGCGTTTTCTGAATGCCGCATATATACTCTCTCTGATCATGATTGATATCCAATATTTTTTCTTCTATTTTTTTCTACAAAAGGAGTGAAAGTAGAAATGTTCTTGTTATTTAATTAGATGCTTGGTTGCTTTTTTTTTTTATATATATAAATATATAGTTTAGATTTTATATTTTTTCTAATATTAGAAGGAAAAATTCTAAGGTTCATGTATTTACACAACAAAAGTTAATGAATTTTCTATAATTAAAGTGTATATCTTTTCATTTTTCTTTTAAATTAATCAATTTAATGGGAAAAAGATTACGATTAGATTGTTCTGTACGCACTATAATTATATAATTTCAGCTTCACTTAAAATATTAATATTTATTTTATCACAAAGATTAAAGGCGAGTTTTGAATCTTTATAAATAAATTTATATAATATTGAATCACATAAATTTTTATATTTTTTTCTATTAATTTATTATATTAACATTTTTTTTTAAGCAAAAGTTTGCAATGGATAAATAAAATTAATAGAGAAAATACATTATATTGTTAGTTCATTTTATAAAGAAACTTTTGACATAAAGCCAATACAATTAAAGTGGTGCATTATTATGTAAGAAAAGCATCATGACCTCTTCT
The DNA here is from genome assembly GCA_025388415.1 of Cynanchum wilfordii. Taxonomy (NCBI): domain Eukaryota; kingdom Viridiplantae; phylum Streptophyta; class Magnoliopsida; order Gentianales; family Apocynaceae; genus Cynanchum; species Cynanchum wilfordii. The sequence goes on from JAHSUH010001386.1 coordinate 2,238,430, forward strand.
TTTTTCTTACAATGATTGTCCTCACAATGATTGTCCTCGGGTTTATATATATTACTATTCATTTATTTATTTATAAACTACAACTTAAATTATTGCAAACCGATCAGTTAGTAGCAGTCTTACTTATGAGTTTGATGGTCATGAGTTCAAGACACATTAGAAATTAAAATTTCTAAAAAGAAAAAATATATATATTTATATATCATTAACATAAAAAATCTTGTAAAAACAAGATAAAGATTTATTCCAATAAATGTTTCAATTAATTTTTAATCCTACTACCTTCTTCTGATGTAATCAATAATATATGGTGAAAACCTCCCCCAACTAGCTAATGGTCGTATTCCTAGACACATACACACAATGATATATATATATATATATATATATATATATATATATATATATATATATATATATATATGTATATATATATATATATATGTATATATTATTTAATGTGGGGAGGCTAAAGTTTATGCAACCCACTCAACAAGACAATGCTTGCTGTTGTGTACCACTCTCTCAAAAAAGGTAATCATTCATTTTTCATATCTAATATCCTTAATAATCTCTTCCATATATATATATATATATATATATATATATATATATATATATATATATATATATTCTTCATCATCCAATGTTATTTTCCGGTTCCAACCATTCATATGTATATATATTGATTGTTTTTGTGCTAAATTATACAGTGATTAATATGTTTGCCTTCCAACCAATATAGTGTGGTCCAATGCATTCAAAATCAGGTCCACCTGAAATATAATTGCAATTATTGTAAAAATCTTATGATTAATATATATATATATATATATATTTTTTCATGGAATAAAATTTTATAATTATTAAAAGTAATTAGTCATCATAAAGAATTTGATAGACTTGATTTTAAATTAATTACTTTTCTTATTTTGATTTATATAATAATAATGTGAAGACTACTAAATTAAAGTTTATATCATAATTTTTCTACTTTGGACTAATTTAGGAGTGATTAGGCTTAAATTACGGAAAGATGCGTCTCTAGCATGCTCGAGATTCACGTGTTTTCATCTTGGTGGGTGAAGTGAAACATCAAAAAAAGACAAACCAAATCAATTATACTATCGTCTTTTCACTTTTTTTTTTTTTTTTTTTTTTTTTTATAAAAAAAAAAAAAACAAGATACTTCATGATGTTATTAGGTTGGATGAAAATAAATAAGCATGTCCTACCTATTTAATATATATCTATATATATAAAAAGTTAATTTATCTGATATTAGATAATTAATGCATATCATTCAAAAGGTATGTTTGAAAAAGGGCAATAAAAAAAAAAAAATATATATATATATATATATATATTATTACATAGGTTGTACTATTTTTTATTTCAAGTCTTTTTCCTTCGTTTTTTTCATGGATAGCGACGAAGAAACTTAAGTGAAAGATTGTAACAACTCATTTCAAACCAATTTTTTTATTTTTTTTATATAATAAAATTTAACACGTAAATAATAATTAATAAATTTAAAATTAAATTTTTTTATTTTTATATTAAAATATTACGTAAACTAAATAAATAAAATATATATTTTCTTCATTAGGAACTAAATGTGGACAAATATTTGAATGAGTTTGTATTATAACCTAAAACTTAGTGATGAGGTCAGCTTTAATATTGAAAAGTACTTGTTCTTCCTTTTTTTTTTTTTTTTTTTTTGGCAAAATAATGGATTTATTAAATTTTATGATTTAAATTAATATTCTTTCGGTTTTTTACTTGCCAAAAATTTTAAAAAAAATACATATTTTTATTCCTTAAAAACCGAAGGGAGGAGTAAAGATTATTGAGAAAACATAACTCAATTAGTAACTACTTCACTTTGTAACTAAAAAACATGCATTCAAGACATGTTTGAGAAAGAATACACCTAAAAAATTACACACTTTTATTTCTTAAAAAAAGGAGTAATAAAGATTTGTTGAAAACACGTAATTCGATTAATAACAACTTTACTTTATATTAAAATAGTCATACATTCGAGACATGTTTGAAAATTTGATTTAAATTAAAAATTATTTCCAAAAAAGGTATTTTTATACAATGAAATATATATAGTATATATAAAGAAAACATAGTCAGAAAGGGAATTACGTTACAACAGTATTCAAAGTGCAACAGAGTGGCTTTTTTTTCTTCTCAAGTCGCCGCATCAAAGTGCACAGAGATGCATTGCCCTAGCTTTACTCATACACGTGTTAAACCCCAAGCGGCAACACCAACTAACCGACGCCAACATTATTTACCCGTTCCCTTCAATTTTTTTGGCCATCCGATAATTAATCACGATTTCAATTAATTCAAATTAATTCAAATTTCCGAGTTGAGTCTGCAGAGTCCAATTCTTATTCGGGCGAAAGCCTCTCATGCGCCTCAGACGCAGCGCGCATAAACAGTCGACCCTCAATCTCTTGTAACATTTACAATCTCATTATGCCAAGTCAAATTGACTCTCTTCATTTAATGTCTCATTGTTTTCCTTGCTTCATCTAAAATAAAGCAATGATATTGTTCGCTTTAAGTAAAATGCATTAATTGAATAAAAAAATTTTAGATTAAGTAATCTCTTAAATAAATAATAAAGAATTATAGGTCACAACATATTTATTTATTTATATATTCATCTTTGGGTTTTTTGTTGTTCCATAGAATAATAAAATAAATATATGTATATATAATGTACATGATAATTTTAATCATGATGATATATATATATATATATATATATATATATATATATATGTATATATATTCCATTTTATTTCAGATCCCAAATTAAGGGGTAAATTTGTAATTTGACTGAGATGAAGAAAAAAAAATGAAATGATAAAAAAAGGAATGGTAAATCAAGAAGATGTGATGAGAAAGCTGGAAATGAACTTCTTTCCATTAAATCTCCTTCAAAATTATATACATTTCCGGAAAACTGCAACCAAAATTAAAAATTTCCAAATACCCCACAAAGGGTTTCTCATTCTTTTTTTTTTTTTTTTTCTCTTTAAAATCTAAGCTAACTCTGCATCTCTTTCCCAATTCTTGGATTTTTTTTTTTTCTGGTTTTCTGAACTATATATAATCTCTCTTCTGGACTGATGGGCAGTTTTCTTGAAAAATTCTTCAACATATCCCGACAAAGGCATGCTTGCCATTTCTTGAAGTACTCAACGTATCAATCAGAAGAAGAAAGCAGCACCATATCCAAGATTTGCAGAACCCTCTTTAATTAACCACCAAAATACTTTAAAAATTAAAAATTTATTGAACCTGACCACCATCATCATCATGTGCTGCAGTGTCATGGCCAACAGTCTCCATGGCTAAATTTGTCATTTCCAACTGCTGGGTGTGGGTGTGGGTGTGGGTGACAGTAGTAGTACTACCATTTTCATCTTGCTTTTTCTGATCTTCATTTTCTTCACCGCCCGATGAAATTGATTTCTCGGTGCCGTAGTCGGTGCTGCTGCTACTACTACAACTATTACTGCCGAAAGATGATGCTCTGCTTGACGTCATTGGTGTAGCCAAGCAAGTGGGTTTTTCTTGACCAGGCATGATCACCAGAAACTGGGGTGGTGCTAATTTTTTGTTCTGCTTTTCAGATTCATCGCCATTAATGGATTCACCGGCTTCGAGATCGCGGTCGTTGTTGTTATTGTTGTTTCCTCCTTCAAGATAACCCGAAAGTCTCCAGTAAGAGCAAGCAAGAATCAAGAGAGCAAAAGCAATTAGTCCCAACATGGCAGCCAGTCCTCCGAAGAGGTACGGCACCGGTGAGTGCCACGGTGACCGCGGTGCCGCCGGCGCTATCGGTGTTTCTACTATTGTCATTGTTTTCTCAGCTGCTGTGTGTACCATGTATCTCAACCCAGCCATAATTTTTTTTTTTCCTTTTTCTTTTGCTTTCTTTTTCTTTAACTTTGTGACAATAATTCAAAAACAAAAGAAGAAATTATGATCAAAGAAGGAAGCTTTAAGCTATGAGGTGTGGTTGTTTCTTGAGGAGGGAGAAAAGAGAGAAGCTCAGGTGTTCATTTATAGAGGGAAAAGGAAAGTGGCTATAGCTATGGATGAAGAGGGCTGGGAGGGTGGGGGGAGAGGGGAGAGGTGGATTTTTGTTTTCTGGTGAATTATGTCGTCATCTGGTGGTGCATTAGGAGTAAACTTGGGGGGGGTCTACATTGTTTATGCTTTTTGTATCTAAGCATACACAATGGAATGCACTTTGAAAGAAAAGAAAAAAAAAAAAAAAAAAAAGGTGCACAAACAAATTAAAATGATGTGATGAGATCAGAGAATCCCAATGGTGGGAATTTGCATTCATGTTGTGGGAATTTGTTTTTGATGTTATTAATATTTTTTTTCTTTTTTTTTTTTATAAGCTATTAATATTTTCTTTAACAAAGAGTATCGAATATAATGATTTTACCATGTTGAGAATCAAGATTTATATATAGGGTTTCTCTTTAGACATATATATATATATGCGGGTGGGGAATTAACTATATGAATGAAATAGAAGCATGCTTATAATTAACCCTTTTCACTATTATTCTTTTTCTTTAGAAATTTCAAGGAAATTAGGTTAATGAAAAGAAGAAAAGTACAAATATACATACATACTTATATATATATATATATATATATATATATATCTTTATATGGTACAACAAATTTGAATGGTTTATTTTAGTTGATCAAACTTATCTCTACGACAAAGATAATGGAAGTTCTATATTAATAGGGCAAATTCTTAAGTTTGGTCCTCAAACTACTTTGGAAATGCAAAATTTTGTTTAATTTTTATATAAATATATTTTGTCTATTTGTAGGAATTATATATGAGTTAATCTTCTTCTTTTCTTTTTTTAAATTTTTATTTTATAAATAAAGAAACAAGGACAAGATGTGGATATTAATTATGTGCAAAAAGAACAGTGGTTAATTTTCTTTGTCACCACTGATTAAGGCATATATATATATATATATATATATATATATATATATATATATATAGGTTTTTTTTTTTTTTTTGTTCATAAGAATAATGATGATGAGGCAATCAAGTCCCTGAGTTTTCAATTAATTTCATTGTCGGATCATATGTCAATTACAGATAAGATCAGAAAATGTGAATTTTTGCATTGTCAAAAGATTACATGATTCTCTTCTTCTTCTTCCATTTTATTACAGGCAAAAGTCAACTCCTCCCAGTTTGGCAAAAGAATTTTGTACTTATGCTTTAAACTACTACTTCTCTATGTCTTCGTTCAATGTCTGCACGTCGCATATATCTTCCTTTCTATCTAGCTAGAGCTAAGCTAAGAACACTTTCATTGTTGCCAAATAATTGTTTTGAATGACTCTCCCCTCTCTCTCTATATATATATATATATATATATATATATATATATATATTACACACACACTTCTTATGCATGTTAACAGATTAGGTCAGTAACTAGTACATTATAGATTCGAATTAGGATGATTGTAAACCTCATATGTGCATGGTATATATATACCTACTAAGGGTATATACGTAATCATACATACAGACAGATTTGATCATAAGCACGATAAGTATATATAACTCATTAAGGGTTGAATGTGATCAAGGGTATAATTGTCTTCTTATATGTATCATACATTGCATTAATATTAAATAAGTATCTGGATATCTGCGCCTACAAAAGGATTCATGATCGCCAAACAAAATGTATCACATTCTTATCTTTACTTTTTAGCTTTAATATATTTGTTGTTTACTGTCTTAAGCATCGGAGCTTCTTTGGAAGAAATCTCCCTCCCTTTTTTGCAAGATAAGAGAGTCTTGATTCGACAGAAAAACTTCTCGAATAGTAACAAGGGTCGTTCAACTACATTAATATGTTGATTATTATTCTCATTAATACACTATAAAAGAAGAAAAATTAGGTTAGTAAAATATATTTATAATTCACCGTTAATTAAAAAGATTTTTGGTATCGTAATTTTTAATTTTTAATTTTTAATCAGAGAATTAGGAAATTCCACAATTTTTAATTTTGTAAATCTTTATCTAGATACATCATTTCGTATAAAAGATCAATGAATAGATGTTTATGGTACCATTTAATTGATTAAAAATTATTATTAAAGAAGTTTCTAGCTTTTTTATAAGTTTATATAAAGGAGGTCGTCCAACCATTTTCAATGTCACATCCAAAAAAACCATATTAGAAAAGATAAGAAGCTTCTAATACATTCATAATTTCTCTACTATGCTCGTTTTTATTTTATTTGAACTTTTGTACTTCCCCACTAGTATCTTTAAGATCGTTTACATATTATTGTAAACAAAAGTTGGTTCACTAAACTTCTTGTTGTTGTGGTTCTTCAAGTAAATATGACCTAGGAGACAGATGTTTGAAAGCTCTAAGCACCATAAAGAGAAAGATAAATTCTTTTCAAATATCAAATAAGCTCATTTTTTCTATTTTATTTCTACACATCAAGTAAGATATCTACACAATTGAAAATATATATATATATATATATATATATATATATATATATTATCTCTCCTTCAGAAATAATTACGTCCAAATAACTATAATATCTTCTTCTTTTTTTTTTTTGGTAAATAATAACTAACTAACTAACTAAAATATCTTAATACTAAGAAGCATCTCCTTTTCCATATTACTATAAAATATATATCTATATCTATATCTATATATATATATATATATATATATATATATATATATATATGTCACTATTAAGGAACTGATACCATAGTAAGTACAGTATCTCACACCAAAGCAAATAAGAAATCTAATGCAGATATTCTAAATCTAAAAAAAGAGAAAACATATAATATCCTTATCAATCTACTAAAAATTTTACACAACCTGAAAATTTCAACTTCTCACCATCAAGTTGGACAGCCACATCACATGAATAATTTTCATGGTAGTTTTAGATAACACAAACATGTAAAATTTAAAGAAAAGGGATAATCCTGAATATATATATTTGTATACGTGATGCTTGGAATGTCCACTCTACACTAAATATGAAAATTTTCATCTTTCCGACAATAAATACTATGAGAGCAATATATATATTACCACCTCATGATTCCTTATCTCTTTCATCAATTTGCTGCTCTCTCTCTCTATATATATATATATATACACACACACTTGTCAAATGTCAACTCGAATTCTCACCCTAAATTGATATACATGCATACATATATTTATGTATGTACACACACACTTGTCAAATGTCAACTCGAATTCTCACCCATAAATTGCATATACATGCATACATATATTTATGTATGTATATATATATATATATATACACACGTACAATTGAATCGTGATTTTTATTTTTTTTTTTTTTTGTAAATGGAGAATTATATTTTATTAGAATCATCAGCCACATCAAGAACACCAGTATCCCGGTCACACAGGATTTCGGGGGGAAGTTTAGTTATGTCAAGTTTACCTAGAAACAGAAAAAAGCCTAGCCCAAGAAATAAGATTGTGGGCACAAAAATTACAGTTACGGTTTACAAAAATCGTGATATTGACTTACAAATATATATGGTGAACTTTTAATTAATTTTATTGTTACAAATGACTATTATGTTTCAAAATTATTTTATATACCTAATTTAGGTTTACCCTTATATATATTATCAGAATCAACAATTATTGAAAAATACAAGATATATTCGAATATTGATAAAATTGATAAAAAGACTACCATTTGTCTAGTAATTATCAAACTAATTAAGTAATATTAATTTCGATTAGATTTTGACATACAACTAAAATAATAAAAACACAAACTTTTCACACTCAAATGTCATTAAAACACAAAAAAAGAAGAAAAGAAAGTGTAATCTAATTAATTACGGTGTGAAATTATATATTATGAAAATATAATAATGTGTACGTAAGAAAATGGCTATAAATTAATTAAAGAGAGAGATCCCCACAAGTCATCTTCATCGTCCTTTAGTGGTGGTGGCCGCCACCACCACCACCACCACCAGCAGCAGCAGGAGGAGGAGCTTATAGTAACCCTGACGTACACGCCAAGGACAATTGGATATTCCTTCACCTACAATATGTCCAACCCAAAGAGTACATCCACACAGAAGCCTTCCTTTTATAAGCTACGGCACTAGTAGCTATATAGCTCGTAGGACCTTTTTCTTTTTCGATCTTTTTAGAGCCAGCTAGTTTTATATTAATATATATATATATATATATATATGTATGTATATATGTATATCTTTTTTCATTATTGAAGTTGCCAGACATCAATCATTTACTTTGCTACGACAAATTTTAGTTACCAACAATCAAGGGTTGGTAGTTTACAAAACAATTTTAGTATCTTATTATGAGTAAGAAGCTCGATATCTTTATTTACTATTTTAAGATAAATTTATGGGACATATTATATGTGTATATAAGTTGAATTCACGACTTCTGATTACTTGGTAAGTCATATAGAAGAGTCACGTTAATCAAGTTATCATATATGTTTAGTATTTCAAGATTAGATTAATTGATATTATAATATTTATATATGTGATCAGAATTATTTTAAAAAAATATAGTTTTTATTCGTATAAAAAGAAAAGAAAGAAGATAATAATTTTAAATCCACACCTTAATTATATATTTAAAAGTTTTTAGATAACCTTTGATGTGACTATTTTTAGATAAATATTAGGTTTAAACTTTAGATAACATTTAATTTAACGTTAGATATACTTCATTTATAATCTCCTGCCCTAAAAGCAGGATACCGTTTAGCTTTTCAATTTAATTTAATTTTTTTAAATAATAATTTATTATAAATATTTCGTCTTAATCTGGGAAGTGGATTCGTTTGAAAAAAAAAAAAAAAAGAGTAGAAAATTTTGTATACTGATGTAACACTTCCATATATATATATTATAAAAAAAGAACGATTCCCGCAGAGTGAGAAAGTATCTCTTTTTCTTTTCCTTTTTTTTTTATTTTTTAAATTTAGAATTGATTTTAGTGTTTGTTTTTATGATATTGTCTTATCTTCAAAGTTATAGTGAATGTATAATGATATATTAGAATGGACATAAATACTGATAATCAACTTGGGTATTTCTTTTACTGCAATAACAATAATATCAAGTAGTTGAATTCCTCTCATGACCTAATGGTCTAAGAGTTTATCTCTCAACCAAAAGGTTTAGGGTTCGAATCTCTCATGTCCATTGGTCTAGGAGTTTCTCCCTTACCTCCTAACTTGTCAAGAGTTTAATGGTTTAAACTTCACCGGAGGTTCCACAGTTCGAGATATATTCACAAATGCGGATATACTTACACTGTTGAACATTCCTAGGTAGATTAATTTGAGCCGAAAGAGCATGAGATACCACCTTAAAAAAATCAAGTTGTTGACGTATATTATCAATTATTACCAATTCGTAGTGGATTATCTTATAGGAAAAAGAAAACTACAATAAAAAATTAAAAAAATTAACAGTTACTTGACGTAGGTTCACTAGGATTAAATTACATTAATTTATGCTAATTAGTGGGATTTCCACCAACTAATTAATTAATTAACCCGATGAATAATTGTGGGTTACCACCACAAATTATTGCTTCTAATTAATTATAGCCTTTAAACATTTTAATGTTTATTTTGTTTATTATATTTAAACCACACAAAACATTCATTATTACGATTGCTAAATTAACCAATTAATGGTTAAAAAAATATCATCATTTTTTCTTAATTTAGGATATCATGCACTTAATTAATTAAACTAATAACAAAAAAAAAAAATTAAACTATATATATATATATATATATATATATTGGGACATTATCCAATTATTTTAAACCTAGTAATTTGAAACTCTTATCCAAGAGTTCATCATTTAGACATATGGTGGAGAGAGCACTACAAATTTTGAGTTATAATTTTTATCAATATATATATAGATAAAACTCAATATTTATATTCTTGATCATGATCATGTCTTTTGAAGATCACAAGTGAATTACTAAGTACAAAGTGAAGAAAAAAAAAGGGGATAATGTTGGAATCTATAAGAACAATATGGAATGCTTAAAGAAAGGGCAAATTAGTATATATATATATATATATATATATATGTATGTATGTATGTAAGTGTATATTGGAAAAATAAAGGGTTTTGATCCTTATAAGTTATTTGGTCATAAAATTTAATTTTTATTTCTTTGATTTTTACTATATAATTATTAATCTAATTTTATCATTTCGTCTAATATAATTCTGTTAGAATTTTATTCAATTTATTTATACTTTTATACATTCCCTTTATCTTCTTTTGAAGAAAGAGCAAAAATATTTATATGTTTAATTAAAAGTCTTCATGTTAAAAAGTAAGTCATTGTTTATTTTTGAAGCTTCAAGAACCAGCACATATATGTATATATATTATATATATATATATATATATATATATATATATATATATATATATGTGTGTGTGTGTGTACACTAATCATTTGTTGCTAGTGAATGTACCACCCCCTCCAATATAATAGTAAAAAATTAATTTTAACTTAATTTATAATGATCGTATTTAATTACAAAGGTATAAACATCTTACAATAAATAATTTAAAAATCAAATGTGAATACGATGCTATAACTTTATTTATGGTTAATTAAATTTAATCACATTGAATGTTACAAATCCACATGAATCTTGTGGTTTTGACAAATTAATTATATTTTCATGAATAAGAATGTATGTATATTATATATATATATATATATATATATATAGAGAGAGAGAGAGAGAGAGAGAGAGAGAGAGAGCAAGCTAATTTAGCTAGGGAATCTTGTAGTGGAAGAGGCACCATGCAAAATTAACTAAAAGCTAATATGCCAAATTCTTACCCTGATTATGGTGAATCTTGATGATCATGAGTAGTTTGGCATGTAAATATTTGCTCAAAACTATTCTTTTAAGTTCTAAAATAAAAAAGGCAAAACCTAATAACTAATTACCTAAAATTTGATGCTTGAATCTTGTTCTTCAACATGTGAATGTAATTAACTGTTTCCACCTGTTGTACTCTTTTCCATTGAATCCAATCCTGATAAAATTGCATAAAATTGAACAGATGGAAAATTTTGTTTCTTTTAATTAAATTTGTTGAGATATTCTTCTAAGATATTTAGTACATAAACAATTAGTTTGATGGAATTAAGATTCATGTTTAAATTTATTATCTCCAATAAGAATCATTTATGTAAAATTAGACAATGAAATATTACCTAAAAGAATGATGGCATATTCTTTTAAACTTCTCTCACTCTTAAGATCCCAATAAATAAAAATTTCTTATTCTAATATTTAGGATAATGATCATCTTTTGAGATATTTTAACAAGTTTTGTTTTCATTCTTTTTTTTTTTTTTTTTTTTTTTTTTTATAGTGTTATAAAATTATTTTTATTCAAATTCATTCAATAAAAGTGTCGTGTACTAATTACTTTACATGTCAAATCTATAGTATCTTTAAAAAAGAACATTTCTATTCAATCTAAAGCACATTTATCTGAAAGTTATGGAAGAAGCTATGTTGAATACAAATTTCGAATTGTTGTTTTCTATTTATTTTAATATATTGATATTGTAGGTTTTAATGTATATATATTTACATATTATCAGTGAAAACAGAAGAAGGAGAAGTCATTTTTTACAAAGAGCATTATAGTAAATGTAGTAAAGAATTTCTTGTGGTCAAATGAGTTGTGGTCGAGTGGTCAGCACCCATGCTTCCAACTCAAAGGTTGGGAGTTCGACACCCAATTCAACCACAGTACTGCCGGATCTAATTTCAAATCAAAATAAACTTGATACAAATTCATCTATATATATATATATATATATATATTATAAACTTTTGAATGAATTTAGACAATTTGCATTCAAAATAATTAAATATGGAAATTGATTCCGGAAAGGGATATAAAATAAATCATTACTTTAGAGAAATTAATTTTAAAAGAAGGGGTAGATAATTGAATTTTGAATTAGATAGGGAAAAATGATTATGACTGCTTCATTCGTCATGTTCTTAGCATAATTGATTGATAATTTTGAAATGACTTGTCTAGGCATGACATATAAATATAATATACAGATATATATGTATATGTATATAGTCCTTGTAGGTATTATGACGTTATATATGGCACTATCATTATCATTTTCTTTTATTTAATCGTATCAACTGTTTTAGATAAGTTTCAATTACGAATAGTACTTTTAAGTCAGGTTTATATTTAGACTAATTAATTTAACTTAAGTAAATTTTAACTCCGAGTTTTACATGACTACATACATATATATTTATTTAAACTCACAATCTCATTTAAACTAATAGAACTGTTACTACTTCACATGCACCTAAGGTTTCTATCATTGTCATTACTGAAAAGAAAGACCATCAATAAATTTGAAGCTTTTTTTGGGAAAAAAAAAAAGGAATCATCTTTTTTTCTTCAACTAAAAGTGCTTTCTAGGTGACGTTTCATCTAATTTTGGTCATTGATTAGTTCTTTGCTTAAATTTTCTAGCCATAATTGAAGTACTTTCTACAATCTTTTTGACTTAATTAATTTAAAGAACTAATTTAAAAGTAGGATTGGTAAGTACAAAAGGTAAATAAGGTTTTGACATAATAGAAAAATGTATTATAAATGTTACATGAATTTGATACTCACTATTATATATATATATATATATATATATATATATATATATATATATATATATATTTGCAAAAGAAGAAGAAGAAGTGTATACTTTTTGTAAAACTTTTGTAAGTGATTTCTTTTTGTGATAGCAACTTGGTTTGATTGGTAAATCCAACTCAAGAAAAACAACAATAACAAAAACAAAAAGGAGAAGAAGAAGAAGAAGAATTCAAGATTAGGAAGAGTTAAATTGTTACTCTCAATGGGTTTCCAATAGATTTTTCAGAAATAAAGTTTGAAAAGCTAACTCTATGATCAAGACACAACATCTCATAATTATATATACTTCTTCAAATGGCCACATTTCTTTGATTAATTATTTACCCTTATCCATATTTGACATCTTTTTGGACAGGATAGGACCAACATTTAATTATTTGTTTATTATGAAAACAATATATATATCTATAGTTTTGTTGGTCCAAACATAAAGTGAACAAAAATGTTATATCATAAAACAAACAATCAATAACAAAGATAATACGTAACAAGTATTTATACTTGAGGACCATTTGAACAATTATAAATTAAGACGTTTAGTTTGTTGGTAATATTACGTGACCTAGTTGAATAAGTGTAGAACAAATAAGACTCCAAAGAAAATAATTTTTAAGGGTGTAAAAATTTGTCCAAAAATTATCACATACCAAAAGTATAACTCAAGTTACATACATTCAAATAAAATATAATAATAATAATAATAATAATAATAATTTGAGTTGTAATACTTTATTCCATATCGAAATGATAAGTGAATGCGTAATAATATATAAGAACGAGTTTAAGTTTTCATAATCAACTCAGAGTATCATTTTGATACACTAATGACAATACTAAGTAGTTGACGTTTAGACAATTTTGTGCCAACCATATGGATTAAATTAGGTGAGCACCTAGAGAAAGGTATTTTCCCTTTACAGAAAAAGGTAGTGTAGGCAGATGAATACATGAGAGAACATGTGGTTTGTCCAAAGTTGTAATGGAAACACAGCATTTCTCGTGAAGCTACAAAAAAATACAAATTCACACCATAACTCACTAAGTTATAAACATGAAAATGTGGCCAAAAGTACGTTTATTATAACCCGTTTTATAAATGATATATAAAAATAAGTGTGAAGATAATATAAAATAGTTGACTAATGATTATAGGTATTGTTAGGCTATAATTGCAGCAGGTCCACTGTTATGGCACGATCCTGCGGGTCCGAGTTTGCAGTATTTCCACTGTATTAGTAATTCTTTGTTCTGAAAGGACCACTTGAATCTTTTACGTTACGGCAAATGGAAGCAGCAGCCACAAGGCTTATCCTTCCTTTTTCTGATACTAAAATTTTCAGAAAGAAAGAAAGAAAGAAAAACAAGCCCTAAATAGTCGTTAGAGATAAGAGTTGTTAATTCACTTTCTTTGGAGTCTGCTCAAATATGGATTTTATATTAGTTCAGCAAAAACAACTAAACAATACTTTCCCAAATGCTACATTATCTTTCATCAACTAAACAATATATTAAACTAAACAATACTCTGTACCAAACCTAATCCCAATAACATGTATTTCTTTAAAGAATAGTCTGGCAGATACATTTAATTGACCCATCATGAAATGTTTCACAATTTTCTCTCTCTCAATGTGTGTGAAAGTGAGTGTCATGATGATCCATCCCGTTGTGTGATTAGAATTTTAGAGATAGTTCTCACCCATGTATATACTTAGTTTTCATAGTTTTAAAGTGGATATTTACTCTAATATTAACTGTCATAACTTGAGTTCGTGTCATAATTATGGATTAAGTGACACCCACGTTTAATTATTGATATTGTCATTATTGTATCAAAAAGATATCTCGAGTTGATAATGATTAACTAAATTCATTCTTTATATATATTATTACACATTTGTTGATGGGGGTATTTCATCAGATTGCTTGAAGTGCACAACAGTATACATACAAAACACAAAGGGTCCCAAGAATATAACTATAGCTTGAAGAGCACAACTGAGAACCAACAGCAAACGTGTATAAATGCAGACAACAAAGAATAGGGTAGCACTTGTATTTTTCTGTCTTGGTTGGCTCTTCTATACCTTATTATTCCCTTGCTATGGATGGGATAATCTTGTAAGATTTGACATATCATTATGACTTTCATGTAAAGAAATATTCTCCATATTTTAAAATAAGAGAAAAGATATTCTCTCACTCTAGCTTTCTCTCTCATATACAGATAGACAGAAACACACACACAGACACACACTAATTGATGATGGATGAAGTATGGAATGTGAGTCACTCACCAGTATCCTTGGTGAAATACAGAAAAGAGAGAGAGAGGCCAAGGCACTCATAACTCACCTAGAATCTTAGCATCGTTCTGATAATCTATCTTATATTGTTAGTGCATAAAAATGTATAATAATAGTATATAAAAATAAATTTAGATATTCATAATTTACTATAAACATTATAAGACTTATAATCACGTTATGAGTTCACGAGCTTAAATAATCATCGTGCTTCCCCTACCGTAGACATACGATCGTACAATTTGCAGGACCAGAGTCTTTCTTGGAGTCCCTACCACATCCAATCAACCATAAACCTGGGTCCGTCATAGTCCTTCAATAACACTTTCTTCATGCACCCAGGTCTGCTGCAGCTCCTGACCTGCAGCAATCACAACAAAGCTTTTTTTCCTTTTCTTTTACAACCCACCACTATTGCTAGTGGATAGTCTCTTTCTGTCCTTGTTGTCAAAGCAATTATCATTTTGAATTTCTTTTAATTACAAAGTTAGAACATTTAAAACTTACTTCTTTTCCTTTCTATGTGAAAAGAAGATAAATGCAAAAATCATTAAAAACTTTCCCTTTTTCTTTCTCCCTCCTCCTCTCTCTCATTCCCAAAACAATCAAGAAAATGTTACAAAGGTAATTGAGGGAGAGGATGGTTCTGTTCTTAAAGTACTAAAAAAAAAAAAAAAGTGTAATGATAGATAAAAATTAATCTTTATTCATTATCAATTCAAAATATCTTTTTTGAAACAACGAAGAATGTGTAAGTAGTTGACCATGAATGTCGCTAAACTCATAGTTACGTGACTCATAGTTACGAAATATGGGAAATAAATGTTACATTACATTGGTGGGAATCCTAGACCTTAAAGAGGGTGAAGTACGTAATAATGTGTTCTAATATATAAGAAATATCGTGACAATTAATATTAAAACGAGTAACCAACTCAAATTATGAAAACTAAATACTACATTGCATGAATAGGAGCCACGGTTCGTGGGGCCTAAGTCGTGACAAGGGTTCCGCGTGAAGTACCACAATGACCTTATGTATACCTTAGTACACTAGGAATAGAGCAAGAATCAAAAAAAGCTATTTAGTACCAGATGAAGTGATGAACTTAAACACTGTAAAGGAAGAGTTGGCCAAGTTCAGTCTCAAGAACTGTGACTAACAAGTCCCAATTCCATAAAGATTGGACTCCTTTTGGAAGAAGTTACTAATGTTGTGGTTTAGAAGCTTAACTACGGACCTCCATAGCTTTGAAAAATATTGAATAGCAACTACATTTTTCAGATGAACCAAACCAGTAGATCCAGCAGTAACTTACTATAGTCACAAGGGGACTATCAATGCCAAAGCAAGATTATGTAACCTTGGGTCGAGAATTTATCAAAAGACTTAAACTTTATAAACACAATCCAAACAATCCGAATAAGACTGAAGATAAGCATACTGAGTGTCTAAAAATTATCAAAGACAAAACAAATATTATTGTTAACTTGAGATATTTTTTTAGTATAGTGAGAACAGTACTCTAGATGTTGTCAGGCTTCTATAGTCGAGGGCTGAGTCGTGAGAATGGTTTATATATATATCTACAATCTTTCATGAGTGCGTGAATCTAAGCAATGATTGTAAAATATAAAGGTGGACCATTACTATTCACTATTATACTGTGCTGATTTGCAAGTTGAACAAGGGCAACTGCAGGTAACATATCTTAAAGCACATAAGATAAATATAAGATATATTAGATTTGTGTATGTGCTATCAACGGTGTCTGCCTAATGTTGGGATAACAAAATGCAAAGGCTACGCAATATTCTGGCACCACTCTATGTCTTGCTGAATAGACAAATTAACATTTAATACAAATTTAGCTATTGAAAATCATGTAAAATCATACATTCCATCAAGAAATGACCATCAGCACTACTACAGCACGCAGTTTTCCCAACATCAGCATAGGTGCGGTTGGCCAATCAGATATGAGTTTATTTATACAAGATCATGTATGATTGAAACCCAAAACCATTTCATGGATTTTCCAGGACAAGTTATCATATGGTATAACAGAATATCTGTGAAAAACTTATCCACTTAAACCAACTTGAATTCATGTTTCAAACATCTAAGTCCAAAAAGAATCCATTTCAGTTATACACTTCTATCTCTAAACTACATAAAAGTTCTTGCATCCTCACCTACACATGGAGTATTTTACGGTCACTAGGTCTCTGCCTCTAGTCTCATGATACCCCATCCAACATCAAAAGTATATATGAATGTGTAATAGTATATAAGAACAGACCACAATACCAAATATTTAATCTGAGTATTAGGCCCATAGTCACGGGCACACTCCATCTGTTTTCCTCTGATGCTAAGCAACAATGTTAGGAATCTTTGGAAAGAGGAAGGAAAGAATCACATCATCCATGAAGCTAAGTTGAAATGAAGTTAATGGCAACAAGAACCTTTAGTAGATGATACTTGAGAATTTTAAATATTGAGGAAGAATGTTACAACCTACTGAACATAACAAGAACAAAGCAGCATGATTGGGAAAAAGTTCTCTTAATATTAAATATCATCTGCCCAAGTTTTGAGAAAGTAGAAGACAGAAGCAATAACAGAAATGGTGCATCTCAGCCAATATATTACTTTCACCCAAAAAAGGGAAAAGAAAGATAGGATTAAATAAAGATGCACGTAAGAGATTGGCTTTAAAAGGCAAGTTAGTAACATAAAACTGTTTCAAAAGAAAGTGAAGAAACATATGGAATCAATATGTTAGTTTACTAAAATACAAAGAGAAAGTTATGAGAAATGTTCAACTCCACTCTTCTTTCCATTATTACAAGCAAGAAATAGAGGAGGAAAGTGATATAGAGAAAATATAGCATATTCAACTAGAAGCTGAGGTGGATAACCAATGGCAATGCGAGTTTTCAATAGGAATAGAGCTTTGCAGACATGTTCTACAACTTGAGGCAACACATGTAGCCAAGAGATCAGGCTTTATTTGATTATGCATCATGGGGTGCAGATTAAGATAAAGGAAGATAGGAGTCAGAGACAACCATATTTTGCCTCACCTATTTCTGATATTTATGTCATCAAAAAGATAGGAATTGTTCTAAAGAAGGAACAAAATGAATTTCTAGGATATTGGCTGATCTTTTGCCAGGAAACACAAACGTCTTCGAACAGAGTATGCACATTTGCAGCAGTCTCACTAAAAAACTAGGAGAGAACAGTAGATTCTATAGACGTGTTCAAACAGACTTTGGTAATCAATGAATAGTTAAATTCTTCAAATGCAGCAACTCTTCCTCATCAAAAACGAAAGCAAATTAAGAGTATTTTATACCCATCACTACATGAAATTGCAAACACAGAAACATATATGATATATATATATATATATATATATATATATATATATATATATATTTCTGAAACTCATAGTAATCTCCCTCCAATCACCTTAACCTTAAAGAAAAAGTCTATTTCGATTCAAATTTATAGGAAGCAACAAAAATTAAATAAAATCCAACAAGAGCACATGAAAGAACATATTAAACCAAACCCAGAAGAGAACATTCAAGACTTACCATTTCTAGAAACTGGTTATGGTCTCTAAGTTTCGTATTTTGCCCATTGCATGACATCAAGAAAGATTTTTTTTTTTTTTTTTTTTTTTTTTTCCCCTCTCTTTCTTTTGAACCCTTACTTCTGCAGATAAACTACAAGAATTGAAACCCAAGTATGAATAATCTTGAATGCCGGATTTAGCTCCAGTTTTTTCCGGCAGATTGTAGAAGGTGATCCATTATGGTACCATCTCATTTTTTTTCTTTTTTTCTTTCTAATAAAATACCTATTTAATCCTTAAAAAGTTTGTCTATTCTAAGGACAAAATTGGTCATTTTCTAATATAGAGAATGGAAATTTTTTTTTTTTTTTCTCTTTTTAATTTAGTCATCAATTTACTACAGGTTACAAATTTAGTAAATTATCAAAAATTACAAAATACCAAAATAAAATATTTTAGATATTTATTGGAAATCTTATTAGACTGTCAATAACAGTTATGACAGTTACAAAACAGTTATAAAAATAAAAATTATTACTAAATGACAACAGTTACAGGAGAAACAAATGTCCCAGGAATGAATATGAATTAGAATCTGGTATTGCAAAAGTCATACAATTTGAACAAACAAAGAATTGCTACTGTCAGTAGCAGACATGTGCAGAACTTAGTTTTTTACATACCTGCATTGTCCCAGTCCATAAAAAGGTTCTCATCTGCTATTATGCTTCAGTTGATGCTTCAGGCTGATTTTCTTCACTAGTTCCAGCTGGACTGGAACTTGCATTTGTAGGACGATTGGAATTGTGAACTTCACCTTCTGCAGCTGAAACAATTGGTGCATCATCCCGAGGTTCAAGAACTTCGCTTAGTCTGTCCAGCTCGACTGCATTCATCTCTTGAGGAGGTACGTTGTTAACTTCTTCAGTGGATGATTCTCCATTGGCACCATTACAATGAACTCTAGATTCACAGCCATTGAAAGTCAGGAAGGTAGAAAACCAATGAACATAAGATGTTGCCATTTGAGTAAATTTTCTTCCAGCTGAGGTCACAGAGCAGAACAGTGCAATAAGGGCAACTGATCCTATGATGATGAATAGCCCACCAAAATTATAAGTAGTGATACCAGGACTCTCTTGGTTGATTGAATCCTGGTCCAAATGATAATCAGGTCCAAAGTTTGCCTTCTCAATTGCAGCCATGTTTGGACCTTGTGTTACATTAAGAATTGCCCTTGAAAAATAACTAACCAGTGGACTTCCCCTGGGAAATGCCTGAATAAATGTAAAAAGCACTATCAATTTTATAAAAATATTTCAGGGGAATACTCTGTAACCTAAGTACTTTGTTTGAAGAGAAGAATGCAAGAAAAGTTTAAAAAAGAAACTTACAAATCCAAAACCATCTGGTTTGTATGTCGGTCCACGCATTTTGTATTCTGAACCATATTGGTTGATGAAGAGCTTCATGTAAGGGATCTCACCAAAAATAACATCAATACCACCTCTTCTGCTTCTTCTAGTCATGGCATCATGAAATTCCTCAATTTTTGAGTAGTTCCTTAGCTTTGACAATTTTAATCCTAGATCATTAATCAAAAAATCCTTGACAAAAGAACTGTGCTGGAAACCTACGTAATACTCTTTAGATAGTGAAAAGTTCAACTGATTAACCGTGAAAATTGAAGACAATTTTGCAGTGTAACTTTGCATTAAAGTATATGCCACAAATATCCAGATAACCAACACAAACCTGGACCATTTGTTGGTCACCATGTTCCCTGTCACACAACATAGGATTTCATGTCATGAACTAAACCAGATAGAAAAATGTTGATATCTGTTGTTATTATGAAAGCAAGGAATGAAGAAATCATAAAAGGTGCATCAATTGTCTTACTATCAGGAAAAACAAGGACTGTAATTGGAAACCAAAAGAACGAACTATACTCCTGCCCACGTTGTTCCATAGGTTCACCACTGTTGTTTTTTCTTTGATGCTCCAATATACTTAAAACAGTTCCAATGAAAAAGCAGGCTAAGAATATTGTCAGCCAAAGATCCCATTTTAGAGGTTTCAAGAAGGTCCACATATTGGCGGGCTTTTCATTTCTAACTACCATAACTATTCCAGAGGAAGTGTATGGAAGAGTAAAATCCAGATAAGTTGATCGATCAGCCAAAATCGTTGTATCTCCCACCACAAAATCATAAGTCTGCCTTATTCAAAAGAAACAGAGAAACAAACATATCAGATGGATATTAACACATAGTAGAGAAAGTTACACAGTATAGTAAGAGAATATGGGAATAAGATCAGGCTAACCTTGTCCAGTATTTTTTGAAGCATATCAGTGTAACTCCCATTATTACTTTTACTCACTCCTGTATAAGGAACAAACTCATAGTCGAGCTTGAAAGGTAACAATTTCACAGAGGCCTTAAATATATCTATCGAAAATCCAGTACAAATAGTTTCATTGGTTAAAGGATTGGTTTGCACATTCACAATTTCAAAGTACTCGTCCCTCTTTGGAACTCCTACTTTAAGCTTCCCTGATGAAGGAATAGCCCAACCTATTGGCTTTACAAATGCATCACCAGGCCATAAAATCTTTTTGAGATTTTTTGTAGAAGTCGAGTAAGTTGATTCACCCATTGCAGTTAATTTTGGGGATATTCCTTTGTCTGGGATCCAGTAACCAATTGTTTTACGTCCTGTCCCAATCATGTTGAAAATTTCAAATGCTGAAGGATGCAAATGCCTATTTACCAATTCAAATTCTCCAGTCAAGCCTTCAAATTTGGTAAGTAAGAGTTCACTCAGAAGCCTTGGACCAAAATTGGAGACTCTCAAGTTTGATATTTCCCTCTCACTTCTAGTCTGGCTTAAGTTTGAGAAGTCTGAGTTGATTGGAAGACTCTTTTCTGCAGCTAATCCCAAGGCCCAAATTGTGTCATATGCCCACATACCATAGACATTTAAGTCCATAGCTATATCAGGTCTCATCTGAAGTGCATTCTTTTTCCACCAGTCCTTAAATTTATCTAGCTTCTTTGACCTCGGCACATGAGGCATTATTCCCAGAACACCTTCCATGGATTCTGTGCAAGTCAAATCCATATTAGGTAGAAAGTTTGATAAACTATCAGTAATGAGCCATGCATATCCCTCACTCATCATTCCTGCTTTTTTTAAATGGACAAAGAGCTTACACCCAAGTGATGTGTTCATATGCACCAAGAACACCCGGGTTTGAAGTGTCTTCAACTTGTTGAGTTCTTTTATCAAATCAGACTTCTTAACTGTTGTATGCATAGCGCTCATGTATGCTATCCGAATAGAAAATTCTTGGAGAGCCTTATTTACCTTAGAAACAAATTGATTTCCATACTCACTATCTTCATACAAAATGACAACTTCATGCCATTCAAATCCTTGACAAATGGCTGCAATAGCTTTTGTTTGATGTGCATCATCCGGTGTTGTACGAAGGAAATAGGGGCTTGCTTTTGGAGAAAAAGATTGGCTCTTTGCAGTAAAGGAAATAACAGGTACATGAGCTTTTGCTCCAAGTTCTGAAACAAATGTAGATTCAGTTGACAACTCTGGTCCCATGACACTATGTACTTCCTTATTCTTCAGAAATTCTAAAGCTGCATTTCATTCAAAGAAGAGAACATTGTCAAACAATGCCAAGACCAATTCATAAAACAGAATTTGACTTAAAAACCAAGTTCTCTCTGTCACATCATAATGGACCTCTTCTGTGTTATCTTTTTCTTTCTTCTTTTTTTAATAATGAAGCCAAAAAAAAAAAAAAAAAAAGAAAAAAGAAATTCCATGCAATTTATACATAATTTCTCAGCATGTCAAATTAAAAGTATGAATGGGAACCAGAGAGTAAAGAATAAGGAGATGACGAAATTGATGAGCATATTCTGTGGAAAATCTAAAACTTTAGAAGAACATTGCAAATTTGACCAAGATATCTTTTGTGCCTCTATGGCCTCATTAACATTAAAGTTCTTGATAAAACTTCAAGATGTACAGTTGGTCATTGAAAAAGGAAGGTTAGGAAATTAGTCTTTCTAAGTAAAACTAACAACTTTTCGCTATTCATAATGATGTAACAGAAGTGACTCAAAAGCAGAAACACATGAACATCACCTGCAAAAGCCAAGTCCAACTCCTCCTCAGCAATCTTGGTGTGGAGAAATAATCTTGTTTTATAATCTGAATGCTCTGTATAGAAATCTGAACGTGCCTTAGACAAACATATATCTGCCATTGCACCCATTGGTGAATTCAGATCCCGAATTACACCAATGTGAATGGAAGCATAAGGTAGCTGGGAAGTTAAATTAACTACATTGCTTGCATAAACTGAGTCAGCCCTGTATAAAAGGGGTAGAGAAACAAAAAGAGCAAAGAAAAGAAAGTTTCTGTTAGTTTCCATTTTGATTGCACTTCTAATGCTGCTACTCAAATGTCCATTGCCATAAAAGTTATATATATACAAGAAGTCAACTTCATATAAGTCAGCTTCTTAGTTATATATTGCTGCTTAAATCACAGCAGAATTTTTTATAAAATTTTGCATCATCAGATTGATAACATTCTTAGAGATGCATCTTAAAGAAATTAATCCACAAAGAAAAGTAAAATGTTGAATGATTCATGAAAACCAACATGATGTGTGACACAACACCTCATGGCATATTTCATTCTCTAAGGTTTTTCTTTATTGGTCTGCTGGAGTCAAACTGAAACTCTGGATGGTGAGAAGAGAAGTAGTAAGAATTAGGACCTTAACACATGAGAAGGTAAAAAAAGATGAATATTTCTCTGTTTAGTGATCTAAACAAACAATACCCTTTAGGTAGAAAGAAAAATCGAAATTTAAGAACATATGAAAAACTTGAAATAATTCTTCTTGTGGTTTTCTCACTAGAGTTTGCAATTTAATACATATCAAGAAAAATTCTTATAAATGTCAAATTATATATATTATATATATATATATATATATATATATATTATCTCCTGATTTATGGCATCTTCATAAAACGAAAGAAGGTTGGATCTCTTGCCACTCCACGTCATGCAATAGTAGTTTCAGAGAAAAGTTTTCAAACATTTCTTGAGTTTCGAGTCATCCAGACACTGACACGCAATCTAACAACTATCTTAAGAAAATAAATAAGAAAATGCATGGAAACTGAACAAAGTTCTACTCAGTACTTGTCATGACCAAGGCCCGTGATGCGAAGTTAATTACTCGGCATGTTTCTTACTGTTTCAAAAGAGAAGAATATTCAAGTAGACAATAATTACTTACTCTTGTTCTTATATTAGAAGACAAATTATTTCTTATGCCGACTTTCTGGGAGAAAACCAGGTCAATGCTGAAAATTCAAATTAAATGTATTTAGCGTAGAAAAAGAAAGGGAACTTGGAGATTAAGAATGATTCAGCGCATCAGTACCTTAAAATTCAAGAATTCATCTTTGAAATTACGGCGGGCGATTTTGTTAGATATCCGTAATTGAAGAACTATAAAGAAAAAAGGAATTCATAATTCAAGAAAATACAAGAAGTTATACAGTCTACTGCATAAAAACACAATCAAAGATTGAATCTTAAAGCAAAAGGAAATAGCCCATAAGAGAAAATTAAACCTCTGACTTCCAAATCTTGTTGAGTTGTTCAGCAGAGGAAGAATCCATTTTAAGGAATAATGAAGATGAAGTCCTTGCCATTTTGTTGTGCATGGAGCAGTTCATGGTACAATTAATACGTTGTGTGTTAGTAACCTAATCGTTTCTTTTTCTTTTTTCATTTTTTTTTTCCCTTTTTCTTTTTAAACCATCTCATATTTCAAGCTATCACGATTTGAATTAATTCGGATGAGTCTAACTCTTACTAGGGAAAGGTCTCACTCTAATAAAGAGGAGTCCAAACAAAAAGTTAGATTATAAGAATAATCTCGTGTCAAATAATGATTAATCAAATTAATAACTTTTGATATCTTAATATTTGCATAACTAATATTTCGCATTATATCAACTTTTTTTTTCAAATAAAATTGCATACAATATATATATATATATATATATATATAATTATGGTGTACAAAATTTTTAATTTTTTTTTAAGAATGAAGTTAGGAATTTAAAGACCAAACAAAAGAATATCTTTAAATAGAAAGGAAAACATAAATTAAGAACATTCGAAGACTTGAAAAAGTCCTTGCATGCTATATATATACATACATATTTCTCTTTCTTTATTTAGCAATTAAGTATACTAAATATCCACTATCACTATAATTGCATTAAAATCTTTCAAAAAAAATGTCCATTTCCATAACAGTTTCCAAGTAACTTCCCCCATTATCAAACTAATAATAAAAAAAGTCAGAAGTCTAACAAACTGTCATTCAAATAAGAAGAAGAAAAAAAAAATTTGAAATAGAAACTAAAGATTCTGATTCATTTATTTGTTTGGACAAGCAAAAGGCAGCTTAGATTCTCTTGCAATTTCAGTGAAAATCCTGAACCCAAAAAGTCATGCATTAAAAACCGACAAGAACATAATCATTGACTTAATCAAACATATCTAGAAAAATAAAATTAGAAAATTACTATCACAAACTAAGTTTCTTGTCAGAAACACTCTTTGAAAGTTCGAATACGTTTAAGAACATTCATAATCAATTATTTACTATCTTCTTTCAAGTTAATGCATTTCATGGGATTTGGGTACCACAGCTCTACAATAAAAACAGCTCAGCAGTATGTGTGTATATATATATATATATGTTATCATGTGGAATAGTTTAGAGTTTAACCTAAGTTTGGCCCATTTTTTTTTTGTGAAACTACAGCTTTGGCCCATAGTTCAAAACCATTGCACAAATTGGCTTCATCGCAGCTATTGGATGTGTCTTCACACTGAAGTCGCATGCCGAAAATGCAACTTACTATTAATAGAAGTCACGTCTCCATGATGCTACTTCACCTTTCCATTAATGGAAAGTTGCATCCTGAAGATGCAACTTCTGTATAAACTCACAATAAATGAAACGACGTCGTTATATGTAATAAGGTAAATGATTATTGTGGGTACATATTAACACCTTATCATGTAATTTTATGATTTGCTATGAGTAGCTTCCTCCTAATAAAATTTTCTTTCACAATGGTTGAATATCTAGATCTATTTTTGTATACAGTTACACATTTACTTTAACTTTTGATCCGAGACGAGATATTATAAAAAATGTTAAATCTTTGATGATTCAATTAGAATTAAGAAAACTTTTGGATAAGTATCCTACATTTGAGCCGAATTCTTTTTTATTGCTTCGGAACAATTAGGAGATTCTTTAGAAGAAATGTAGGGTTCTTTTTGTGGAAGTTATAATAACACAAGGAAAAATGATACTTCATACTTGATCCTCCACCCAAAAATGAAAAATAGAAAAGGGATCTAAGTCATATTTTGTCTCAATTTTTAAACAAAGAGAACAAACGAAATTGGACAGGTTTTTGTCTAAATAATATATACATACATATATACATTATCTACACAAGATTTGTTCTTTTTCAATGATATCATGAATAAAAACTTGAATATATCATTGAACCAAATGATCAAATCCCTTTCCCTTTATGTCAACTACTGCTAAAAACATGAAAGTATTTTTTCAACTAATTTACCAAGCTGGAAGATCAGTAATTTTCCAGGCTCAATTCAGAATTTCAGAACTTCTGTTGTTCTGATCATTTCCACTAACACTATAATTCTCTTACCCTGATCCATGATCTCTGTCTGGCAGGGCCGGATCGGTCCCAATGGTGCCCTGTCTTGACATTTGAACTTCTTGTTCACTGAAAGAATGGTTACTGTCCATTCCAGGATACACCATTGAACAAGATCTAAAATTATTGCCACAAAATGACAGAAATGAGAAGCATTTAAGTGTGTAAGCTGTAGCCAAGCCAAAGAATTTCGGTCCAACTGAGGGAACTGCACAGAATAGTGCAAATAACATAGCTGATCCAATTATAATGAATAGCCCTCCAAAGTCATATGCTGTGAGATTATTCTGCTTGTTGATGGAGTTTGTTAGATTATCAGAAGAATATCCTGGTCCAATAATACAATAATTATTGAACATCTGGTCATGATGGAGTTTGTTAGATTATACAAGATTTGTATAAACAATATATACATACATATATACATTATCTACACAAGATTTGTTCTTTTTCAATGATATCATGAATAAAAACTTCAATATATCATTGAACCAGATGATCAAATCCCTTTTCCTTTATGTCAACTAATTTACCAAGCTGGAAGATCAGTAATTTTCCAGGCTCAATTCTGAATTTCAGAACTTCTGTTGTTCTGATCATATCCACTAACACTATAATTCTCTTACCTTGATCCCTGATCTCTGTCTGGCAGGGCCGGATCGGTCCCAATGGTACCCTGTCTTGACATTTAAACTTCTTGTTCACTGGAGGAATGGTTACTGTCCATTCCAAAAAATAATTGTTCAATGTCTGGTGGGTTTTGGTTAGAATGAAGAAAACTTACTTTCGGGGAAGGCAAGAACAGCAATTGGAAACCAAAAAAGTAAGCCAAGTTGCTGTTTATTATCTGGCCTTGGAAGAGAACCTGAACTGTAGTTTGCTTGATACTCCAATATTCGAAGAACTGCTCCAATAAATATGCAGGTAGCAAGAATTGTTAACCAGAGATCCCATCTAAAAGGTTGTATGAAAATCCACATATTCTTTTCTTGTTTATTTTTCACCACCCAAACAACACCTGACTCTGAATATGGAAGTGAAAAATCAACATATCTTGCTCGATCAGCCAAAATTGTAGTGTCTCCTACCATAATGCTGAAATCCTACAAAATCAACAAAAAGGGAAAAAATAAATAAATAAATAAAAGATAAAAGTGATTGGTTAGTTCTTCCCTTAAGAATTCCCTGTTCAGCTCAGAGGCAAATTGGTTTCCATTGTGATTATCTTCGTACAAAATGACCACTTCATACCACTCAAATATTTTGCAGATTGCAGCAAGAGCTTTGACTTGGTTCGAGTTGTCTGATGTTGTCCGAATGAAGTATGGGTTTTCAACAATTGAAGAAAGTTTACTTCTTTAAGTAAAGGAAATAACCGGTACTTCATACTTGTGCTTTTCTTCCAAGGTCTGCAGCGAATGTATATTCTGTCAATGTTTGTGTACCAGGAAAGCTAGAATACCAAGAACATTTATTCTTCAGCAACTCCACCACTGCAATTAATTCACAGAGAGAAAAAAAAAAAAAAAAAAGAACAACTCCACTAATGCATAATCAAGTACTTAATATTGTCATCATCGTACTAAAAGGATATCGCGAGTCGATTTTAAGTAAACTCATTTTGATATATCATTACACATTCACTTCTCATTTTGATGTGAGACATAAACATACAAATTATATTCCATAACATCCAAATCATGAGAAAAGAAAAAAAAATCAAAGTTCTTATCTCAATTGAATGCAAATATTACACTATTTGTATTATGATAATAATATATTTAAGCTATATAATAACGACTAAAATAAAATAAGAACATACATTAGATACATATTTAAGATTAAATTTTAAATTCATTTTGAGAAACACACAACTATATTTTATTTAATAGAAGTAATCCATCATTTATTTATTCGAACAACAATACAATAGTAATTAACAATCACATTTACACGATGAACTACTTGTGAGTTTTGAGAAACACACAATTATATTTTATTTAATAGTAGTTCATCACTTATTTATTCGAACAATAACACAATAGTAATTGCTAACCATCACGACGAACTACTTGTGAGATTAGCTCTAATTAAAGAGCTTGTGCCAATAATTAACTACCGGCACCAATGAGCAGAAGGAGTAGCACAGACACAAATTAACGGCTCACAACAGTCAGAGTTAACCAAACAAGCTTGATAGTACTGTGAACATTTTAGTTTCTCTGTTGGTTTATGAAAAATGCTATTTATGATCATATTCAAATCCATTTCCATGTCCTTAAATAGCATTTTCCTTGACAGTATTTCCATTGTAGGAAAGTCCTCTTTCCCACCTTCATCATTCCTAGCATGAAGCACTTCAAGAACTGCAATGCAAAAAAAAAACAACAGTAGACGAGTTATATATATATATATAAATATTTAGAAGATGAACAATTTAGAAGATGAATAATAATTAGGAGAAAAAAAGCTAACCAGCAGATGTAGAAATCAGAAGGAAAAGGAAGCAAGCAAGTTTAGCCATGATTTTTTTTTTTCTTAGAGAAATCTTGCAAATGTGTTGAATGGCAAGTAATTGCAATGAAACTTGGATGGATTTTATAGGCTACAATTAGTGCTCTTTCTTTTCTCTTTTTTTTTTTTTTTTTTTTTCTACTATATATATATATATATATATATATATATATATGTTAATTTGACCACGTTTGCATCGTCGCCATTTTTTATTAATTTGATTGTCTTGTCTTGTTTTGTCTATCACCAAAAAAAAAAAAAAAAATTTCGCTTTTTTTCTCATCCCTCTTTTTCTCTCTCATCTTTCAATTTCTCTTTCCATCTTTTTTTTCCTTCCCTCTCTTATTTCTAGCTGTATTTTTTTAAAAAAATTATACGACTCATTCTCCAAAATGAGTTCTAGTCATAAAATTACACTCAATTAAACTTCAATTTAAAAAAAAAAAAAAATCAAACTTTCACCAAAGTAAGTGGCTCTCTCTACACTCACTCAAGTGATTTATAAATATTAAAATTAATAAATCTTTACTTGACATTTTTTTTGATATTCACTTTTTTAATTACATGATATTTTTCATCTAGTTGAAGAGAGTCAATATCCAAAATAACACTAAGACTTTTTTAACCTACAGTTGAGAATAGGTCGTAGCATTCATTATTATTCAAATTAAGATTCAATGACAAAAATAAACAATGGACTTGTGTTGATATGACTTAAATTCTTATTTTGACTAAAATAAGACTCAGGATAAAAACACTAGGACTCATTCTCAAAATGAGGTCAATTGATTAAAAAAATTTAGAGATGGAAATAAAATATAAGAGGGCAAAAAAAAAAAAAAGAAAATAAGATAAGAGGGCAAAAAAAAAACAAAAACAAAAAGAAAGGATAACATAATTACAAGCGAAAGAGAAGAAAAAAAAAGAAATAAAATAGGAGTGAGAAAATTTTTTTTTTTTTTTGTCAATAAAATCAATATAACTCATTTTGTAAATGAGTCAAAATCATATGGGAAAATAATTTAAAAAATATGAGAAATAGGAAATAATTTTAAAAAATAGGTCTATTATAAAAAAAGACTCAGATGCAGACAAGTAGAACTTAATTATCCCAAAAAAAAAAAAAATGAATAGGTAGAACTTAATTGTCCAAAAAAAAAAAAAAAAAAAAAAAGAATAGGCTTCTAGAACTTGTATTATTGTTGTCTTGGTTGGCTCTTCTATACATTATTAATGGAAAAATATAGTACGATTTGTCATATCATTATGACTTTCATGCAAAGAAATATTCTCCATATTTTAAAATAAGAGAAAAGATATTTTCACTCTAGCTTTCTCTCTCATATACTCACTAATTAATGATGGATGAAGTATGGAATATGAGTTACTCACCATTATTCTTGGTGAAATACAGAAAATTGAGAAGCCAAAATATGTTTTATCCTTTATTATAAGCACATAAAAAAATATATAAAAATTTTTAAAAAAAAATCTAATAATTGACTATAATTTGTCTTTAGAATAATCCAATGCTCATACTTCCCCTGCGGTAGACATAGGATCGTACAATTATTCGAGTCCCTACCAAAATTTACATTATTTTTCCTCACATATTTCTGATATTTTTCATCAAAAAGATAGGAATTATTCTAAAGAAGGAACAAAATAAATTTCTATGAAATCTTGAATGCCAGATTTAGCTTCAGTTTTCTCCAGCAGATTGTAGAAGGTGATCCATCTCTTTTTTTTTTTAATAAATACCTATTTCAGCCTTAAAAGCTTGCATCATTCTAAGGACTAAATAGGTCATTTTCTAATATAGAGAATGAATTTTTTTCTCTCTCTTTTTAATTTAGTCATCAATTTACTACAAGCTAAAAATTTAGTAAATTATCAAAAATTATAAAATACCAAAATAAATATGTAAAATAAACAATTTAGATATTTATTAGAAATGTTATTAGTCATAGACAACAGTTACACATGACAAGCAAAAACAAATGTCCAAGGAAAGAATATGCATTAGAATCTGGTATTGCAAAAAAAAAAAAAAAAAAATCATACAATTTGATCAAGGAATTGCTATTGTCAGTAGCAGACATGTGCAGAACTTACTTATTTACATGTACAACCATACCTGCCTTGTCCCAGTCCATAAAATGGTTCTCATCTGCTATGTTTCAGTTGATACTTCAGGCTGATGAGCTTCACTTGTTTCAGCTGGAATGGAACTTGCATTTGTAGGAGGATCAGAATCGTCAACTTCACCTTGTGTAGCTGAAACAATTGGTGCATCATCCCGAGGTTCACGAACTTCGCTTAGTTTGATCAGCAGGTACGTTTTTAACTTCTTCAGTGGATGATTCTCCATTGGCATCATTACAATGGACTCTAGATTCACTGCCATTGAAAGTCAGAAAGGTAGAAAACCAATGAACATAAGAGGTTGTCATTTGAGTAAATTTTCGTCCAGCTGAGGTCATAGAGCAGAACGGTGCAATAAGGGCAAGTGATCCTATGATGATGAATAGCCCACCAAAATTATAAGCAGTGACACCAGGGTTCTATTGGTTGATTGAATCCTGGTCCAGATAATTATCAGGTCCAAAGTTTGCCTTCTCAATGCATATACTGCTCTTGTTATTATGTTTTCCCTTGTTCTCTGTGTTATATTTTTCTTTTTCTATAATGAAGCAAAAAAAACATATTCTATGGAAAATCTAAAACTTAAGAAGAACATTGCAAATTTGACCCAGATATCTTTTGTGCCTCTATGGCCTCATTAACATTAAAATGCTTGATAAAACTTCAAGATGTACAGTTGGTCATTGAAAAAGGAAGGTTAGGAAACTAGTCTTTCTTAGTAAAACTAACAAGTTTTCGCTATTTGTAATGATGTAACAGAAATGACTCAAAAACAGAAACACATGAACATCACCTGCAAAAGCCAAGTCCACCCCCTCCTCAGCACTATGTGTGTGGAGAAATAACCTTGTTTTGTAATCTGAATGCTCTGTAAAGAAATCTGAACGCGCCTTAGAAATCTGAATGCTCTGTCCATTGGCATAAAAGAAGCTATATCTATATATATACAAGAAGTCAACTTCTTCATATACGTCTGCAACTCACTTATATAATGCTGCTTAAATCACAGCAGAATTTTTAATTTCTTTACAGAGCTCTGCATCATCAGATTGATAACATTCTTAGAAATGAAGCTTAAAGAAATTCATCCACAAAGAAAAGAAAAAAGTTGAATGATTCATGAAAACAAACATGAAGTGCGACACAACACCCCCAAAGCCATTTCATTGCATACTCATTCTCAAAGGTTTTTTTTTTTTTAATCTTTTCCTTTATTGGTCTGCTGGAGTCAGACTAACAATCTGGATGGTGAGAAGAGAAGTGGTAAGCATTAGGACCTTAACACATGAGAAGGTAAAAAATTATGAATATTTCTCTGCTTAGTGATCTAAACAAACGATACCCTTGTGGTTTTCTCACTGGTACATATCAAGAAAAAGTTATAAATGTCAAGCATTTTTCAGATAGGGTATTACATAACTGTGGTTGGTTCTTATGCCGACCTTCTGGGAGAAAACCAAGTCAATGTTGAAAATTCAAATTAAATGTAGTTAGGGTAGAAAAAGAAGAACGAGCGTGGAGATTTTGGAATTGGAGAAATTGTATTGTCAATTACGATTAAGGTAAAGAATCGTTTCGCAATTTGGATTATCGAAGGTTGTGGATTTTGATAATTTCGATGACAGAGGTAAGTGGTTTGATCTTTTTTAGCTGTTTTAAACCCTTTTCGTTTTCATCTATTTTGAAAAAGATTATGTTTTTCGGGCATGTTAATTATATATTACGAAAATTGATTTTATTGAATTGTATTTTACAAAAGATTGTTTTTTTTATAATATTATATTATTATTTCGACTTTCCTTATTGAAATCAAATTACAATACGTATGAATGATTTTGAAATTGATTTTATTTTTGAATGATATTTAGTAGGAATCTTTTTGTCTTATTGTAAATCAAGTTTTTCAAAGATTTGTGATTGTCGTACTTAACATAACTCTCTTCTATTTCTTTTTTCTTTTCTCAAAAGTTTGATTTTCTTAAAAGTTATTTATTTGCTCATTTGGTAAGCACGCTCATTTATGACATGAGAAGTTATGAGTTTGAGACATGATAGAAGTTAGGATTTTTCAAAAAAATAAAAATAAACAAGCATAATAATTATGGTATACAAAATTTTAAATTATTTTTTCCTAGAATGTAGTTAGAAATTTAAAGGCCAAACAAAAGAATATCTTTAAATAGAAAGGGAAACATAAATTAAGAACATACTAAGACTTGAAAAAGTCTTTGCATGCTATATATATATAAATTCATATTTCTCTTTCTTTATTTAGCAATTAAGTATACTAAATATCCACTATCACTATAATTGCATTAAAATCTTTCAAAAAAATGTCCATTTCCATAACAGTTTCCAAGTAACTTCCCTCATTATCAAACTAATAATAAAAAAAGTCAGAAGTCTAACAAACTGTCATTCAATTCAAGAATAAGAAGAAGAAAAAAAAATTGAAATAGAAACTAAAGATTCTGATTCATTTATTGGTTTGGACAAGCAAAAGGCAGCTTAGATTCTCTTGCAATTTCAGTGAAAATCCTGAACCCAAAAAGTCATGCATAAAAAACCGACAAGAACATAATCTTTGACTTAATCAAACATATTTAGAAAACTAAAATTAGAAAATTACTATCACAAACTAAGTTTCTTGTCAGAAACACTCTCGAAAATTCAAATATATAATAACTATACGTTTAACAACATTCATAATCAATTATTTAGTATCTCCTTCCAAGTTGACAATGCATTTCATTCCATGTGGGATTTGGGTACCACAGCTCTACAATAAAAACAGCTCAGCAGTATGTGTGCATATATATATATATATATATATGCTATCGTGTGAAATAGTTTAGAGTTTAACTCAAGTTTGACCCATTTTATTTGTGGAACTACAACTTTGGCCCATAGTTCAAAACCATTAATTGGCTTCATCGCAGCTGTTGGCTGTGTCTTCACACTGAAGTCGAATGCTGAAAACGCAACTTACTATTAATAGAAGTCGCATCTCCGGGATGCTACTTCACCTTTCCATGAATGGAAAGTTGCATCCTGAAGATGCAACTTCCGTATAAACTTCACAATAAATGAAACAATGTCGTTATATGTAATAAGGTAAATGATTATTGTGGGTACATATTAACACCTTATCATGTAATTTTATGATTTGCTATGAGTAGCTTCCTCCTAATAAAATTTTCTTTCACAATGGTTGAATATCTAGATCTATTTTTGTATACAGTTTTGATATGAGACGAGATATTATAAAAAATGTTAAATTTTTTATGATTCAATTGGAGTTAAGAAAACTTTTGGATAAGTATCCTACATTTGAACCGAATTCTTTTTTATTGCTTCAGAACAATTAGGAGATTCTTTAGAAGAAATGTAGGGTTCTTCTTTTTGTGGGAAGTTATAATAACACAAGGAAAAATGATACTTCATACTCCTCCACCCAAAAATGAAAAATAGAAAAGGGGTTTTTGTCTAAATAATGTCACGACCCAAACCCGCAGGCCAAGCTACGACTATGGGCCTAGTAGCACCCGGGGTCAACTTCTTGGTGTTGTCCTCACTGCACCAAAAAGAATACCCGAGTTGACTATGAGTACCTAGACCCATTCTTATATATCATTACACAAGTACTTATCATTTCGATGTGAGACGGGTATCACAAATAATATATACATACATATATACATTATCTACATACATACATATATTTGTCTAAATAATATATACATACATATATTTGTTCTTTTTCAATGATATCATGAATAAAAACTTGAATATATCATTGAACCAAATGATCAAATCCCTTTCCCTTTATGTCAACTACTGCTAAAAACATGAAAGCATTTTTTCAACTAATTTACCAAGCTGGAAGATCAGTAATTTTCCAGGCTCAATTCTGAATTTCAGAACTTCTGTTGTTCTGATCATATCCACTAACACTATAATTCTCTTGCCTTGATCCCTGATCTCTGTCTGGCAGGGCCGGATCGGTCCCAATGGTACCCTGTCTTGACATTTAAACTTCTTGTTCACTGGAGGAATGGTTACTGTCCATTCCAGGATGCACCATTGAACTAGATCTCAAATTATTGCCACAAAATGGCAGAAATGAGAAGCATTTACGTGTGTAAGTTGTAGCCAAGCCAAAGAATTTTGGTCGAACTGAGGGAACTGC
This sequence comes from Cynanchum wilfordii, assembly GCA_025388415.1. Lineage (NCBI taxonomy): Eukaryota > Viridiplantae > Streptophyta > Magnoliopsida > Gentianales > Apocynaceae > Cynanchum > Cynanchum wilfordii. The sequence goes on from JAHSUH010001386.1 coordinate 2,273,884, forward strand.
ACAGAATTGTGCAAATAACATAGCTGATCCAATTATAATGAATAGCCCTCCAAAGTTATATGCTGTGAGATTATTCTGCTTGTTGATGGAGTTTGTTAGATTATCATAAGAATATCCAGGTCCAAATTTCTTTTCTTCAATTCTAGTCATGTTTAGACTTTGTCACATCTAAGATTGCCCTTGAAAAATAGACAACTAATCGAGAATCTTTTGGAAAAGCCTGAAAAAAAAAGATTAGTGCAAATATACTTCTGGCCTGAAACAAATAACAGAACACAGAGAAAGGGAACTTACAAAACCAAAGCCATCTGTTCTATATCTTGGCCCGAGTATTTTGTACTTGGAACCGTATTTATTCAGGAGGACATTCATGTAAGGAATCTCATCAACAATAGCATCAATTCCTCTATTTTTGCCACCTTTAGTCATGGCCTCATGGTACTGCTCAATAGATGAGTAGTTTCTGAGCTTTGTTTCACTGATATGCAGCTGGTTTATAAGAAACTCTTTGATAAAGGAACCAACTTGGTACCCAACATAGTAATCTTGTGAAAATGTGAAGTCAGAGCTGATCAACTGTAAACATTGCTGATAAGTTTGCTGTGTAGCTCTACATCAGGATGTAAGACATGAATAACCATATAACCAAAACGAATCTTAACCAGTTGTTGGCCACCATGTTCCCTGTTGACAAGAAAAGAAACAATTTTTACTGGACTGAAAGGGGGAAAAGAGAATCAAATAGGGAAATAATTGTTCAATGTCTGGTGGGTTTTGGTTAGAATGAAGAAAACTTACTTTCGGGGAAGGCAAGAACAGCAATTGGAAACCAAAAAAATAAGCCAAGTTGCTGTTTATTATCTGGCCTTGGAGGAGAACCTGAACTGTAGTTTGCTTGATACTCCAATATTCGAAGAACTGCTCCAATAAATATGCAGGTAGCAAGAATTGTTAACCAGAGATCCCATCTAAAAGGTTTTATGAAAATCCACATATTCTTTTCTTGTTTATTTTTCAGACGCCCAAACAACACCTGACTCTGAATATGGAAGTGAAAAATCAACATGTCTTGCTCGATCAGCCAAAATTGTAGTGTCTCCTACCATAATACCGAAATCCTACAAAATCAACAAGAAGGATTAAAAAAAAAAAAAACAAAAGGAAAAAATGATTGGTTAGTGAAGTTAAATGAAGGAAAAAACAGAACCAGCAGTATCATGAGGAAGAGAGAACCAGTGAACTAGCTCTATATTTCATATATTTTGTACATTACAATACCTACATATATATACACATATCTTCCTAGACATATCCCATAAATTCAGAAAACATTTATTCTACTTTTCCCATAATTTCAGCAAATACTTTTCCCATAATTTCAGGAAACACTTTCCCATAATTTCAGCAATATTCTCTTCCCATAATTTCAGGAAGCACTTTCCCATAATTTCAGCAATATTCTCTACACTCCCCCTCAAGCTGGAGCAAAGATATCAATCATGCCCAGCTTGACCAAAATTGTTCAAAGTCCTGTCTAAACAAACCCTTTGTGAAGATATCAGCTAGTTGCTTAGCTGAAGGAACATAAGGCATACAAATCTCCTTGTGTTCCAATTTCTCCTTGATGAAATACCGGTCAATCTCATCATGCTTAGTCCTATCATGTTGAACTGAATTGTTTGCTATATTTATAGCAGATTTGTTGTCACAAAAGAGCTTCATTGGTTTATCAATTGGAACTTTGAGTTCTTCAAGAACTCTTTTTAGCCCGATAACTTCACACACCCCTTGAGCCATTGCTCGATATTCAGATTCTGCACTGCTCGGGCAATAACATTTTGCTTCTTGCTTCTCCATGTAACTAGGTTGCCCCACACAAATGTACAGTATCCTGTTGTAGATCTTCTATCACTCGCCCTGCATAATACTGCATCAGTAAACACTTCAATTTTCTGATTTTCGCTCTTTGTGAACAAAAGCCCTTTTCCTGGACTCCCTTTAAGATACCGAAGGATCCTGTAGACAGCCGTAAAGTGTTCTTCCTGAAGGACAATGCATGAATTGGCTAACTAGACCTTACCGCAAATGCAATATCTCGGTCGTGTATGCGACAAGTAAATAAGCTTTCCAACTAGTTTTTGATATCTAGCTTGATCCAGTGGAGTACTTTCCTTTTTGATCTCCAACTTTTGATTTGGATCTACTGGAGTATTGTGAGTTTGCACCCAAGCATACCTGTTTCCTTCAATAAGTCAAGAATGTATTTTCTTTGTGATATAACTATGCCTTTTGAAGACCTAGCTACTTCCATACCAAGAAAATACTTGAGCTTTCCTAGATCTTTAATCTCAAACTGTTGGGAGAGTAATTCTTTCAACTTACCTAGTTCTTTAGCATCATCCCCTGTCATAACGATGTCATCCACATATACAATCAAGATTGCAATCTTTCCACCTGAATGCTTGTAGAACATAGTGTTGTCCTGATTGTGCTTGAGAATAACCTTGTCTCATAATAACTTTTGAGAATCGTTGAAACCATGCTCTAGGTGATTGTTTTAGGCCATACAAAGATTTCTTCAACTTACACATTTTCCCATTAATAGATATTCCTTCAAACCCTGGTGGTACCTCCATGTATACCTCTTCCTCTAATTCTCCATTTAGAAACGCATTTTTCACATCGAGTTGTTGAAGTGGCCAATTCGATTTACTGCTAAGGATAATAGTACCCTTATAGTATTCAACTTAGCAACAGGTGCAAAAGTTTCTTCGTAGTCAAGTCCATAAGTCCGTGTAAAGCCTCTAGCCACGAGTCTTGCCTTGTATCTTTCAAACTGTTCCATCGGCTTTATATTTAATAGTAAACACCCACTTATCGCTTCTTGGTCGTTTTCCTTTAGGAAGTGGCATTAGTTCCCGGTTTCATTCTTACGTAGAGCCTCCATTTCCTCGAGAATAGCTTGTTTCCATCTTGGAATTGCTAGAGCTTCATGTATTGACTTAGGAAGTTCATCATCCGTAATACTACACATAAAAGCTCGAAAGTTGGGTGAAAGTTTAGTGTAGGAAACAAAATGAGATATTGGATACAAGGGATTTTTGGTACATGTGCGAATGCCCTTTCTAAGAGCAATTGGTTCATTAAACTCAAGATCATTTTCAGCTAAAGGGTTAAAAGAAGAGATAGAATGAGAAAAAGTACCTTGATTCGGTTCCGACGTTGGCAATGGCAAAGAAGTAAGGGGCTCGGTCCTTTGATGTGGCCTTCTTGAATAAACACGAAGCTCGGATGTTGGTGCCAAGTTAATTGGTCTAACATTTATGTCTTGATTTTGAAGTAGTGTTTCAGGTTCCATAGAGTTAGATATACCAAAATCACTTATATTTTTAGGCATAGAAAAACTATCCCAAAACCGAGCTTCTTTTCCATTCTCCCCATGAAGGGAAGTTTGGGCAAAGAAGGGTTGATTTTCAAAGAAGGTGACATCTAGACTAACAAAGTATTTTCCAGAGTGTGTATCATAGCACTTATACCCTTTTTGTGTTTGTGAAAAACCAAGAAAAACACACTTTATGGCCCGTGGATCCAATTTACTGTGATGTTGACCATGTAGATGAACAAAAGCTGTGCAACCAAACACTTTTGGAGATATATCTGTAAAGGATCTATTTAATGGAAAAATTGATTGTAATGTTTTGAGTGGAGTGTTATAGTTTAAAACTCGGGTTGGCATTCGGTTAATTAAAAAGATGCAGTGAGAATAGCTTCCCCCCAAAAACGTTTAGGAACATTCATAGAAAATAATAAAGCCCTAGATACCTCTAAAAGATGCCTATTCTTTCGCTCAGCAATGCCATTCTGCTGAGGTGTGTGGACACAAGAGCTTTGATGGATAATTCCATTTTGTTTAAGGAAGCTGCCAAGAATAGAATTAAAATATTCACGTCCATTATCAGTACGAAAAACTTGAATATTTGTCCGAAATTGAGTGAGGATCATGGCATGAAAGTTTGTAAAGGTTTCTGCAGCTTCCGATTTATCTTTTAAAAGATATATCCAAGTAGTGCGGGTGTGGTCATCAATGAAAGTAATAAACCACCGCGCACCCGGATACACCTTTAATTCTAGATGGTCCCCATATGTCACCGTGAACAAGAGAAAAAGGTTTAGATGGCATGTATTTCAAAGATGGATAAACAGTTCTATGATGCTTAGCATATTCACACACTTCGCATTTAAAGGAACTCGGATCTTTATTTTTAAAAATTAAAGGAAACAAGTGTTTTAAATAACTAAAGCTCGGATGGCCAAGTCTATAGTGCCATAACATTATTTCATCATCTAGACATAAAAGAGAGGAATAACTTGGTGTCCGAGCTTGTTTATCAAAAAAACTTGCCGTCATCAAAATAATAGAGCCCACCAATTTCTTTAGCATTGCCAATCGTCTTCCCCGAGTGTAGGTCCTGAAAGATACAACTGTTATTTAAGAATTTAACTTCACATGAGCAGTCATGAATTAAACTACTCACAGAGATCAAATTGCATAAAAGATTAGGAACATGTAGGACATTATTCAAGGTAATGGATGGAGATAGCACAATGGAGCCTTTACCAGAAGGAAGGAGATAAAGATCCATCTCGCAATTCTGATTTTTTGATTTCGAGCAGGGGAGAATACGAAGAAAAAATAAAGGAATTACCGTCATATGGTCGAGTTGCCCCTGAATCAATGATCCAGGGATCAATTTTTTCAAGGCTAGTACTAAAAGCGACATGATTGGTACCTTCTTTTTGTGCACAAGGAGGGGATGAAAGTGAAGTATTATAATATGAACTCATGAGTCGATACAACTGCTCTAGTTGTTCTTTCTCTGAAAACAGGTTGTTCGGATGATTTTGATGAAGATTCGCTCTTGAAACTTGATAGCCTTTGCTCTCTCGTGCTGAATTGTATGGTGAAGAGATGTTTGTCGGCTTGCCATGTAATTTCCAACACTTGGCCTTGAGATGACCAAGCTTGTCACAATATTCACACATGGGACGATCCCGATCTGGTCATCGTGAAGGTTGCTGAAAATTATTCTCGACTTTCCGAGAATTGAAAGATGTATTTTCAGCAGCAGTAGGTGGAGCTGCAGTGAAAGTATGGGTGAAAGTACCCGTAGATGTGGAAGAACCGGCCATAGAAGCTAGATATTATAACCTGGCTCCGATACCATGAAGTTAAATGAAGGAAAAAACAGAACCAGCAGTATCATGAGGAAGAGAGAACCAGTGAACTAGCTCTATATTTCATATATTTTGTACATTACAATACCTACATATATATACACATATCTTCCTAGACATATCCCATAAATTCAGAAAACATCTATTCTACTTTTCCCATAATTTCAGCAAATACTTTTCCCATAATTTCAGGAAACACTTTCCCATAATTTCAGCAATATTCTCTTCCCATAATTTCAGGAAGCACTTTCCCATAATTTCAGCAATATTCTCTACAGTTAGTTCTTCCCTTATGAATTCCCTGTTCAGCTCAGAGGCAAATTGGTTACCATTTTGACTATCTTCATACAAAATGACCACTTCATGCCACTCAAATCTTTTGTAGATTGCAGCAAGAGCTTTTTGACTTGGTTCGAGTTGTCTGATGTTGTCCGAATGAATTATGGGTTTTCAGCAATTGAAGAAAGTTGACTTCTTGAAGTAAAGGAAATAACAAGTACTCCATACTTGTGCTTTTCTTCCAAGGTCTGCAGCGAATGTATGTTCTGTCAATGTTTGTGTACCTAGAAAGCTAGAATACCAAGAACATCTTCATTCTTCAGCAACTCTACCACAGCAATTTATTCACAGAGAAGAAGGAAAAAAAAAAAAAAAGAACAATTTTTTATCTGACCTTCAGAAACAACATCCAAGTCTTCTTGAGCATCCTTAGTATGGAGAACCAGTCCCATGATAATCTGAATGGGCAGAGTAGAAATCCTCTCTATCGCCATGGAAATACAGACATCAGTCATGGCGCCCATGTCAGAATTCAGATTAAGAACCACGCCTAAATGAACAGAGATATAAATTGCCTGCTTTTTCATTTAGTTTTGCACTTTTTTGCTTATAAGAAAAGTTCTTTCTCTTTCTCCCTTTTAAAAAAAAATAATAAAAATAAAAATATGTCGCATTCGGATATTGTGCAACTGATTTCATTTATATATATATATATATATATATATATATATATTTTTTTTTTTTTAAAAAAAACTTTCTTGTAGATTTTTTATGATGTGGGATTAGACATTTTCATGGTAAAAAAATAGGTTTGGAGAAGAAGAAACTCAAATATAATATTATTGTTTTCCTACCTAGTATTGTCATCACCGTACTCAAATGATATTTTGAGTTAATTATAAGTATCTAAATTCATTCTTATATATTATTACACATTCACTTCTCATTTCAATGTGAGATGAAATATTACATAAACATACAAATTATATTCCATAACATCCAAATCATGAGAAAAGAAAAAGAATAAAAAAAATTCAAAGTTCTTATCTCAGTTCAATGTAAATATTACACTATTTGTATTATGATAATAATATATTTCAGCTATATAACAACGAATAAAATAAAATTTTAGTGACATATTAAGATTAAATTTTAAATTTATTTTGAGAAACACACAACTATAGTTTATTTAATAGAAGTAGTTCATCATTTATTTATTTGAACAACAATACAATAGTAATTAACAATCACACGTACACACGACAAATTAGTTGTGAGTTTCGAGAAACACACAACAATATTTTATTTAATAGAAGTAGTTCGTCATTTATTTATTCGAACAATAATACAGTAATAATTAACAACCACACTACGACGAACTACTTGTGAGGATACTAGCTCTAATTAAAGAGCTTGGGCCAGTAATTAACTACACGCACCAACGAAGAGTAGAAATACCACTGTTAACACACATGAACGGCTTACAACAGTCTGAGGTAACAAAACAAGCTTCATGGTACTTAGCACATTTCAGTTTCTCTGTTGGTAACTGTAAAATGCTGTTTATGATCATATTCAAATCCATTTCCATGTCCGAAATTAACATCTTCCTTGACATTATTTCCATTTTAGGCAAGTCTTCTTTCCCACCTTCATCATTCCTAGCATGAAGCACTTCCAGAACTGCAATGCAAAAAAAAAAAAAACAACAGTAGACGAGTTATATATATATATATATCTTATATATATAAGATGCTAAGTTTCTAATGGCATATATTTTGTAATTTTGTCCAATTTTTTGGACTTTGTTGTCTTTCTCTTTTTTTTTTTTTTTTTTTTTTTTTTTTTGGTAAATGATGGCATTGTTGTAATTTATTTAATTTTTTTTGGTCTTTTTGTCTCATTCAATATTTTTTGACTTTTAAATTTATGATTCATTAAATAATTTAATAACATAAAAGGTAATGCTTAATAACTTTTATTTTTTTCTTAATTTTTTATTTTATTGGCATAATTGTAATTAAATTAAACTTTTAATTTTTTATATTTTAATTCTCAATTAATGCTTGATAAATTTTAATTTTTTAATTGACTTTTTTTTATTAACTTTTTTTCTACATTTTTATCTTAATTTTATATTTTTTTAATATTATTTTTAAACATTTTTATTTAATTTTTATTTTTTTAATAATTTGTAATCAATTATCTATTTTTTAAGATTACAATAGTTGACTTTTTTATACCACTCTTCTAATTATTTCTAACTCTTAATTGTTTTTCTTTATTATTTAATATTTTTCAACCTTTTATTTTTTTGATATTAATATTTTTAACTTTAATTAATTTATTACTTATTATAACTTTTAAAATATTATCTTTGATAAAAATAATTATCACTTAATTATTTTTAACTTTTAAATTATTTCATTTGTTGATTTTAGAGATATGAGTTTTTAGTCCGTCTAGAAACTTACAAAATATATGTCATTAGAAACTTACCATCTTATATATATACATGCATTTGTTTTCTCCTTCTCAAGTCATACTTTTTTTTTTCAATATTTGTCTTTCTTCTCTATATAACTTTATTTTTTTTTTTTAATGTTTTTTTTTTTTCTAATCCATACTTCTATAGAATTTTGCTTTTTTATTTTAAATTTTATTGTTTATGCAGCTATTCAGAAAAATCGTGGGCTTGATTATTGCCCTGATGTAATGGATTATGTAAGGAACAAAAGTAGTTCGAAGCCCAAAATCTCTAGAATTAAGGTGGTAGCAAATTTTGATATTTCTTAAATTGAAGTAAATTTGGTTAAATTAAGGTATTAAATATTTAGAGTAATTTTTGTTAAATTTTGTATTTAATAAATATTTTTGCTAACTAATATTTGCAATTCAGTTATTTTGTTAAATTTTTATTTAAACTTAATAAAAATTTTGCAATTCTGTTTATTATTAAGTTTTAGTTTTGCAATAACCTAATTTTTCATTTTAAAATTTCATCATCAAACTTCTATTTTGGTTCTACAGATTCCTTATATTTTGATCTACATTTTTTAATTTCTTCTCTAATAAGTTTTCTAATAGCATGATTTTGTAAGTTTTTTTTAACTTTTTGAATTTTATTGTCTTTTTATATCTTTGTCTTCTTATATATTATTTTTTTAATATCATTTTAATTGTAATTTATGTTACTTTTGTTTGGTTTCTTTTAATTCATTAAATTTTAACTTTCAAAACTTTTCATTTGTATTCTACTTTATTTTTAAAATTTAATTTTTTATATGTAATTAATCATATTTATGTTATTTATTAAATATTAAATTTTTAATTTTTTTAAATAATTTAATGGGTGAAATATAAAGTAACCATTATTAGTAATTTGAATAATTATGTATCCTTTATTATAATTTTAAAATACTATGTTATATAATAAAATTATAATTTTAAATTATATAAATATTTAATAAATAGATAAATATAATTATATATGATAAAATTTATCAATTTATTTATATATACTTCATTTTAATATTTAAAATTTTTAAATTAATAATTTATTGTAAATGAAAAATAAAAAATAGATAATTCCCGCACTGGTGCGGAATGTTCAACTAGTATATATATATATATATATATATATTATATAACTAATGCTAAACAATTTAGAAGATGAATAATAATTAGGAGACAAAAAGCTAACCAGCAGAGGTAGAAATCAGAAGGAAAAGGAAGCAAGCAAGTTTAGCCATGATTTTTTTTTTTTTTCTTAGAGAAATCTTGCAAATGTGTTGAATGGAAATTTGGCTGGATTTTATAGGCTAAAATTGGTGCTCTTTCTTTTTTTTTTTTTTTTTTTCTTATGGCAAAAAAAAAAGGTAAATTGGACCACGTGGCCAATTTTTATTAATTTGATTGTCTTGTCTTGTTTTTTTTTATTAAAATTTTTGCATATCAACAAAAAAAAATTTTGCATACCAATTACACATTGATGGACAAAACAAAGGGTCCCAAGAATATAACTAGAGCTTGAAGAGCACGTGTATAAATGCAGAGAGATTTTTTTTTTCCAAAATGACATTATTTTTTAAAATTATTCTATGTTTGACCATATTTTTTAAATTATTTCCTCGGTCCGACTTTGGCTCATTCATAAAATGAATCCTATTGTGTCTCACTGACACAAAAATAAAAAAAAAATTCTCTCTTTTTCTCTTCCTTCCTTTACCCTCTCCTCTTTCAATTTCTCTTTCCGTCTTTTTTTTTTTTCTTCCCTCTTATTTCTAGCTGTATTTTTTTTAAAAAAAAATTATATGGCTCATTCCAAAATGAGTTCTAGTCATAAAATTACACTCAATTAAACTTCAATTTCAAAAAAAAAAAAAAATCAAACTTTCACCAAAGTAAGTTGCTGTCTCTAGATTCACTCAGGTGATTTCAACCATCGATTATAAATATTAAAATTAATAAATCTTTACTTTGATAACACTTTTTTTAATTACATGATATTTTTCATCTTTGAGAGAGCAAGTATGAAACAAACACTATATGACTCGTTTAAAATTGAGTCCTAGTATTTTTTACTGTCCAAAATAAGACTCGGTCTCCTTTTTGAACCCTAGGACTTGTGTTGAGATTGAGTCTTAACATTCGTTACTATCCGAAATAAGATTCAATGACAAAAATAAACAATAGGACTTGTGTTGAGAATGACTCCTAACATTCGTTATTGACCAAAATAAGACTCAATGACAAAAAGAAACACTAGGACTCGTATTGAGAATGAGTCGTAGCATTCGTTACTGATCAAATTGATTAAGTCTTATTTTGGACAGAAACAAACACTAGGACTCATTTCCAAAATGAGTCATAGAGTAAAAAAAAAAAAATTAGAGTTAGAAATAAAATAAGAGGGCAAAAAAAAAAAAAAAGAAAAAGAGACGGATGACATTAATTACAGACGGAAAGAGAGAATGAAAGAGGAGAGGAAAAAAAAAGGAAAGAAAAAAGGAGTGAGAATTTTTTTTTCTTTTTTTTTTTTTGGTCAATAAAACCCAATAGTCAAAATCAGATTCGGAAATAATTTAAAAAATATGACAAATAGGAAATAATTTTTAAAAAATAGGTCTATGTTTGAAAAAAAGACTAATTATGCCTATTTTGAAAAAAGACACAGATGCAGACAACAATGAAAAATCTAGTACGATTATTTTTGTCTTGGTTGGCTCTTCTATACATTATTAATGGAAAAATCTAGTACGATTTGTCATATCATTATGACTTTCATGCAAAGATATATTCTCCATATTTGAAAAATAAGAGAAAAGATATTTTCACTCTAGCTTTCTCTCTCATATACTCACTAATTGATGATGGATGAAGTATGGAATATGAGTCACTCACCATTATTCTTGGTGAAATACAGAAAATTGAGAAGCCAAAATATGTTTTATCCTTTATTATAAGCACATAAAAAAAAATATATATTATAATAATCCAATATCTAATAATTGACTATAATTTGTCTTTAGAATAATCCAATGCTCATACTTCCCCTGCGGTAGACATAGGATCGTACAATTTTTCGAATCCCTACCAAAATTTACTTCTTTTCCTTTCTATGTGAAAAGAATGTAAAAATCAATAAAAACTTTTCTCTTATTTGTCCCTCTTCCTTTCTCTTTCATTCCTAAAACAATCAAGAAAATGTTACAAAGGTAATAGAGAGAGAGAGAGAGAGAGAGAGAGAGAGAGAGAGAGAGAGAGAGAGGATCATCTTGTTTCTTAAATTATCAGAAGGGTCTCCAATGAAGTACCACAATCATCAGTACCTTAGTACACTTGCAATAATGCAAGAATAAAAAAAAGCTATTTAGTACCAGATGAATTTAAACACTGTAAATGAAGAGTAGGCCAAGTTCAGTCTCAAGAACTGTGACTTACAAGTCCCAATATTCCATAAAGATAGGATTCCTCTTGGAAGAAGTTACCAATGTTGTAGTTTAGAAGGTCCAACAAGCGCCACCACGATACAATATTTCATGAGTGCGTGAATCTAAGCAATGATTGTAAAATATAAAGGTGTACTAATATTATTCACTACTGTGCTGATTTGCAAGTTGCACAAGGGCAACTGCAGGTTATATCTCAAAGCACATAAGATAAATACTTAGATATATTAGATTTGTGTATATGCCATCAGCGGTGTCTGCCTAATGTTGGGATAACATATGCAAAGCCTACACAATATTCTAGCACCATGCTATGTCTTGCCGAATAAACAAATTAACATTTAATACAAATTTAGCAATTAAAAATCATGTGAAATCATACATTCCATTAAGAAATGACCAGCAGCACTACTACAGCATATGGTATAATATGCATTAGAATCTGGTATTGCCCCCAAAAAAAAAAAAAAAAAAAAATCATACAATTTGATCAAGGAATTGCTATTGTCAGTAGCAGACATGTGCAGAACTTACTTATTTACATGTACAACCATACCTGCCTTGTCCCAGTCCATAAAATGGTTCTCATCTGCTATGTTTCAGTTGATACTTCAGGCTGATGAGCTTCACTTGTTTCAGCTGGAATGGAACTTGCATTTGTAGGAGGATCAGAATCGTGAACTTCACCTTGTGTAGCTGAAACAATTGGTGCATCATCCCGAGGTTCACGAACTTCGCTTAGTTAGACCAGCAGGTACGTTTTTAACTTCTTCAGTGGATGATTCTCCATTGGCATCATTACAAGGGACTCTAGATTCACTGCCATTGAAAGTCAGAAAGGTAGAAAACCAATAAACATAAGAGGTTGCCATTTGAGTAAATTTTCGTCCAGCTGAGGTCATAGAGCAGAACGGTGCAATAAGGGCAACTGATCCTGTGATGATGAATAGCCCACCAAAATTATAAGCAGTGACACCAGGGTTCTATTGGTTGATTGAATCCTGGTCCAGATAATTATCAGGTCCAAAGTTTGCCTTCTCAATGCATATACTGCTCTTGTTATTATGTTTTCCCTTGTTCTCTGTGTTATATTTTTCTTTTTCTATAATGAAGCAAAAAAAACATATTCCATGGAAAATCTAAAACTTTAGAAGAACATTGCAAATTTGACCCTGATATCTTTTGTGCCTCTATGGCCTCATTAACATTAAAATGCTTGATAAAACTTCAAGATGTACAGTTGGTCATTGAAAAAGGAAGGTTAGGAAACTAGTCTTTCTTAGTAAAACTAACAAGTTTTCGCCATTTGTAATGATGTAACAGAAATGACTCAAAAACAGAAACACATGAACATCACCTGCAAAAGCCAAGTCCACCCCCTCTTCAGCACTATGTGTGTGGAGAAATAACCTTGTTTTGTAATCTTAATGCTCTGTAAAGAAATCTGAACGCGCCTTAGACAAACATATATCTTCCATTGCACCCATTGGTGAATTCAGATCCAGAATTACACCAATGTGGATGGAAGCATAAGGTGGCTGGGAAGTCAAATTAACTACATTGCTCCCATAAACTGAGTCAACTCTAAATAAAAGGGGTAGAGAAACAAAAAAAGGGGCAATGAAAAGAAAGTATCTGTCAGTTTCCATTTTGATTGCACTTCTAATTGCTACTCAAATGTCCATTGGCATAAAAGAAGCTATATCTATATATATACAAGAAGTCAACTTCTTCATATACGTCTGCAACTCACTTATATAATGCTGCTTAAATCACAGCAGAATTTTTAATTTCTTTACAGAGCTCTGCATCATCAGATTGTTAACATTCTTAGAAATGAAGCTTAAAGAAATTCATCCACAAAGAAAAGAAAAAAGTTGAATGATTCATGAAAACAAACATGAAGTGCGACACAACACCCCCAAAGCCATTTCATTGCATACTCATTCTCAAAGGTTTTTTTTTTTAATCTTTTCCTTTATTGGTCTGCTGGAGTCAGACTAACAATCTGGATGGTGAGAAGAGAAGTGGTAAGCATTAGGACCTTAACACATGAGAAGGTAAAAAATTATGAATATTTCTCTGCTTAGTGATCTAAACCAACAATACCCTTGTGGTTTACTCACTGGTACATATCAAGAAAAAGTTATAAATGTCAAGCATTTTTCAGATAGGGTATTACATAACTGTGGTTGGTTCTTTCTGGGAGAAAACCAAGTCAATGTTGAAAATTCAAATTAAATGTAGTTAGGATAGAAAAAGAAAGGGATCTTGGAGATTAAGAAAGGTTCAGCGCATCAGTACCTTCTACTCATTGAATTCAACAATTTATCTTTGAAATTACCGCGGGCGATTATGTTAGATATCCGTGATTGAAGAACTATAAAAAAAATGGAATTCATAATTCAAGAAAATACAAGAAGTTATACAGTCTACTGCTTAAAAACACAATCAAAGATTGAATCTTGAAGCAAAAGGAAATAGCCCATAGGAGAAAATTAAACCTCTGACTTCCAAATCTTGTTGAGTTTTTCAGCAGAGGAAGAATCCATTTTGAGGAATGCCGATGATGAAGTCTTTGACATTTTGTTGTTTTTTTTTTTCACTCCTTTTTCGTTTTTTCTATTACACCATCTTATATCTTAAATTTTCACAACTCTAATTAATTTAAATTTGACCCAAGTTACATCAACAAAGTCTTACCTTAAAGTTTACTTAGTACAAAACTCTCGATCTTATATAATATTCATTGTCTTTATATACACATCAAAATTTTGTTTTCATAACTAATATTTCACATTATATCAACTTTTCTTTTTCAAATAAAATTGCATAAAATTTATATATAAAAGCAAAATTAGTCAATAAGACGTAGCTCATTTGGTAAGTACGCTAACTTATAATATGAGAAGTTATGAGTTTGAGACATGATAAAAGTTAGGATTTTTCAAAAAAAATAAAAATAAACAAGCATAATTATGGTATACAAAATTTTAAAATTTTCTTTCCTAGAATGTAGTTAGAAATTTAAAGGCCAAACAAAAGAATATCTTTAAATAGAAAGGGAAACATAAATTAAGAACATACGAAGACTTGAAAAAGTCCTTGCATGCTATATATATATATATAAAAAATATATATATATATATATATATATATATATATATATTTCTCTTTCTTTATTTAGCAATTAAGTTTACTAAATATCCACTATCACTATAATTGCATTAAAATCTTTCAAAAAAATGTCCATTTCTATAACAGTTTCCACGTAACTTCCCTCATTATCAAACCAATTAAAAAAAAATAAAAAAATGGTCAGAAGTCTAACAAAACAGTCATTCAATTCAAGAAGAAGAAGAAAAAAAATTGAAACAGAAATTAAAGATTCTGATTCAAATTGGTTAGAACAAGCAAAAGCAGCTTAGATTCTCTTGCAATTTCACTGAAATTCCTGAACCCAAAAAGTCATGCATTAAAAACCGACAAGAATACAATCTTGACTTAATCAAACATATCTTAAAAAATGTAATTAGAATTGAAACATTATATTTAATTACTGTCATAAATTAAATTTTTTGTCACAACCTCTTAAAAGCTCAAATATAATAATTATACGATCCGACAACACTTATAATTTTATTATTTTTTTCTTTAGTAAATCTGACAATACTTATAATTAATTATTTGGTACATCCTTCAAAATTGACAATGCATTTTATTCAATGTGGGATTTGGGTACCACAGCTTTACAATAAAAACAGCTCATCTGTATGTGTATGTATATATATAAAAAGACTGAAATACCCCTGGAAAATATCAAAAAAAATTTTAAAAATTTTGAAATATAAAAAGACTAAAATACCCTTGGAAAATAGACGGATTTTGAGTTTGGACGAAATTTTTGGATGGAAGTGCAAATTAGACGATTTTTTTTAGTTGGAGTGCAAAAGCTGAAAAAAAAAAGTTCAAGTACAAAACCCAAAATCCTGAAAAATTGAGATGTTACTAGCATAATTTACCCATATATATATATATATATATATATGCTATCATGTGGAATAGTTTAATGTCGGCAATTGGCGGATGTCTACTGTCAAGATCAACTAGTTTTTGTGGTTGAAAATAAATGGAAATGGAATGGTAAGTTGCAACAGCAATAGTAGTAGTATCTTTGGAGAGCAACTGGACTGGAAAAAGTCTTCAAACTTCATTGGCACCACACATTTCTGGTCTTAAATTTCTCAAAATTTATTAAGGTAAATGATTATTGTGGGTACATAATAATATCTTATTATGTAATTTTATGATTTGCCTCATAAAATTTTCTTTTACATTTACTTCAATTTTCAATATGAGACAGAGATATCCTACAAAATATCAAATTTTTGAATATTCAATCAGTTGTAAGAAAATTTTGGGATAAATATCCTATATTTGAGTCGAAATCTTTGTAGTTGCTTTCGAACAATTAGAGATTCTTTTGAAGAAATGTAGGATTCTTCTTTTTGTGGGAAGTTATAATTAACACAAGGAAAAATGATACTTCATCCCAAAAATGAAAAATAGAAAGAGATCTAAGTCATATTTTGTCTCAGATTTTAAACAAAGAGAACAAAAGAAATTGGACAGGTTTTTGTCTAAGTCTACACAAGATTTGTTCTTTTTCAATGATATCATGAATAAAAACTTGAAAGAAATCATTGAACCAGAAGATCAAATCCCTTTCCCTTTACATCAACTACTGCTAAAAACATGAAAGCCTTTTTTCAACTAATTTACCAAGCTGGAAGATCAGTAATTTTCCAGGCTCAATTCTGAATTTCAGAACTTCTGTTGTTCTGATCATATCCATTAACACTATAATTCTCTTACCCTGATCCCTGATCTCTGTCTGGCAGGGCCGGATCGGTCCCAATGGTACCCTGTCTTGACATAAAAGAAGCTAAATCTATATATATATACAAGAAGTCAACTTCTTCATATACGTCTGCAACTCACTTATATAATGCTGCTTAAATCACAGCAGAATTTTTAATTTCTTTACAGAGCTTTGCATCATCAGATTGATAACATTCTTAGTGATGAAGCTTAAAGAAATTCATCCACAAAGAAAAGAAAAAAGTTGAATGATTCATGAAAACAAACATGAAGAGCGACACAACACCCCCAAGTCATTCCTTAGGGAGTTGGCCCGCGGACTCCTAATACTTCACTCAGGGCCGATGATCTAGGTTTTGAATCTCCTAAGGTAGAAATTGCCATATTAAAAGCTCTGGACGAGCACGCCGCAGACCAAGTCCCGATTAATTTCATAGAAAATGTGGGACACCGGACGCCCTGGTACAAAAAAAAAAAAATATCCACTATCACTATAATTGCATTAAAATCTTGAAAAAAAAAAATGTCCATTTCCATAACAGTTTCCAAGTAACTTCCCTCATTATCAAACCAATAATAAAAACGTCAGAAGTCTAACATACTGTCATTCAATTCAAGAACAAGAAGAAGAAAAATAATAATAATAATAATAATAAAATAGAAATTAAAGATTCTGATTCATTTATTGCTTCGGACAAGCAAAAGCAGCTTAGATTCTCTTGCAATTTCACTGAAAATCACGAACCCAAAGAGTCATGCATAATCTTGACTTAATCAAGCATATAAAGAAAAAATTATAATTGATGCAAATTAAGTTGTTGTCACAAGTCGACCTTTCAAGCTTACAATTTTTTCAAAATTAAGAAAAAATTATAATTGATGAATGTTATAATCAATTAATTGATATTATTTTCAAGTTGAAAATACATTTCATTTCATGTAAGGATATTGTGATATGTCATCCCATAAGTGAATTTATAATGTTATATAAAAATAAATTTAGTATTTATAGTCAATTTTGGGTATCTATTTTAGTATAATGAGGACGATACCAAATAATTAACCGTGAATATTATCAAGTCTATAGTTGCAGCACGGGCCTACAGGTTTGCATCGTGACAAATACCATAGCCATAAAATAAAAACAGCTCAGCTGTATGTATGTATGCATGTATATATATATATATATATATATATATATATATGTGTGTGTGTGCTATTATGTGGAGTATTTGTTAAGGTAGGCAACTGTCAAGATCAACTATTTCTTGTGGCAGAAAATAAATGGAAATTGAATGATAAGTTGCAGCAGCAATAGTAGTAGTATCTTTGGAGAGCAACTGGACTGGAAAGTCTTCAAACCTCATTGGCACCACACATTTCTGGTCTTAAATTTCTCAAAATTTAATAAGGTAAATGATTATTGTGGGTACATATTAACACCTTAACATGTAATTTTATGATTTACTATGAGTAGCTTCCTCCTGATAAAATTTTATTTCATAATGGTTGAGTATCTAGATTTATTTTTATATACAGTTACACATTTACTTCAACTTGCAATGTGAGACGAGATATTATAAAAAATGTCAAATCTTTAATGATTCAATTAGAGTTAAAAGAAAACTTTTGAATAAGGAGATTCTTTGTAGTTGGTTCGGAACAATTAGGAGATTCTTTAGAAGAAATGTAGGGTTCTTCTTTTTGTTGGAAGTTATAATTAACACAAGGAAAAATGATACTTCATACTTGATCATGAACAAGATTTGTATAAACAATATATACATACATATATACATTATCTACACAAGATTTGTTCTTTTTCAATGATATCATGAATAAAAACTTCAATATATCATTGAACCAGATGATCAAATCCCTTTTCCTTTATGTCAACTAATTTACCAAGCTGGAAGATCAATATTTTCCAGGCTCAATTCTAAATTTCTGCACTTCTGTTGTTCTGATCATATCCACTAACACTAGAATTCTCTTGCTCTGATCCATGATCTCTGTCTGGCAGGGCCGGATCGGTCCCAACCGCATCCTGTCTTGACATTTGAACTTCTTGTTCACTGAAAGAATGGTTACTGTCCATTCCAGGATGCACCATTGAACTAGATCTCAAATTATTGCCACAAAATGGAAGAAATGAGAAGCATTTAAGTGTGTAAGCTGTAGCCAATCCAAAGAATTTCGGTCCAACTGAGGGAACTGCACAGAATAGTGCAAATAACATAGCTGATCCAATTATAATGAATAGCCCTCCAAAGTTATATGCTGTGAGATTATTCTGCTTGTTGATGGAGTTTGTTAGATTATCAGAAGAATATCCAGGTCCAAAGTTCTTTTCTGCAATTCTAGTCATGTTTGGACCTTCTGTCACTTCTAAGATTGCCCTTGAAAAATAGACAACTAATCGAGAATATTTTGGAAAAGCCTGAAAAAAAAGAAGATAAGCAGTGTAAATATACTTCTGGCCTGAAACAAATAACAGAACACATAGAAAGGGAACTTACGAAGCCAAAGCCATCTGTTCTATATCTTGGCCCAAGTATTTTGTACTTGGAACCGTATTTATTCAGGAGGACATTCATGTAAGGAATCTCATCAACAATGGCATCAATTCCTCCATTTTTGCCACCTTTAGTCATGGCCTCATGGTACTGCTCCATAGATGAGTAGCTTCTGAGCTTTGTTTCACTGATATGCAGACGATTTATGAGAAACTCTTTGACAAAGGAACCAACTTGGTACCCAACATAGTAATCTTGTGAAAATGTGAAGTCGAGCTGATCAACTGTAAACATTGCTGATAAGTTTGCAGTGTAGCTCTGCATCAGGATGTAAGACATGAATAACCATACAACCAAAACGAATCTTGACCAGTTGTTGGCCACCATGTTCCCTGTTGACAAGAAAAGAAATAATTTTTACTGGACTGAAAGGGGTAAAAGAGGATCAAATAGGGAAATAATTGTTCAATGTCTGGTGGGTTTTGGTTAGAATGAAGAAAACTTACTTTCGGGGAAGGCAAGAACAGCAATTGGAAACCAAAAAAGTAAGCCAAGTTGCTGTTTATTATCTGGCCTTGGAAGAGAACCTGAACTGTAGTTTGCTTGATACTCCAATATTCGAAGAACTGCTCCAATAAATATGCAGGTAGCAAGAATTGTTAACCAGAGATCCCATCTAAAAGGTTGTATGAAAATCCACATATTCTTTTCTTGTTTATTTTTCACCACCCAAACAACACCTGACTCTGAATATGGAAGTGAAAAATCAACATATCTTGCTCGATCAGCCAAAATTGTAGTGTCTCCTACCATAATGTTGACATCCTACAAAATCAACAAGGGATTGGTTAGTTCTTTAATTTCTTGATTCCATCTTGCTTAACTTTGAGAATTAGGAGAAAAACTAACCATGTTTGGTAGAGAATTGACAAAATCAGTGTATGAAGTTCCCTCTGGATCGAAAGAAATGAACTCGGGTTCAACCTCAAAAGGAAGGAGCTTCAATGTGGATAGGAAAATATCTATACAAAATCCGGTAGCATTAAGAGTCTTGTTAGTCTCAGGATCAACTGTAGCATTTACAAATTCAGGGAAACCAGATTTTTTAGGGATCCCTACTTTTAGTTTTCCTGTTGCAGGAATGGACCAACCTAGTGGTTTTCTCACTGAATCTCCAGGCCAGACAATGGTTTTCAGTTCTTCCCTGGAAGCTGTATAACTAGTTGAATCCAAATTCCGAGTAATTCCACCATCAGGTTTCCAGTAACCAATTGTTCTTCCTCCTGTTTCAATGACATTAAATATCTCCAGAGGTGAAGATTTCAGCTGTCCATCTACCAATAGGAAATCTCCACATAAACCTGCAAAAGTTGTGTTCTTGATTTCATCAAGAAGTTTTGGACCAAATTGGGACAATTTGAGGTTAGAGATATAGCTTCCATTTTCTCCATTGCTCAACTTTGAGAAGCTGGAGTTATTAGGTCCAAGCTTTTCTACTGCCATTGCTAATGCCCAAACTGTATCATAAGCCCACAAACCATACACATTTAGTTCCACCTTTGTACTTGCAGATTTTTTTAGTATCATATTTTTCTTCCATCTTTCTTTGAAATTTTCAAGTTTCTGTGACTTTGGTACGTAAGGCCTTATCCCCAAAACACCTTCCATGGATTCAAGTGCAGAAGAATTAATAGAATTCAGAAAATTACCAATGGTATCAGTAATGAGCCAAGCGTATCCTTCACTCATCATTCCAGCCTTTCTTGCAAGAAGAAAGAATCTGCTCCCAAGCAACACATTCATATGCACTATAAATACTCTAGTCTGGATAGTAGTCAGATTCCGGAGTTGTCCATTAATGTGATGGTCTGCAGCTGAGATAGATACAGCAATCATGTATGCCCTTTTAAGAATTCCCTGTTTAAGAATTCCCTGTTTAGCTCAGAGGCAAATTGGTTACCATTTTGACTATCTTCATACAAAATGACCACTTCATGCCACTTAAATCTTTTGCAGATTGCAGCAAGAGCTTTGACTTGGTTTGAGTTGTCTGATGTTGTCCGAATGAAGTATGGGTTTTTAGCAGTTGAAGGTGGTTGACTTCTTGAAGTAAAAGAAATAACAGGTACTTGTGCTTTTCTCCCAAGTTCTGCAGCAAATGTATCTTCTGTCAATGTTTGTGGACCTAGAATACCATGAACATCTTCATTCTTCAGCAACTCCACCACTGCAATTAATTCATTGAGAGAAAAAAAAATAAATAAATAAAAATCCAGACTTTGAAAATAAGCTTTGACTAATTGAAAAGATCAAGACACAGATTCTGAAGAAAAAAAAATAGATTTTTATCTCACCTTCAGATACAACATCCAAGTCTTCTTGAGCATCTTTAGTATGAAGAACCAGTCCCGTTCGATAGTCTGAATGGGCAGAGTAGAAATCCTCAATCGCCATGGAAATACAGACATCAGCCATGGCGCCCATGTCAGAATTCAGATTTAGAACCACGCCTAAATGAACAGGAATATATGTTTCTCTTCCATCTCCAGCTTCACGTGTTGTTACAGTCGCCCCAACATTCCAAAACAGGGTTGTCATAATAATAAAATAGTGAAATTGCAAAAGAAAGATTTTGATTATGGCCATTTTAATAAATTGCTTGCTTTTTTAATTTAGCTTTTTTTTTTTTTTTTTTTTTTTACAAGAAAAGTTCTTTCTCTTTCACCCTTTTAAAAAACCAAGAAAAAGAAAGGAATCTGGTACTCTCCAATGGATTCTATATATATATATATATATATATATATATATAAAACCATTCTTGTAGATTTTTTATGACGTGGGATTACACATTTCCATGGTCAAAACAAAGGTTTGGAGAAGAAGAAACTCAAATATTATAATATTGTTTTCTATAGGAGAGTTGACTTTGACTCAGTAAAACCAATTTAATATAAATGTACAAACAAAGTTCATACTGTACATGGAAGAATGTAAGAGGAGATTATGGACACAAAGAAGTTGCTCGGAACATTCGGAAAAATTAATAAAAAATTATATCATTATTTCAAACCACATAATATAAATTATATCACATCTCTGTGTCAATTTCTAGCGACTAGATTTTCTTTTATTTAATTTTATATATATATATATATAATATACAAATTACTTTTATGTCACAATTTTATGTCATAATAGGTTTTATGTCATAGTTAGTGACTAATATCTAGATATTCATAATCAAATATTTAATATTATTCTTATTAAACTAATAAAATATATGGAGTTACATATTCTTACCTAATTTATATATAATATATTTTAACTTAATTCTTTTCACACGAGTACCCTCTTGTTTGTTTTTTGTCATTGTCCTAGTTACGTGGACAATTTTTTCATATTTCTTAAATATTCAAATATTTGATTTTGATACGATTTATTCTCATTTATTTCCAGCCTCTTCTCGATTTTTGTTCTTCCCGACTTGACTTATTATTATTTTTTAAATATTAAAAAATAATATATATATTATATAATTTTTTTTCCTCACGAAAATACCAAGAAATTATTAATTTAACACTCAATCAAATTGATATTTAATGCAGCCTTTACAACTATTTGCATAATTCCATTTATTTCTAACTATTGTATTTTTCCTTTTAGAAAATGGTAATTTGTTATTACTTGAAATTCTGCATCTTCCCCAAAGCAGAGTTTAAAACATTTTAAACAATATGTGAGACTTATCTTAAATACATTAAAGCAGACAATATTATTGGTATGCGTGATATTCTATTTCACAATAATAAGTAATATGAATGTGGTTTGGCATATAAGAATAGATTTACGTACTCATAGTCAACTTGAATATTCTTTTGTTAAAATAAGAATAATATCAAATAGTTAATTATGAATGTTGCGAAACCTATAATCGTGACACGGGTTTACGGGTAGCACAAACAAGCAACAATGTATGACCGGTCAGTTTTGCGGGAATGGCTAATAATAATATGTACAGAATATATATATATATATATATATATATATAGCTAAAATTTTGTTCTTTTCTCACCAAAAAAATTGAAAAATTCTGCTGACCAAAGAACTCGAATTCAGGAAGCAATTTTTTGCGACTTTTTCCAAGTCGATTGGAATCGGTCAAGTGCAGAACATTAATTGCCCAAACATCTAGAGAAGAGAATTGGTTCAATTTATTAGGAGTCCAATATGAACAAACCCTAAAAAGGAAAATTAGGTCATTTTGTTGACGACTTTAGCCCAAAATATTAATAATAATAAAAGAGGAACCCAAACTCATGAATAATTTTTCGATAATAGGTTAGACATAAATTATAATTAATTATTTTACAATAATTATACTAAAAAAAAATTAAAATTAATAATACTTAGAAATCGAATATTACATTCATACTAATAAATTTTAAATCAATTTAACACATAAACATTCAAGATTTATATATATGATTATGAAAGTAGTTCCTACCATATATATACTATAATATTTAACTCTTAATTTTTTGAATTGATTATGAAAAATTTTAAAATATAGATCATCTTGAAAGGTCCACTTGTTCCACGTGGTATGTGGAGTAAACTTCTCATAGTACTTCATTAGACTCGCCACATTACCACTGTCTCCACGTGGTATGTGGAGTAAACTTCTCATAGTACTTCATTAGACTCGCCACATTACCACCGTCTGGCCGAACAATAGATACTTCAAATAAGATCGCATTGTTGTGGTCTCCCTCATACCAATGGCTCAAAGCACACTCTCATGCATATTGAATGAGCAAGTACATTATCTATATCGAGTCATAAATATAGGCATAAAAGACCATGCCCAATATTGTTATGCGACAAGGTGTGCTCGCCACGAAAATCCACGTCAAGTAGTATAGTGGTGTAGTATTGGCTGATCCCTAACTGCCAAAATCTTCTCTTTCATATAAGTAAGATAATTTCAAATACAAAAAAAAAACATAACAAAGATATTACACTTTAGCACTATTAGGAATCTTAATAGTCATATTATAAAAATTAAAGCTTTTATCTTAGTTGAATGTATATATATAATATATATATATATATATATATATATATAGTGTGTTGCTTATATTAATGACACTATTTGTATTCTCATAAACATATATTTCAACTACATAATTAACAACGATTAAAATAAAACAATAACACACATTAATTCATTTCGAGAAATACACAACTACATTTAAGTTAATGGAAATAATTCGTCTTACTTATTTATTCAAACAACAACACATTAATAATTAACAAACACGTACACAATGAACTCCTTGTGAGACTAGCTCTAATAAAAGAGCTCCGGACAGTAAGTAAGTAACTACACGCAATAGCGAAGAGCATCGATACCACTGTTAACACACATGAGCGGCTTACAACAGTCTGAGGTAACCGAACAAGCTTCATGGTACTTAGCACATTTCAATTTCTCTGTTGGTAACTGTAAAATGCTGTTTATGATCATATTCAAATCCATTTCCATGTCTGAAATTAATATCTTCCTTGACATTATTTCCATTTTGGGCAAGTCTTCTTTCCCACCTTCATAATTCCTAGCATGAAGTACTTCAAGAACTGCAATGCAAAAAAAAAAAAACAACAGTAGACGAGTTATATATATATATATATATATATATATATATATTATATAACTAATGCTAAACAATTTAGAAGATGAATAATAATTAGGAGAAAGAAAGCTAACCAGCAGAGGTAGAAATCAGAAGGAAAAGGAAGCAAGTAAGTTTAGCCATGATTTTTTTTTTCTTAGAGAAATCTTGGAAATGTGTTGAATGGCAAGTAACTGCATGAAAACTTAGCTGGATTTTATAGGCTAAAATTGGTGCATTTTTAAGATTTTATAGGCTAAAATTAGTCAACTTGTATATTTAAAAAAAAATTATTTTCTCAGGGGTAAAAATGTCATTTTATTGTTTAAAAAAAAAAAACAACTTTAAAATTTTTAATTTTTTCTTTTATTTTGACAAACATGTCAAACCAAATATTAATAAATAAATATATATAAATTTAACTATTTACTTTTCAAATTAATATAAAACTTGCAAACAAATATTACGATTGTTAAAATATTTTTAATAAATGGAGTTTCAATTTTTTTATAATTTTAAGATCTTTTGAGGGAGAATTTAAAAAAAAAATATATGTAAATGACAAATTTATTTCTAAGTATGTCCATTTTTATTTAACAAGCCAAATTAATAAGTGAAAAAGTGATTCCAAATAACTAATATAATAGCATTTAAAATCTTTTAAAAATTGATATAAATAAAAAAATATAAAAGATATTTTTGACCAAAATATATGATATTAAGTATATTTTTAAAATTGATAATTTTCCTTGTCATGTCAAACTAAAAGAAAAATTAAAAAATTTTAAGTTTTTTTTTTTTTTTAAACAATAAAATGACATTTTTATCCCTGAGAAAATAATTTTTTTTTAAATATACAAATTGACTAATAGTTGACCAAAAAATAAAAAAAAGTACTTCAAGAACTGCAATGCAAAAAAAAAAAAAAACAACAGTAGACGAGTTATATATATATATATATATATATATATTATATAACTAATGCTAAACAATTTAGAAGATGAAATAATAATTAGGAGAAAGAAAGCTAACCAGCAGAGGTAGAAATCAGAAGGAAAAGGAAGCAAGTAAGTTTAGCCATGATTTTTTTTTCCTTAGAGAAATCTTGGAAATGTGTTGAATGGCAAGTAACTGCATGAAAACTTAGCTGGATTTTATAGGCTAAAATTGGTGCATTTTTAAGATTTGTAAATTGTAATATTGACCACGTTAGCATCGTGGCCATTTTTTTTTTTTGTTATTAAAATGTTTTGCATGCCCAAGAAAAGATTCCTCCGTTTTTCTAGGCACCCTTCAATTTAACACAATAAAAAATTGGAGCTAAGATGTTATTTTAATTAATTCACTTTTCACTTTTTTTTTTTTTTTTAACTTGATATTTTCATTGAACTAATTCAAAGAGATTAGTGGAAGAAGACTTTCAAAATTACAATATGTAAATAAAATTACGGTATAAAATTATTTACAGATCAGATAAAATACTTAAATAAAAGGA
Organism: Cynanchum wilfordii; assembly: GCA_025388415.1. Taxonomy (NCBI): domain Eukaryota; kingdom Viridiplantae; phylum Streptophyta; class Magnoliopsida; order Gentianales; family Apocynaceae; genus Cynanchum; species Cynanchum wilfordii. The sequence continues at coordinate 2,299,913 of JAHSUH010001386.1, forward strand.
AATAAAAAAATTTACTTACTCGTACCAAGGAAGGGATAAGTATTCAAGAATTAAATATATATATATATATATACTAATATAAGGGGTTCTAATGAGAGTTATAATTTGGCATTTACTGATGTGCATTTGAACACATGAGCCACACTTCACACAAATTATTTAAATTATCCTAAATGCAAAATAATTTCTCCAGAGGAATAATAAATTCACAGTATCCCATAGAGTATTATTTTTAATAATATATTTACAAGTCCAAAAGATTCCAAATCACACGATTCTTAAAACTTTTTTAAGTTATTTTCCATAAGACTTTAGCACGACTCAGTTTTATATGTATATATATATTATATATTGAGTTTGATTCTTTTTAATCTTCCAAATTTACTAATTAAATTTACTGTACATTAGCACGTACAAAAGAGAAGAAAAAAATCTCCAACAACTAATTTTACATTAAGCCCGCAACATTTGGATTGATCATGGTATTTTTTTGAATCATAACTTTCAAAGGTGATCTCACAAGTTTCCTTTAATGGATGATTTCGCCATTGTTATTGACCTGAGAAGGTTCATTACCTCCACGAATTTCAACAACTGTAATATCATCCACATTGTTGTTCTGCACCAATTGATTATTATCCACAAATAATGAGTTGGTAATCATCTGAACTCCATGTTGTTGTTCACTGGTTGCTGCTGCTTCTCCTGCTGGGGTATTAGTTCTGGAATCATTTCCACAAAATGGCATAAAATCTTTTGCCATGGCAATGAGTCTTTTTCCAACTGATGAATTAAAGAATACAGCAATTACCATAGCTAAACCAGTAATAATGAAAAGCCCCCCAAAGTCAATGATTGTGAATTCAGATTCCTTTTGTGCACAATCCAGTTGGTTCCAAGAATCATATCCGTTTCCGAAGTTCTTTTCCTCCATCTTGCTCATGTTTATACCATCTTTCACAGTTAAAATTGCAGTTGAAAAACGCGAGACTAATTCTGAGTCTTTAGGAAAGGCCTGCAGAGAAGAGAAAACAAGTTTGATAACTTCATTAGTTAATGTAAAAACTGGCTGCAAAATCGAGAGAGAGAGAGAGAGAGAGAGAGAGAGAGAAACAGAGGACTCACGAAGCTAAAACCATCAGTTCTGTATATTTGTTCAAGCATTCTGTACTTGCAACCATACTGACTGAGAAGCAGCTTCATGTAAGGAATCTCATCAACAATGAGATCGATTCCTCCATGTTTGCCACCTTTAGTCATTGCAGCGTCGTATTCCTCAACGCTCGCGTACTGCCTGAGTTTTGACTCTCTAATATGCCAATCATTTATTAAAATTTCTCTGACAAAAGAACCCTCTTGATAGCCAATATAGTTATCCCGAGAAAACTTACAGGAGGACTGATGATCATCAGTAGACTTTGTTGGATAGTTTGCACTGTATCCCTGCGACAAGATGTAAGACATAATAACACACACAGCCAACACAAACTTTGACCAGCTGTTTGCCACAACGTACTCTGTGGTTACCAAAAGAACCAGTGTTAGCTAACACATTGTGTAACTAGCAATTCATGTCATTCATCCATAAGAGAAACTACTATTTAGAATTAGTATGTGTTAACTGTTAACTTACTTTCAGGGTATACAAAAACTGCAATTGGAAGCCATAAGAACATGCCAAGCTGTCTATGTGGTGGCTGCACAGAATCTGAATTTTCAAACTCCAATTTCCAAAGGACTGCTCCAGTTAATGGGTAGGAAGCAAGAATTGTTACCCAAAGATCCCATTGGAAAGGTGTTAGAAAGCTCCATATACTCTTTTTTTTTTTTTCTTTATTTTTAACCACACAAACAACTTTTGAATCCATATACGGAAGGGGAAAGTCAGCAGATCTTGCTCGATCAGCCAGAACTGTTGTATCTGCCACCATTATACTGAAATCCTATTCATGATCAAAAGAAAGATATAAGATAAAAATGGACTCATCATTTACTTCTTTATTCTTTTTATATTAGTTCTTTAACCAACAATGCATATTGAACAAAAGAGAAAGATGGAAGAGGAGCAACCAACCTTGTTTGGCAGAGAATGAATAATATCACCGTATGTAGTCTGCTTTGGATCAAAAGAATGAAACTCAAGATCGAACTTAGTAGGCAAGAGCTTCAATGTAGAAAGGAAGACATCCATACAAAATCCAGTAGGATGAATTTTCTTCGTCAGGGGATCTATTGTAACATTTACAAATTCAGTAAAACCAATTTTCTTGGGGACAATTACTTTCAGCTTCGGCTTCACAGTAATAGAATGTCGACCTACAGGCTTTTCATATGAATCTCCAGGCCACAGAGTACTTTTGAGTCCTCGTCTGGAATCATCAGCTGAAGACAATTCCTCAGTTATTCTTCCATCAGGCCTCCAGTAACCAACTGGTTTCCCACTTCCAGATATGCTACCACCTGTTTCAACAATGTTAAATATCTCCAAAGGTGAAGATTTCAATTTCCCATCTATCAATTGAAACTTCCCACTCAAACCAGAAAAACTAGTGTTATGGAGTTCATTGAGAAGTTCGGGGCCGAATTTGGACAATCTGAGACTAGAAATATCACTTCCATTTTCTTCATTGTTCAACTTCAAGAAACTAGTGTTAACTGCTCTAATTTTTTCCACTGCCATTGCTAGTGCCCAAACTGCATCATATGCCCATAACCCGTACACATTCAATTCCACCTTTGTACTTGCAGATTTTGATAGTATCATATTCTTTTTCCATCGTTCTTTGAAGCTTTCTAGTTTTTGTGACTTGGGTACATGAGGCCTTATGCCTAAAACACCTTCCATGGAATCAAAAGCAGTGGAATCAATATGATTCAGAAAGTTACCTAGGCTATCAGTGATCAGCCAAGCATAACCTTTACTCATCATTCCAATCCTTTTTGCAAGAACAAAAAGCCTACCTCCAAGAACAGCATCCATATGCACTATGAATACCCTAGTTTGAATATTCATGAGGTTTTCCAGTTGTTTCTTAATATGATGGTCTGTAGCTGAAGCAGATAATGCAATCGTGTCTGCCAACCGAATATCTGCCGACAGGAATTTTCTGTACAGCTCATAAGTAAATTTATTACCATGGTCTGTCTCTTCAAACAAAATGACCACTTCAGACCATTCATATCCTTTAAAGATTTCAGTAAGAGCTTTCAATTGATTTGAGCTGTCAGTTGTTGTCTGAATGAAGTAAGGGTTTTTAGCATGTAACAGAGATTGACTTCTTGAAGTAAAGGAAATAAGAGGTACTTGAGCTTTTCTTCCAAGTTCTGCAGCAAATGTGTCTTCTGTCAATGTTTGTGGGCCTAGAATGCCATGGACATCTTCATTCTTCAGCAACTCTAGAACTACATTACATTCAGAAAAAAGAATGTTCTCAGTCTTTTATTATTCCATCAATGTAAATTATTCATAACTTCTGAGCTTCTTATCTAGTCAATCACGGGAATAATGTTTCGATTTCGTGTTTAAACAACAATGTTGTTGCCTCTTTCTTTGTCATCAGTCAATTGCATTAAAGTCTTTTAATTGTTTCCAAAATTTCTAACTCTTTAGAGATTTCTTAAAGCAGAAATTTGTGGATCTAAAAATAGGATAAGCATCAGCTAGAGAAAAATACAGATTCCTAAGGAATCAATAAATATCTATTTCTGAAACTCTACTATTGTTATTCCAAGTTAATCATACACCAAACACGAAGTTCTTGGCACAAAAGGCTAGCTAGTCAAAAAGATCTGATATAGAAAAAACTATTTTAGTATGTGTTTGGCATGTAGTTGCAGTATCGAGTTGGTCATAACTAGATGATGGTATGAACATTGAAAAAGATCAGATGATGACATGAACATTGAAAAATCTTCATTGAAGTAATCAAGAATTCAAAAGCAATGACTATACTCGCGTCCATTAGAGAAGAATTCGAGTCTAATCTAATCATGATTCCCATTAACACTTCAAGAATATTTGGATGCCAAATAAGTGCAATGCAACAACGCAAGCATTCATCTTTTGTAAGTGTGAACAAAACTGAGAGCTAAAAGAAGATTACTTGACACTAAGAAGCAGCAATATTTTGAATGTCAAAAAGCATGTTGATCCGACCTTGAGAAACCACTTCCAGTTCTTCCTGAGCATCCTTATTGTGGAGAACTAATCGCGTTTGGTAATCAGAATGCACTGAATAGAAATCTTGGAGTGCCATGGATATGCAGACATCAGCCATGGTGCCTATGGTTGAATTTAGATTGAGAACCACACCAATGTGGACCGGCACGTAAGTTAGTCCTCCAGTTCCATTTGTCCCATCTCTTCCTGCTGCTACCTGAACATTCCAAGCAAGGAATTGAATACTGTGAAAAAACAAAAGAAAACTTTTGATAATGATCATTCTGAACATTAGTGGCTCCTAAACGGCTGGTTTCTTGTTAGCTTGTACATTTCTTTGAGCTGGCTTTTCAAATGTCCCACAATTTTTTTTTAAAGACTAATATTCCCATGTTCATAGCAATTGGAATGATGTTTTAGTCAGACAAAATGCTAAAATGAGATAACCAATTTATATGTATATATATTGAAAGGCTTGAATAAACCTAAAAGTCATACATTTCTTGTTCTCCATAAGACGGTCGATTTGGACAAACTAAACTAATATTATTTTTAGAGTCGGACATAATGTAGAACTACACATTCTCAACCTAGTTGGACAAATGTAAAAGGAGCTCATGGACCAAGAAATTGCTTGGAACATTCTGGGAAAACCAGCATTAGATACCTCCCTTATTAAAATTAGGAAAACCAAATACAGGAATGGTCTTGGAGTTGAAAATTCTAAATAACAAAATGACATGTCCAAACCACATCTATCCATACAAGAAAATGAAGCATAATATAGTTTTTTTTACTCTTTTTACATGATAGTTAAAAAATAAACACATACTCTGCATAGAGACTAAAGGCATTTCATCTTTCTAGAGATTTTATATTTGAACTTTTATGATATTAAGACATCAATCAAAATCCCACTAAAGATTCTTCTTGTAATTTGTTTAACTCCTTATTCTTCCTAATCAGGTCAACTGTTGCTAATATATATAAAGTCAACTGTTGCTAAAACAATTTGGTGCAGAAAACAAAACTTGAACAGCTGTTTATTCTTTTTCTTTTTAAGGTTTTCAGACGATTACTATAAGCTAAGACTTAGATTAGTAGTTAGTACCTGACAAAACCCACAATTCTTTCTTAGTTTTAAATTGCTACATTTCTTAGAGATTTAAAAACAAATACATAGAAAACAAAATTAAAGAATTCTATTATTATCAGAGAACAAATAAAATAATCTCACAAGAAACGTAGAAAACAATTTGGGAATGGAAGACAAAACGTCCCAATCAATCCACCGGCCTGAACAATCAAGTGGCCCATTGATGACTATTGGGGAAATCAAAATAAGGTTTTTTTATTTTCCCCCTTGACATTTACTCTGTTTTTTATTGACGAAGGAGAGTAGGAAACTTACTAGTACTTGTCAAACATCAATCAGTTGAAATTTCTGCCAGTTGAAGAGCATTGGCGCGGGGAGTTTAATTGAAATTAATCATCAATGGCAGTCCTGAAGGAATTACTGCCCCATTTTCCCCCAGCAATGTTCTAGAATATTAGTCATCAGAAATTCATTAAAGAACTCCTGCGAAGCCGGAAACCCACGTTCATTATTCCAGTATCGAATCTAATCCCGAATTCTAAGGAGAAGAGATTTTTTCAAATCCAACAAACGGAGCTGTTCGTATCATTCCTGCCCTTTCGTCATTTGTCAACTCTCCAAATAGTTAGAAAAATAATCAACAGTATATTAATATTTCTTTCTGTCTACTCAAATCCTTCGTCCATGCGTTTCTTTCTTTCAGTACATTTTCTCTTTACTATTATGCAACGAAAAAGAGAATCTTTAACCATCCCAAAAAAATAGATTTCTTTGTTTTATCTTTGGTGGATGCAAAAAAGAAATAAATAAAAATTAGTATTAGCTTGGTTTGATAATGAACAAGTAATATTCTAAATATCAGAAAAAATAAAAAATTCTATTTTGGCAACTTATTGAAAGGGTAAAACTGTAAAAAAGATATTAATTTGCTGCTGGATTTCTCTCACGGAAGCATTCCAAGAAATTTCTTGTTCCTGGGCTACAACTATTACAGTTCCAGATAGCTTCGGGCTGTAGTCGAAATAATATTAGCTTGCCTTGTCCAAATCAACCATCAACCATTGTTTACAGTTCAACAATTGTATGACTTTGAGGTTCAACTTCATCCATGCCCCTTGTGTGTATATGTAAACATATATATTTTCAAAATTTAAATATGTATGTATTATATAGATTGAAGTGGTCATCTAATTTTAACAATCTTCTTTAAGGAACCTTTTTAAAAATCAAACCTTGTCAAGTTTTAAACTTTAGGGTTAAATTAAAGAAGTTTATTGGTGGGATCATTTCAAAATCAAGAAGCTAGCTGCTGAAGAAGAACAAGTGAAGAAACTTAATATTCAAGATGATGATTGTCAAAGGGTTTGTTTGGTTTCTATACAGTATTCAGTTTCTGGTTTGGAATGTTGAGGCAGGAGAAGGAAGAGATGGACAAACTTATGCCCCGGTTCATATTGGGGTGGTTCTCAACCTGAATTCAACCATGGGTACCATGGCTGATGTCTGCATTTCAATGGCACTTGAAGATTTCTATTCTGAGCATTCAGATTATCTAACGCGATTAGTTCTCCACACTAAGGATGCCCAGAACGAATTGGATGTGGTTTCTCAAGGTTAGGTCTTTTCACATTCAAATTTTTACTCCTATTACCTAAGATGAATCTTTGTTCTCCAAAAAAGAAAAAGAGAAAGTGTTAGAATTGTTGTTTTGTCTTCTGAGAGTCAAGAACCAATTTATTCAGAGTTTGAAAAGCTCTTGCTTGATCAGATTTTCTGAATTAGTTACCCTATTATCCCCCAAATTTGATTTATGTGAAATTTCAAGTTTGGTGTATGATTAGCTCGCTATTGCCATACTGGATAACTGGTGTAAAATAGGAAAATGATTTTGGAGATCTATAAAGAAACAGATAAAATTTTCACATGTTTGACTATATAGGAAGCTTAGATGTTTTTAGTACTTCTTAATGTTGCAATGATACAAAGATGAATATTTTCTTTTGCTGAATGCCATTGCAGTTCTGGAGTTACGGAGGAATGAAGGTGTTCATGGCATTCTATGCCCACAAACATTGACTGAAGGTGCATTTGTTGCAGAACTAGGAAGAAAAGCTCAAGTACCTCTTATCTCTTTTACTTCTGCAAGTCAATCTCTTTCACATTCTAAAAACCCTTACTTCATTCGCACTACACCAGATAACTCGAACCAAGTTAAAGCTCTTGCTACAATTTGCAAAGGATTTGAATGGAATGAAGTGGCCATTTTGCATGAAGATACCAACTACGGCTACCAATTTACTTCTGAGCTATACAGGGAATTCCTAGTTTGGAATATTCGGTTTGCACAAATGATTGCCATACCTGCATCAGCTACAGACCATCACATCAACGAAGAATTAGAAAATTTGATGACTACTTCCACAAGGGCATTTATAGTGCATATGGATACTGAGCTTGGAGGGAGACTATTTGTTCTTGCAGAAAGAGCTGGAATGATGACCAAAGGCTATGGTTGGCTTGTTACTGATACCATTGGTAATTTTCTTCATTCTATTGATTCTACTGCCTTAGATTCCATGGAAGGTGTTTTAGGCTTAAGACATCATGTTCCCAAGTCGGAAAAACTAGAAAGTTTCAAAGAAAGATGGAAGAAGAATATGATACTATCAAAATCTGCAAGCACAAGGACAGAGTTGAATGTGTATGGTTTGTGGGCCTATGATACAATTTGGGCATTAGCAACTGCAGCAGAAAAGATTGGATCAGCTAACAACACCTTCTTGAAGATGAGTAATGGAGAAAATGGAAGCGATATTGCTGATCTCACATTATCCCAAATTAGCACAAAACTTCTTGATGAACTCTATAAAACAAGTTTTTTAGGCTTGAGTGGGGAGTATCAATTGTTAGATGGGCAACTGAAATCCTCAAACTTGGAGATATTCAATGTCATCCTAACAGGAGATAGGATTATTGGCTACTGGACACCTAATGCTGGAGTAACTGGGAAGTTAGCTCCAGCTAGCAATAGAACTTACACAACTTCCACAAAAGAACTTAAAATGATTTTGTGGCCAGGAGGTTCATTGAGAAAGCCCAAAGGTTGGGCTCTACCTACAACACTGAAGCTTAAAGTAATGATCCCTAATAAAACTGGTTTCTCTGAATTTGTGAATGTCACTAGAGATCCCCTGACAATGCAGATTCATCCTTCTGGATTCTGTATAGATGTTTTCAAAGCTGCACTTCAGCTCTTACCTTTTAAGGTTGATCCTGAGTTCCTTGCTGTTGATGCAGCATATAATGATCATCTCCATTGCTTATCAAACGAGGTTGGTTACTTCTCTTTGCTTCCCTTCTTAGTTCTTGATATATATATATATATATTTCAACCTAACATGTTTTATCTTTCTTTTCATGATGAAGTAGACTTGTGATATGGTGGTTGGAGATACAACAATCTTGGCTGATCGAGCACAGTATGTTGATTTTTCACTTCCATATTCTGAATCAGGAGTTGTTTGGGTGGTAAGAAATAAACCAGAAAGAAGAAGCATGTGGGTTTTCATGAAACCTTTTACATGGGAGCTCTGGGTGACAATTCTTGCTTCATGCATATTTATTGGAGTTGTCATTCAAATATTGGAGCATCGCTTAAACTACAGTTCAGATGTCTCACAACCTCACAGACAGCAAGTTGGCATGCTCTTTTGGTTTCCAATTGCAGCTCTTGCTTTTCCAGAAAGTAAGTTGTCAACTAAAACATACCTCTAATTTTATTTCATAGTTAGACAATGAATAATTGCTACTCATGTTCTGTAATCCATAAAATTGGTTCTTCTGCTGCCAACAGGGAAGATTGTGGCAAGTAGCTGGTCAAGATTTGTGTTGATTGTATGGTTGTTCACAGTTTTGGTTGTGACACAGAGCTACACCGCACAGTTATTGACAATGTTGACTGTAGATAAATTAGACTTCAAATTTTCTCAGGATTACTATATAGGCCACCAAAAGGGTTCCTTTGTCAGAACATTTTTAATAAAACATCTAAATATCAGTGAGACAAAGCTGAGGCAGTATTCAAGTATCGAGCAGTACGATGATGCAATGAGTCAAGGGGGCAAAAATGGAGGAATTGATGTCATTGTTGATGAAGTCCCTTATATGAAGCTCTTCCTTAGTCGATATGGTTCCAAATACACTATGCTCGGACAAAGATATAAGACAGAAGGTTTAGGCTTTGTAAGTTCTCTTTTTTCCTTGTTTTACTGTGATTGCACACACTTATGATAAGAGCTAAGAAGTTTTTGAACACAACATATTTCATAGTAAATCTTAGACATCATTAACTATGTATTTTTCTGGTACAAGAAACCAAATTAGGCAACATTGTTCTAGATATGTTAGAAGTTCTTATCTTTTTTATGTATAAAGTAGAGTGCATATCCTTCATTTGTGTATTTTACAAAATTAATGTGAAGTATTTGAAATTTTGTACAGGCTTTCCCAAAGGACTCTCCATTAGTGGTTCACTTTTCAAGAGCAATATTAGCCATCACAGAAAGTCCAAACATGAGTAGGATTGAGGAAATGAATTTTGGACATGGGTATTCTTCTGATGATGAATTGGATTCTACCAATAATCAAAATAGCCTTGCAGTCTCCAGTTTTATTGGACTTTTTACTATCCCAGTATTAGCTGCAATTCTGGCACTATGCTTCTCTGTGACCTCAGTTGGATCAAAGCTCATTTGTTTGTCAGCAGTTTACAGTTCCAGATGTTTCTCTTTTCTGCAACTCATTCTCAAGTATTCCAGAGGAGGTAGTTCAATGGTATATCCATACAGTGAACAAGATTTCCTGACACCCGAGCAGATCGTTCCGAATGATTCAGTGGCAAGCATTCCTCCTGACGTTGATCTTCAGTCAGATGAGAGTTGTGACAATTCATAACAATCACAACAATGGAACTCAGAAACCTCTGCTTGAAAATGTTGGATTTTTTCATTAGATAAATCAGTTGATGGATGATGAAAGTAAGGCATTTCAGTTCATGCAGCAGTGCACACTGCACAGAAGGAAAAATGGATTTGATCAGTTGCTGAAAAAAGATGTTTTTCCAAACTTATATACTTGTTTCCCTTATCTTGGATCTTGTTTTAGGACAATAATATAGTTTCTTTGTGCTAATCTTGTGTATATATTATGTACAAGAAGTATATTATTGTATAAAAAGCTTCCACGGACCTAGCAAACCTGGGCTGTCTTGTACCAGAAAAACTTCTATACAACTTTTTCTTCAAATGCACATTGGCAGCCAAAAGGAGAAGTATATTTATATTAAAGAAAATATATGACTAAAGACAAAATTTGAATGAATAATATAAAGGAAAAGTATACTGTACATACAATAGAGAAAGTGGAGAAAATCTAAACTATACAACATTTACATATATTCTTCTCCTAATGTGGAGGAGGATTCATTATTCTGATACTGCAAAACCTGAAGAGATCTTAATGAGTGGCAATTCATGAAAAACTTTTGCCTTCCCTTAAATTAAATCCTTTGCTGAAATAATATGCACATTGCTGAACTGATTTCATCTACCTGCATCATCAACATTTCCGGGACTAGGTTGCTGGCTTTCATCACTGTCATTGCTCTGATCAGATTCATTATCTTTAAGAACTACAGCTGAAACGTCTGAGTTGCTTACCCCAGATTGATGATCTGTTCCTGACTTGGCCAAAGTACTTGGATTGTTCTGCTCAGACAGTTCAACTTCAGCTTCACTGGATACATCTTTATTGTCATTAGCATGTACAGTTGTAGTAGTAGTAGTTCTGGGATCATGGCTGCCAAATGGCAAGAAGGAGAAACATTTGTGACTGAAATCTGTTGCCATGACAATGATTTTCTTGCCAACTGAGGTCTCAGAGAAGAATAGTGCAAATATCATGGCTGATCCTATTAGAATAAAAAGCCCTCCAAAATTGTAGGCTGTGAGGCTATTCTGCTCATTGATAGAATCCAGTTGATTTTCAGAAGAATATCCAGGTCCAAAATTCATTTCCTCAATCCTAGTCATGTTTGGAGCTTCTGTCACTGCTAAAATTGCCCTCGAAAAATGAACAACTAATGGGGAGTCTTTCGGGAAGGCCTGGAAAAATATATTGGATAGTCAGTCAACTGCATAATTCTCAAAAAAAAAAAAAAACACACACACAGAAGAAGAGGGAAAGTAAGACAAAGAGAAAGTGAGCTTACAAAACCAAAACCATCTGTCCTGTATCTTTCTCCAAGCATTTTGTACTTGGAATCATAGCGACTGAGCAGGAGCTTCATGTAAGGAATCTCATCAACAATGGCATCAATGCCTCCATTTTTGCTTCCTTTAGTCATGGCATCATGGTATTGCTCAATTGTTGAGTATTGCTTGAGCTTGGACTCACTAAAATGTAGACGAGTTATCAAAAAATCTCTTACAAAAGAACCTTCTTGGAAACCAATATTATAGTCTCCAGAATATCTGAAGTCTAACTGATCAACTGTGAACATTGCTGATAAGTTTGCCGTGTAGCTTTGCATCAGGATGTAACACATGAACAGCCATACAATCAACACAAACCGCGACCAGCTATTGGCAACCATATTCCCTGTCAATTGCAAAGAGAAATTAATTTTTTTAGCTAGCGTTTACAACATCAGGTATACAAAATAGCTGAGAAAAAGATGAATGGAATAAAGAACCATCAAAAACTAACTTTCAGGAAAGGCGAGAACTGCAATTGGAAACCAAAAGAGAAAACGAAGTTTTTGTCTTTCCGGCCTCACAGTATCTGAATCACAATTTTCTTGATGCTCCAATACACGAAGGACAACTCCAATAAATATGCAGGTGAGAAGAATTGTTGCCCAAAGGTCCCAACTGAAAGGTTGTGTGAAAATCCACATGTCCTTATCTTGTTTATTCTTTACCACCCAAACAACTCCTGATTCAGAATATGGGAGTGTAAAATCAACATATTCTGCCCGATCAGCCAAAATTGTTGCATCTCCCACAACTACATCGTATGCCTATTTGTCAAAAGAAAGAAGGATAAAAACTTTGTTAGATTGATAAGTCCATAATTCTTGTTTCTTTTCTTTCTTTTTTTTTTTTTTTTCTCCTTTTGCTTTTCTTTGTTCTTGCATGCAACTTTCAAACAAAAGCAAACATACTGGTATAGACTAAGAGAAAGAAGAATGACGAGATACTAACCTGCAGGAGTGACATGTTATGAAGAAGATCTTTATATGTTCCCTTGGGGGATCCGCTTTCATTTATAAAAGGAATGAAATTGTAGTCAATGTGGAAAGGCAGCTGCTTCAGTGCACAGAGGAAGATGTCTATTGCGAACCCAGTGACATTAGACTCGTTTGTCATAGGATCTGTTACAATATTTACGAATTCAGTGAATCCAATTTTCTTGGGAACCCCTACTCTTAGCTTTCCTGTTGTAGGAATAGACCAGCCTAAAGGTTTCTTCACCGAATCTCCAGGCCACACAATTCTTTTAAGCTCTTTGGTGGAAGTTGAGTAAGTCGTATCACTAGATGCAGCTAACTCCCGAGTTATTCCTCCATCAGGTGTCCAATAACCAATTATTCTGTCCCCTGTCCCAATGACATTAAATATCTCCAAAGCTGAAGGCTTCAGTTGTCCATCTATCAATTGGAACTCCCCAACTAAGCCTTGAAAGGTTGTCTTAGAGACTTCAGAAAGAAGCTCTGGGCCATATTTGGATATTCTTGGATTGAAAATGTCACTTTCATTTTCTCCAATATTGCCCCTCAAGAATCCGAAGTTCGCTGGTCCAACTTTTTCTACTGCCATTGCTAATGCCCATATTGTATCATAAGCCCACAAACCATACACATTTAACTCTGTCGTTACACTTTGAGGTTTAGTCAGTAGCATATTCTTCTTCCATCTTGCTTTGAAGCTTTCAAGTTTTGCTGATTTGGGTACATGGGGTCTTATGCCTAAGACACCTTCCATAGAATCAAAGGCGGTAGAATCCATAGAATTTAGAAAGTTGCCTAAGCTATCAGTGACAACCCAAGCATAACCTTCACTCATCATTCCAGCCGTTTTTGCCAAAAGAAAGAGCCTAACTCCAAGCGCAGCATTCATATGCACTATAAATACCCTATTTTGGATATTCATCAGCCTTTCGAGTTCTTTCTTAATATGATGGTCCTTAGATGATGTAGATAAGGAAATGATATATGGCATCCGGATATCCCATTTCAGGAATTCTTCACTCAGCTCAGAGTTAAATTGGCTACCAAAGTCAGAATCTTCATGCAAGATAACTACTTCATGCCATTCAAATCCTTTGCAGATTGTAGCAAGAGCTTTTGCTTGGTTTGAGTTATCTGGTGTAGCCCGAATTGAATAAGGGTTTTGAGGATGTGAGCGAGATTGACTCCTAGCAGTAAAGGAAATAACCGGTACATGAGCTCTCCTTCCAAGTTCTGTGGTGAATGTTTCTTCTGTTAAAGTTTGTGGGCCTAAAATGCCATGAACATCTACATTCTTTAGCAGCTTCAGAACTGCATTGCATTCAGAGAAACATGAGAATTTATATTGTGATATCACAACTATAAGTGTCACATGAATCAAATCATTCTCAAGGATTACAGCTGTCAGTAATTAAATGGCTATGCGTTTCTAATTCTCATATTCAAACCACTGAATCCTCAAATTGATTTTGGTACACAATAGTCAATCAGATCTGATGAAGAGCTATTTGGCACAACCTAACTTCTACCATTTAAGTTGGCTTAAAATAGAAGATGATAAGCATTAGTCAGTTTAATCAGAAAGCCCATCCACTCACTATTTCTCATGTACTTCTGGTAGAGAAATCCAATGAAGGAACTATTAGACTTCAAGTAGTTATATATATTTGTTCATTCAATGAGACTCAAGATGAGCACTAAACTGCATTTCAACATTGTTAATAATGCAAAGGAAAGAGGTTGACATCAGGATAACAACAGCAGATTAAATATAAAAGAGCAAATTAATCTAACCTTCAGAAGCCACATCCAGCTTTTGCTGAGCATCCTTGGTGTGGAGAAATAGTCTTGTACGGTAATCAGCGTGCTCTGAGTAGAAATCCTCAAGTGCCACAGATATGCAGACATCAGCCATGGAGCCGATGGTTGAATTTAAATCAAGAACTACACCAATGTGGACAGGGGAATGAGTTTGTCTACCACCTGCACCTGTTCCATGTGTTGCAGCTGCACCCCCAACATCCCATGTAAGGAATAGTATACTGTAAAGGAGAAAAGGAATAGGTTTCATAATAGATATTCTAAGAATGCAATTCCTCTTGTACTGCTGTTTCTTCACTAGCATTGCTCTGTTTTTTCCTTTTTTCTTTTTTTGGGAGGGGTTTTCTTGATATTCTGGTGCTGGCCTCTGACGGTTATAATGGATACACCTATATATATATATATATAATTTGCTTACTTGATGTTGAAGTTACAAGATTTTAGTAGAGGTTGACAATGATGATGGCTAATGCATTTCCTAAGCGAAGAGTGCTAAAATGACATTCTTATATAGAAAGTTCTTGGCAGTCATATCTCCTCTCACTCCCCATGAAAATACACTAAACTAACATGAAACTCCAGAAGCAATGGAGAACTCCACAATTTCTAACTACTTGGAAAGCATATCAGAGGAGTTCAGAAAACAAGAAACTGCTAGGAACATTCAGAGAAATAACAGTAAATAGCTCAGCGTAGACAAAGAAAGCATCATAATTCTCAATGGAATGACATATCACATAAAAATCAAAGCCGAAACTCAATAAAAACAAAAGTTTTCCACGAATTCTGTTCAAGAAACGACATTTATGTATGTATTAGAATATCCCATAGAAATGGTCTACCTCAAGATTATCAAAAAAAAAAAAAAAAAGGTCTACCTCAAATTGATACACACATACATAGAATATCCTCCTTATATTAAATAACGGACTTGAAAATTGTAATGGAGTTTAAGTTAGACAGGAACCTTATACTCCAATCAAGAAAATGACCACGGAAATAATAAGGACAGCATCGTCTAGCAAAACAAACATACAAAATTACACATCATCATTCCAAGTAAAATCAACTGCCAGCTGCTGCTATCTTTTCACATGGTAAACGGTAATTAATTGCAAAAAGAAATCTGTCCATTCTTTGCCCTAATTCGTCTTCTGGTCAAGTCAATAGAAAGTTTTGCCCACCAAGTATGGACCGCGTCCAAAACTTAAATATTGAATCAAGGAAATGAAGCATTCATCAACCTTACATTCGTTGAAATTTCAAACCCAAATCCATGACTTCTAACCTTGCGGTTCAGGAGCGGCCAGCAAGTAAACCCAGAAAACCTAACATCCCAAAATCTTAACATTACAATACATGTTAAAAATTGAAACCTTATTTTTTTTTTCCCCTTTTCTCAGAAATTTCTTCCATGGAGGGGGAAATAAGGTGTTCTTGTATGGTGATTGGTGTGCAGGAGGATAGTATTGAAAATATTCCTATCAGAACTCAGAAGAAACATCAAGAATTCTACATGCATTAAAGATGGGAAGTATTGGTTTGCATTGACAATCTTGCTAGTAAAGTTCATTTTTAAGTATTTACCTACTTAGCAAATATATTCCTTGAATCTATCTTGGGATTATTTGTGAGATTGTTGTGTTGAAATTTTCAACAATTAAGTAACAAAAAGTAGAAAGCTTAGATTGATAGCAAACATGAAATTGATAAATACACAGGTACTCCATTAAAGTAATCTTGGTACAACAATTGAGTTATTAGGGCTGAGTACAACACTTAATGTTTGGCTGATAATTTCTTAAAACCCAATGAAAAACCAGAAAAGAAAAAAGATAAGCTATTTTACCCAAAGTAAGATATGATTTACAATGGTTATGATGAGTATGTACCGATCCACAAGCCACCCTGCTGTACTCAAACTAAGAGCTAGAAAGAGAAACCTCTTCTGTTCAGTCTCCACGGACCATAACTGATTGAAAAGGTACTTTTTTAATCTCCAGAAATGTTGAGAAGTCTTTCTCTATAGGCTGTTTCCATGGTTCCCCATCCATCTGCATGAAAGCTTCATTCCATTCTCCTCCTCTTAGTTCAAAACGAATTGCTGTAGCCTGCGAAGAAGTCACCAGAACAATTCACTTCCAAGCATATATAGGAGTCAAGTGTAGACTTACAGAAATTTCAACACATATTTCAAGGTGTTATCAAGGACTAGAAAGTTCTGACTTGAATTATGAAACAGCCACATTGAAGTAAGTACCTGAGCAATGTGTTTGGCAGAAATCAGCTCAACCATAACCATAGAAGCATGCCATCCATGTTTGAGGCCGAAAACTTCTAATAAACCATCATCTGCATGGGCTTCTACAAAACCTCTCTGGAAGACAACCAATGGACAGATATTAAAGCAAATATTAGTTTATGAGTTTTCATGCATGCTAAGGTTTATATATATGTATATATATATACACGTGAGGAGTAAAGCAAATACTTGATATCTTCAAATGATAACTTCATGATCAACTCTTTGAAGAACCCAAAATTACATCCATGTTTTAAGAATCCAAAGTCAATTACTTAGGATATTACACTAGTTTAATTTACCAAACTTGAATAAGAACCTTTCCTGATAACTACTAGGATCAATCAATTGTAACAACATCTATTACCAAGCTTCTAGTCTTTACTAGAGCTGAATAATATAAAGATAAAAACCTGTAAAATTTTCAAGCACAGAGATCCCATAAAGATGTAAAATGCACAAATCTTACTTAGTTCAAAGAACAAATCTAAAAATGAGGAGATGAACCAATCTTGCATTAGTTGGAACTCTTGTTGCAAAAGGTGGCATATAGATGTTACCTTCTCCAAATAATCTGGCTTCAACTGGCCCCATGGATTTCTTCCACTTCCATAGCTAGGAAGATTTAAAGCTACTATAGACCTAACACTGAAGATGGGAGGAATGTATTGTCAGGCTAAGGGAATAACAAATATTAGGAATTGCTGATGAATTAAGACTCCTACAGATTAATTACAACTGAGAAGAAGAGCAGAAGATATGGCAAGACAGATACACAGTAGGAGAACAGAGGTGTAAGTTCCCAAAGTGACAAAGCTTTCAAGATATGAGACCCTATTTCACCTCCACTCCATGAATGTATGTACTTTGTTTCCTTATCACCCAAGACAAGATGCCATACCAGTCTCACTGGAGCACTTTCAAACACCATAATACTATTTACTTTTTACGGGTTCCTTTTTATTTTTAAGTGATTCTACTTGGACTCCTCCAACGAAGTAGTGGTCCTTGTATTCTATAATATTGCTAACCTCATCTTGCATGCATTGCTGTTCAATCATGCATGAAAACTAGGAGAATCTTAAACTAAATAATGCGAAAACTTATTCCAGACAGGCTAGTTTTAGATGGTGAGGTGCAGTATGTTGGAAGTCTTCTAGTTTAGAACACTATGACATATTGATAGCATCAGTTCAAGTGGCTCCAACCATTCGAACAGTAATTACATTACTTGAATTCTCAAGCAGTGTTGTATTAGAGTATAGCAGGTGTGAAGCACAAGGTTCAAAATTTAAAGATTTTTAGTATTTGCAGTTACAAGTAATTTGAAACCTAGGCTCTAATATATATATACAAACAGAAAGGAACTTTATTCAAGTGATTAATTTTAGGATTTACTAATGGTATGCCACATATAACCCTACGATTGCCAGAATGAAAGTTCAGATCCAATTCCGGTAAAAAAATTAACTATGACCAACAGTTTTACTTATTTAAAAAAATTTCAAATGTATTGATTAAACTAAACAAATTTTAAATTCAAATTCAGTTTTTAATTAAAAATAATAATAATGATAGTTTTGATTCCTGTCAAATTTTTATTTTTTTTTTTTAATTTTGGAAAAATGATTTGTCCAAATGGACCTAAGATTTCAAAGTCAACAGGTAAACAGCACTATAGTAAATTAATTTATTGCAGTTGACCAACCATTATCCCTGAACAGACACTACAATCTCTTTCAAGAAAAAACCAACCTTCCTGGAATAGGAATCTGCTCCCAGTCTGAGCAATTGACCTTCTTAATGTGTATCCTCAGGATGTTCTTCAGTCCTCTACACCAGTCAACCAAAAAGGGAAAATGGAATATAATTAACCAATTATGATAATTAAAAATCAGATAACAAGGAATACAGCACCTACAATTTCAAGAAGTAACTCAATTGTAAAGTGCTGCTCTACTTGTAGTAATGTTATTATTTCCATTTTTGCAAATAAACTTGTCATAATTATCTCAATTACATACGACTTAGCTTGAAAGATACATACAATAGGGATACTGCACACAAATAAAGCATAGGTTAACTACAAACCTCCAGCCTAATACATGGATTCAAATTATAAATCAGACAAGCAGAAATATCAAAGCCCAGTGCATATTTTTATCCAAATATTATACACCAAAATCTAAATAAATAGCCATTATGCAAAGGCAATAGTGCATCTAAAGGGAATCCTCATATTGATAATTCAATCCTCCATCTTTTCTGAATTAAAATACAACACAGGATACAGTATGCATATATAGGGCATGCAGAGAACATCATTAAATGGAACTTGATATACCATATTACAATAATATCAGACTAGATGAAAATCAAAGGAAATCAAAGGAGAAAATGAGAAGTGAAGTAGTGTTCTGACCTCAAGCCCGGATCACTTGCACACGGTGTGAAGAACCACCCTTGTTTGCAACTATATCCAGAGTAAATCAACTGCAGTAAAAAAGAGTTCGTTGGAAAGTATGAATATCTTCAGTTGTGATGTTAGGAACTTGTGAAACAGAGAACCAGCATAAAGAAAATTGGTTGCAGCTTTATATTCCAATTGATGAAATACTTTGTGTAAACTCCGGATTGAAGCTATTTAGGCTAATGAGGCATTCCTCTGCTAATTTTTCATGTCCACGTTATGTGTAGGATATATGACGTGTGAACTTTGAAGACGAAAAAGACAATAGAAACAAAAAGGAAAACAAAAAATCAAATAAGTTTAATTCATTTTCCAACAAATAGAGAATCAAGCACAGTTGTTCAATGGAAGGGAATTTCAAGGTCTTAATTCTTAAGAGAACATATCCTATTGAAGCGTAAGGTGCTGAAAGGACCCAATTTTCTGATTAAAGCTAAGTAAGAAGAATCTCAAAAAACTTAGCAGCAAATTATAGTATTCGGCCACAGAACGATATAGTTCATTTTACTCTACAGCAGCATAACCTAATTAGTAAAAGTAGTAAAGAACGTCTCAACCTAAAATACTCTAGTATATCCAAATTTAAAGGAATTAACAAGATAGAAATTTCTTCAAAGGATGATCTTAAACCTGTGAACCACCAAAAATGAAAAATAACATAAACATCCAAATGTTAAGTTTAAAAATATTATAGAAGTGTTCACAACATAATTCTATTTTCATCACTGAATAACATATCTTCATGACACCAGTTAAAAAGCACAAGGCTTACCAGCAAATGTCAGGAGACAAGTGCAGGCTACTCATACTATAGCATTTAACATTCATATATGATGACAAAGAGTAAGCAGGAAAAAATTTAGCCTCAGGATTACATAATAACTGAAAGGATTAAGCAAATCCAATTTGTGAATAAAAATTGTGACTGAAGGACATAAGAGTGGTGCCAAACCTTGTTTGAAATAGGACCTTGAGCAAGAAATGGTTTTTCATTGCGTAAATGGTGGAAGCCATATGCAACCTGGGCATCCATCCCTGTGTACAAACTGGAAAGTAAATAATTTTCCAAAATAATCTTTTCAGAAAATGGTGATCAAAACTGAAAACAGAAACAACTATGAAATAAATATCTTTGATTCGGAGGAAATACATTAATATCATAAACATTTCAAAAGAAAAAATGTTTTATCATCATCCAATTTTACTTTAATCATACCTATGCTGAAGTAATTATAGAATACTCCTTGATAACAAGACACCTTGTCAGGTTGTTCCCCATCAATTTTCAATCCCTACACACAGAGATCATGATTTAATCATACAGAATTGCAATGAATCAACCATAGCTTTTTACCTGTTTTTATGATTTCCTTAATGAAATTTACGAAGCAGATAAAGCAGGGAAAAAAATAAGATTTGTTGGAGATCTTCATTTTCAAAATTTATGTCAAGGAGAAGAGAACAAATCAGATAATGAACATTATAGCATATTTCCATGCACGTACTATAAGGACAGCTTGCTAGCAGCAAATTCATATTAACAATGAGAAAGTTCCAGCTATAACATTGTTCACATCCTTGCTTATATGTAATCATATGAATTATAGGCGGAACCAGGTCTGCTGAAAATATTCAGGACATAAATAAGAATAGATTATTGCTTGACAGAATCAAAATCTTTTGGCTCTCCACATCAGGAATCAAAACAGCTCTTCACCACCCTTTTCCTTAATGCATAACTCAAGAAATATTTATTTGAACCAGAACATGGAAAAAAGTAGAGCAAAATAACAATAGCA
Source organism: Cynanchum wilfordii (assembly GCA_025388415.1). Lineage (NCBI taxonomy): Eukaryota > Viridiplantae > Streptophyta > Magnoliopsida > Gentianales > Apocynaceae > Cynanchum > Cynanchum wilfordii. The sequence continues at coordinate 2,320,848 of JAHSUH010001386.1, forward strand.
AAAACAAAAAGCAAAGAAACCCAACATACACTTCAATCAGGAAGTTGAAAGAAACAAATAAATTATGGAGGATATTACTTTCCTGCTCTGAGTTACTTCTCTCTCAGGGAGATCACAAGAACAGCAAGTTCAAAGAAATTAAACACGGGGAAAAATAAGTAACTAAAAAACAATACTCTAGAAAGTCAAATGAAGACATAAGATGGCACAATGACAAACTTCTGATGGACCCATATGGCATACTCAGTACTCATTTCATCAAATATGATTCAGAGTGATCCTATGACAAGATTAATTCAACATCAGATCTATGGATGCTAGCTTTAAATCCAAATAACATTTTCAATAACAAACTACTCATAGACTTGTAGCAGACAAACTACCACAAGTTGTCCAGCCCAGTTGAAACTGGTAAGCGACCAAGCTAGCTAAAGCCTATAGAGATACTAACAAAGGCCAACAGAATTAAATTGCCTACTGATCACTTTGAATTTAAAATAGCCTTAAGATGTCATGCATCAAAAAAATTTACAAAAAGCAATAAGTTCTCCTGGAAGCTATTTTAGACACCTGATCAAGAAGAACCTCTTCACATGACTTCAAAGAATAAGGAGTCACCAACTCTTCACCAGCAGGCATAGACAAAACTAGGTTCCAACTGCATTTAAAACATTGCTTCAGAAGATTTATTATGATAGCAAAGAGAGCACACTAAAAATTACATATTTCCGAGAATGCAAGCAAATTAGGTTTCACTCAATTCATTTGAGAAAAATCTTTTGATACATAATCTTCTAGATTTAAATTTTATTTCCTCGGAAACGATGTTAAAATTTAGAAGATCTAGTATTCTTGAGAGATTTTGATGATTTAGAAACATTTGTAAAGGTTTACGATCATATAAAAGGATCCTACAGGAGTTTTCAATAACTGATAGCAAATAAGAAGGTAGAAGGTATATTGAGAGTAAAAAATTGAAAACATATATTTTTAAGAAAGACTATAAATGCATATCCAACTTAGTAGTTATGGGAGACATGACAACAGAGTTCACTTGTTTTGTACACATAAGCTTCTAATCCCTACTGATTATATGCATTCATCTCAAAAACAAATACCAGCAAAAGGTGGGTCAATCCCAAAAGTCTTGGCAGGATTACCCGAGTAAAAAATTGGGTGCAGACGTAAGGATAGCTATTTCAATACTTCTGGTAACAGTGAAAATATGTTAGTAGGAGGTACTTCAAACCCACCTATCAAGCCGGCAAGTAGGACCATCTGCAATCTTGTCAAGAGTTCTTTTGATAGCTGATTTCCAGTTAAAAGGGAAAGAACCACCCTAGAAAACAATGTAAACGACATTTCAGAAAAATCACACTGGAGAAAACTGGTTAGTAGATAAAGATGAGAGCTTACCCAGCCAAAGCTTCTTGATAAGTCATTTCCTGTACCAAGAGGTATAATTCCAGTTGGAGGAACAGGCTCTCGAACCTGTTTGCTGAGCTCCCCTAGGCAACCTAGGACCCAACCCACAGTGCCATCACCTCCTGCCACCTGTCAAACTAGCCTTCTAATTAAAGATTGTACAAAGTGAGCATGTTCCAGACATGAAGTACATTTTTAATACTGTCTGCAGTTATCATTTGGGTATACTAAACCAGAGAAAAAAATAGTAAGATTAGAATTAAAATAATTCATAAAAATTAGCCATCTTAGCATCCCTACCACCACCCTTAGCTTCTCCCGGATCTCTTTAGCACATTCATCTCCCATATCTGCAAACTTCTCCAGGCAAGCCAATCCATATTGAACAAACTCATGAGGCTTCACTTGTGAAAGGTCATAAACCTGGCAGCATATTTCAAGGCTAAGTAAATTTGAAGCTAGTACTACTATATAATAGCACAAAAAAGCACAAACTTTGTGAGAGAGAGAGGAAGTGGATAGAGGAGATGTCACATAAGAGCTGTGCATAGAATTTTAGGGACTTCAGGGGAAAATTAAGAACATTATTAAAATGGATCTTCTCTTTTGAATAACTAAATTTTAGATAAAATTTTTTGCTTCTAAAAACACTAGTACATAAAAGAAATATAATATCTATAACAATACCATACTAATATATTCTATATTACAAATTATATAGTATATAGTATATATACACAACACACTATATATTATATTATATACTAGATTATATATCTGTTATATAAAATGACATGGTTCTCTTCTAAATAACTAATTTTCAGATAATTTTTTTCTCGAGAGAAGAGACTTTCTTCTAAAGACATAACGTATTATTCTATACTATGCTATATTATTGCATAATAATGATACATTTATACAATACACAGGGCCTTATGCTCTGGCCTTAATTTTGTCATACATATCAGTGTATAATTACAGACAAATATAAGCATATTCAGAATGAAAAGCTACCAAATAAAGTCTCAGAGATACAAGTTGTGCATGTCAAGAAAAGAAAAGGTTTAATCAATAACCATGCCCCTCATTCGGATTCTCTAGCATATTTCCTTCTCCTTTCACAATAGAAATTATTGTAAAGAAAACACACTTAACAGTGAAATTACAATGCACCAGACAAAAATATTTAAGAATAAATTGTGATATTTGTCTAAAAAAAAAAAAAAAAGAATGAATGTCAGTTTAATCAAACTGGAATTTAATTCTTTTCATATAGCCTAAGGAAGAGAGAAGAATTGGAACAAAAAATGACATTGATGAAAAGAGTACACGTAAACTGCTAAAAAACCTCCATCCTATCAGTAAGCCATCAAGTTGGTTTCAACTATAAATTTACAGGTTCTACAAAATCAATCTTGCTTTCTGAACTCATTATATACTTATATATTTTTTGTTTAGTTTTGATTACTTCTTTTTCTTTCCACATTTTAGATATTTGTACTAATAAAAATGACAAGAATTAGAAGAATACAACAAACTATGACAGAGTTAACTTAATTTTTTAAAAATTTATCTTTTAATTGAAAACCACAAAATATAAACTATTTGGCTACAGTGTGCTTCTCAGAACAAATTACAGTGAGACTGCCCACATGTATTTACCTCATTTCTTGAAGACCCATAAGATTAAATTTCATAAACCACTATAAATGAAAGAATCTAAAAGATCTAATATCCGAAGACCAAAAATTACAGTGAGCCTGTCCACATGTTTTTACATTAATTACATCAAAAATTACAATTCAATGAAAATCCTTCATGATTCCATTACTAAAAAAACGAGGTTAGGAATAACACATAAGTACAAGCCTAAACACATAAATAAAAGTTATTATATAGACAATGTTGTTTCCAGTGTGAACAGCTTGTAAGCAAGCTGTCAATTATTCTGAGTCTGTGTATATATAAATATATATACCTATGATATCAGTACTGACACAGATAAAGTGCACGAGACTCTGGCGCTGGAACCCATCAACAATCTTCACATGTCCGTGACCCATGACCAACACATGTATACATATACACACAAACACCAACTCGAGACTAATACTAGTAGAGGAATTAAAAATACCTGTTCTTCACCCATGAGCGTTTGCAAGCGTCCCTTAAGTTCCGGACCATGGCGTCCACCGCTTCTAGAATTAATAAAGACGACAAGAGGTGCCTCGGGCGGCACAACCGGGTCGACGCCGGCGGCATGAGCGGCGTCAAAAAGAATTTTAACGTTGGGACTATAATTATCTTTGGCGCTAATGGCTTCTTTCATTGCAATTCTAATATACTCTGGAATACTGATCTTCTTCCTAAGCTCTTCCTTGTGGATCCGTACGCCGGCCAAGGTACATCCCCTGATGGAATCGATCACCGATGACCTCCCCGACGTCATCAGAGCTTGCTTTGAGTTCGAACTGGGGTTATTATTAGAATGGTCCCTCGGTGAGTTCTTCGTCGCCGACGACGCCATCTGTGCTGTTGAAATTTACGTTCTTTCCCCCCTTTACTTTCCGTTACAGGAATGGAGAAGAATCTTTGGTAGTTTTTTCCAAATAAATTAAATTAAAAGGAGAGTTATGCAATATATATATATATACGTATAGATATTTTGGATGTATCTATAGGCGGAGAGAGAAGGGAAAAAAAAGAAGAAAAAAGAAGAAAGAGAGTGCGCAGGGAAGGTGTGGCAGAAGTGACATACTGGGTGGGGAGGTTGACGGAGATGACCGGAGAAATCACAGAAGTCTCAGTTTTGAAATGAAAGGATTGTTCGTTTTGTTTGCTTTTTCTCGGAGATTTTTGGTAGATTGACCCTCGTAATACCTAAAATTTACCAAATTGCCATCCACTTGTCAACTTCCGTTTCCCCTATTTAAATTAAATTGCTTTCTCAATTCGAATAAACAATTTTAATATTAATTACTCAATTACCACTTTTCTTTACTTAGCCAAGAAAAAAATAATAATAATAAATATGATTATTACTTAAATCATTCTTAATTAAAAAAAAAAAAAACGTTTTAGTAATAAATATGATTTATCGCTCCTTCATTTAAAAAAAAATTAGATTTATTTTCATTAAGTTCAATGTGATAAATATATATATTATATATAATTGACTCTTTTTTTTTTAAGTAATGAAATAATTAACCTAAAATTATTTCATCGGATCAACTTAATAATAATTTTAAAAATATATATATTAGAGAATCAAAATACCTTATCTTTTGTATTATTAAATTATTTATCCATTAAATAATTCTTCTGAAGTCAATAATTAGGAAAATAAAACTAAAGTGATCTTTGAAAAGAAAAAAAAAGATGCACATGGCTCAAATTTAGCAGATAGTGTGGGGAAATAATATTTAAATTTTTTTTTATTGGATTTTCTTGATAAATAATAAATTTCTTTTCTTTTCTTTTTTTAAAATTATATAGTCCAAATGCAAGTTGTCAAATGTATAAATATATATATAAATATATATATATATATATATATATATATATATATATATATGTATGTATGTATAAGTAAAATGATAGAAGATACAATGTGCTAGAAGATTCATATCTTTACTAAATTAATAAATTAGTAAAAAAAAAAAAAAAAAAAAAGGTTAGACAAAATTTTTCATCTCTTTTTGTTTATTTAGTAATATACAAAAATAATCAATTAATAGCAGTCTAAAAATATATATATATAAAAATAAAAGAATAAAATAGAAAAAATATATATATATATATATATATTATATAGAAAAACAAAATTGCACATGCCAATTTTGAAGGTTGTGTTGGTCGGTATTTGGAGATGAAGAATTACTGGGAAACCCATGTAGGGGCCCACCAAACTGCAACTATCAGGTAGAAATATATATATATATATATTTATTTATTTATTTATATTTCTAGAAGAAAATTAAATTGGATTCTGTGGTTTTATTTATTTATTTATTTTTGGTAAATGGATTCTGTGATTTTATATTTTATATTCTAATGATCATCTGAATTAATGAGGAGATTTTATAGGTATGGGGGTTCTTTCTTTTTCTTTTTTCTTTTTTTTTTCTTAAATTTTTTTATCTAATCCACGACAACACTCGCCCACCAAATTCACTAGGAAATTACCATTTTGGCCTTTTTTTTTTTTTTTTTCCTCTTCGTTTTTCCATAATAATCATTGTGATAATTGAATATAATTAATTACGTGATTTAAAACTTGATCAGAAGAAGAAAGTCAATCAATTAAAAATAGTTATAATATAAAATATAAAATACTCAAAAAATTAAAGATTTAAAGCTTTAATTCAAGAAAGTAGAATAGGAGTTTCCAAATTTTAACTTTAGGAAAATGAAAGGGCAATTTCTTGTAATTTCCGCAGCTAAATGAGGGCAAAATGGGCAATGAACATTTTATTTATTTTTGTTTAATTAAGCGAGCAAAAAGGAACGTGCCGATCTCCGGCGTCAAACCCGACGTCTGTACGGAGGAAATCCAAAATATGACGGCAGAATCAACCCACCTACTCCCCGTGCACATTAATTTTCGAATCTCCCTTTCTTTTATTCCGGCTTCGGAACTTTCCTTTTTTAGGTTGATTATATGTGAAATCTCTTCAAATTTTGCCCACAAGTTTTGTGCATAAAATTTCTACATTAAGAAAGTATGAAACCTCGATTTCACATATAAAATAAATAATTTTAATCCGTTGTAATAAGTACGAGTCTAAAGTCCTACTTTAATATTTATTTTAAATTTACGAGACTCATTTAAAATAGATTAAAACGGATAATATTACATTAATTTTATTTTAAAAAAAAAAAAAAAACAAATAAAAACTGGAGAAAAAAGCACCGCGCTTTAAAGGTGAAATACATTGAATGCGGTAGGGTAGCACCACGTTTTTTTAAAAAAAAAAAAAAAACAAAGAATTAAAAGTGGAGGTGTAGTTTGTTTGATTTTATACCACACTTGAGACAGTTACGGTTCCCTTTATTATTGCATTAATGTTTAAAAGGTAAGTACAGAACAACACAACCACAATATTTTTTTGTGTATGTCTTGCCTACTACTAATCTACCTTAGCTGGCTAGGCTAGCCATATTCCATCTCAGGCAGAATGTATAATAATATATAAGAATATAGTTCGTATATATTGTTAATTTAAAATATTATTTTTATTTAATAAAGACGATTATGATATATATATTTTTGTTAATGGAATAAGATGTCTTAGATGAGTCTCAAACTATAGGAAAACATTATTAAGCTAAATCCATATCCAGATTAAGCCTCATTTGAGTTGGGTTGGTCCCTTGCGGGGGAGAAAGCTTTAGCTCCAAATTTTAAATAGTTACATACATATGTTGAGGTTTCAACCGATAACATCACATAAGTTTTAGAAGATTAGCTTACTTTCATTTGGGATCAAATTTGAATTTTAACTTGACTAAGCAATAATAATGGTACTATAATATATTTTCATCATGGTTTATCATTATTTTCTAAAAAATAATTACAGAAATGTAAAAGGGGAAATATAATTGGAAGACAAGAATTGGTTGTTTGGAATAATGAAAATGAAAGGCCCCCATTGACAATTTGCGCAAAAAAACGGTTGTATTTCCACATCAAAATTAATGTTATAATGATATCTATTTAATTTGATAGTTTTTAGTTAGTATTAAATTAGATAATTAAAAAATAATAACTTTAAAATATAATTAATAAATGAATTAAATTTAAGTTGACATATCTAAATAAGTCCAAAAATTGGTACCATTTTTTTTTCTCTAAAGTCACAAGATATTTTATATAAGTTTCAAAGTATAAGAAGACATCTTTAAGCTAATTTACATTTGATTCAAGTTAGTCCGTTACAGAAAGAAACTATATGTCTAAATTTTAAATAATTATGTATACAAGTCGAAGTTTGAACCTCAACTTTACTAACCCTCGTTACCAAATAATTTACACCAAAATTACTCAATCATATATATATATATATATATGTATACACATTTGTCTTAATAATAATGAAAAAAGGGTCCATGGCAACCAACCAATCAATTGTCTTTCTGCCTGGCAAATAGTAAGCCTGGTTGCCTAGCTTTAAAAGTTATTGTTCCAACAACTTTACTTATCAATGGAACATGCCTCTTGCTCTCTCTTTTCTGTTCTCAAAGTATTATTATTATTATTATTTTCTTATATTACGAAGTGTATTAGATAAATATCATAGATTTAGATAGAATATTTGTTATTTTTCTTATTTTACGTATTTCTGTATTTATTTTTGACTTTTTCCGACTCACTTAATTTTTTTAGGTTAAGTTTTTGCTCCTGCGCCCACTTGTTTTTAGGTTGGTCTTTGTATTTCAGTGAATGATTTTAGTCATTCACTTTTGTAATGTTTTTATTTTAATAAATATTCTACTTATAAAAAAAAAAGAGTATTAGATAAATAATATTTTTAAATTATATTTATATTTACAAAATTTAACATATAAGATTTAGCGTGTTATATATATATATATATATATATATAAAAAAAAAAAAAAAAAAAAAAAAAAAAGTGTGAAGAAACTTCCATGAACTACAAGACAGCCAGCGAGCGAAGACCAGTTCGCAACTCAGAACGAGTCAACCGACAGCCGAGTCCTCTTCTCTTATTTTCACCATATGGAAAAAAGATTAACAGGTAGCCATCCGGTGTCCGGTAAGAAAAGATGTGTTCCAAACAAAATTCTCCATATCCAGAAAAATCAATAAATAGATAGATAAAATGATATTACAAGTCAATTTCTTCTCTTCTCTTCTCTTCTATTGGGCTTTGCATGAGTTGAGATATTCTGGTGGGTGTGACATTGTGGGCTTAGGCATTTTCAAGAAATGGTATCATGATAACAATCTATTTCCTTCACCATGATCTCGAGTTTGCGAAACAATAGGAAAACATTATGAATACTATAAGAGGTCAAAGGTTAACACTCATAGGGTTTGACACTCATTGTGAGTGCATATAAGAGTCATGGTGAGACCTTCTAAGTAAAAGTTAGACCTTGCGAGCGCAATTTGGACCGAATCTTAATTAATTAGAGTCATAATAGCTCCAAAAACTAGATTGTCTAACCAAAAAAAAATCTCGAATTTAAATCTTATGTATGTAGAGAAATGAATAATGAAATATTTACAAAGGGATTTGACCCAACTCTAATTTGAATTTGACGATTATCGGATATGGAAAAGATTTTTAAGACACAGTAGTGCAATACTCTTTTGTCTCACATTTGAATCTTTTGTATCCTTTTCTGAAGAAGGCTAACTGACTTAACAGAAACCAGAAGAGTAAATATGTATAACCTAAATAAAGGCTACAAAACTGTTGCTGTAACACATCCTAGGTCTAGGTCAGGTACTAAGCAAAGACAAAAAAACTGATACACAAAGCAGAGAGTCATTCTTGATCTAATGCTATCATGACATTCTGGATTTGAGATGGAAGACTGGCTTTCTCAACTATCACATTGGCATTGCAATCAATTCTGTATGAAACATCCATACCTTCCAAAATAAGGTGATATGCTACATTACCATGAGATATATGCCCCTCCTCGTCCCCTCCATCGCCACAAGTTTCTTCTTCTTCCCCTTCATATTTTTCTGATGTTGAAGCATTGTCGTTGGTGCTTGCATCATCGGTCTGTGCAATGGAATTATGAGATTGGTTTTTTCTTTGAGATACTGATCTTATATCCCATGAAAGTACTTGTTTGATGAGGCCTTGGAATTCTTCAACTGATGCATAAAGGGATTTTTTTCCCTGTACAGAAAAAAAAGTACATTCATCAACAGTTAGAAACAAAATATAAGCAGATTATATGATAGCAGCAGGTATTATTTGCAGTAACAGAATCAAATAGCAGAAAGAGATGAGTTAATTCTTAGACAGGAAGATATAAATGTCTTACCACCACCGACCAACAATTAGCTAAACTGGAAGAAAAGTCTTCAGAGAAGTTAACGGATGATACAACCAGCAATTTGTCCTCCTGTAAAGAGAGAGATGCTTGGAGTTTAACCATAATACGAATTAAGCAAATCAATCGCCAACGAATATGTATATAGGTGATTCTGTTTGTTCACTAAACCTTCGTTCAACAAATGGATAAGAAAACTAAATTTTACTTGAGCTAATCTAAGCCCTAAGACAATATGGACACTAGCAGAACTGGCAATTTTCAGCAATCACTGAATGAAAATGAAGAGTAGAATTGCTTTATTCTCTTCTTTATCCCAGAGAAAAGACGAACAACACTTTGCACATTAAAGTAAACCCTTGCATCTAACTTAGAAAATCATTGTACCTTAACAATCAAAGCAAACTCCTTACAGACCAAAAGCATTCTCCTATCCTGATGGCTTAGTGAGAAAAATCCATCTAATGAGGCCAAAAACCATCAACTTATTTAAAATACTGAAGTACTGTTTGAGGTACCTTGACCCAATCAGGAACACTTGCTCCTTCTATGCTGTCACAGTATGGAAGATAGGGTTTTACATCCAGGATAGGCTGCAAATGATACAAGAAAACATGAGCCACACTAGTGCAATAAATTTAGATATAAATGTCTATGCACAGAACAGAACTTACTGTTCCATCCACAAGATCCACACCTGAAAGTAAAAGTGTATGTCCATTTACTGCCTCCACCTAAATCATAGTAAATAGAATGCTCATATTTTACACTGTATAGTACAGATATACATGTAATAATCAAATTTTACTTTTGTCCCTGCCACACATGGTATACGGAATAGTAACTATACCTTTGCAACTGTAAGGCCAATAGGACATGGCCGATGAGGAGACCTTGTTGCAAAGAGTCCCATCCTGCCTCCTTTTAATCTTGGTACTCTTACCTATTCATCAGTCAATTTTAACTATGAATTCAGAAGAATAAAACAAGGGATAAACAAAATAAATCAATGAACAGTGCAGACCTTTGCTTTGATCTTTGACTGAGATGGAGGATTCCACAGCTTCTCTAAGTCTGTATTTAGATGGAATACATATATGATCCAGCAATGGGAATACTTTTCAAGACCTTCTAGAGCAGCTGGAGGAACTCGGGCACAGTGAAATCTTAAGCATGCCCTAGCAAGAGGTACAAGTAGAGGCTGTCTTGGTGTCCCATTTCTGAAAACGAAAGAGAGTATTGTTTTCTAAGAAAATTGAAAAATTAAATCAAGCTTTGCATCCAAATCACAGACATTATTTAGAGTTTTTCAATCTCTTAATGTGTGAGGCTCAGAACAAAAGAACAAAGTTGAATTACTCTCAGTAGCATAAAGTGAGACTTTAATTGCTTGTAAACTTCAAAATCAAAATAAGAAGCTTAATCCACTAGAAAACAGTGAAAATATACACTGAACACAGTTGCAGTTTAAAACTTTCAGAAATAAATGCAGAGACAAAAACAGAAGAATATGGATACCTTTCAGCTAAAGAATCCATTATGGCTTTGGAGGCTGGTATAGTTAGCAGGCATTATCAAAGTTTCAGCTAATGTTTGAAGTTGATTCATGATAAACTAGCTTCTGCTCTAAATTAATAAGCTAAACCAAGTTATGAACTATGTGGCAAAATCTAACCTTTTCTCATAGGTTTACTGTGTATATCATCAACTCACCTCACATCAATGACAACAAGGATCCAGATAAGGTAGTCCAAGTAAAATGTTCAACAGGTCAAGATCAAACTTCTCCTCTCTTCTCTCTCCAATTTAGTGTTCTATTCTGATGTTCAATGTTTAGAAGGAAAAAATTCCAGTTCTATATCACTTGTCTAATTACTTATCAGACCATTTAACCCTGTTTTAGTGGTGATGAAACATTTACTCTGGACTTTGTCTTGGTAAATTTTTGCCCTCTAGCCCCGCATGATCAGTTTCATCCTAAGGCAGATTTTGTGAAATCAAAAGAAAGCTCTTACTTGCACATAAATTAGGTGGTGATATATGAGTCTAACATAATGCCATTAGACAATTCAGACCATTTATCACTAAAGAGCAATGTCTGTTTGTAAGTTTAATCAACATTACCTTGTAGAGAAGTAAGACTCGATGATGCCAATTGGTACCATGGGGTATGAACTTGAATCAGAATTCTCTAAATTTTGCTGGGCCAATGCCTTTCTCAAAGTCTACAATTATTATTTTTAAAACAAGAGATGATAATCCATCATTTTTTTAAAGTTCAAGAGATCCTGGTAAATTCAAATTTGCATGGACAACATATGAATCAAGAGTAACAGGAATTAACCCAATACCGCAAGATTTAGTCATCGGTTGACTTCACTAAGAATCTGGTATACCTGTTGAGCTCTAATGCGGCCTTGCCTCTCGGCAGCACACTTTTCCATTGCAGCCATAAGGGATGCTTCAAGTTCTTGAATTTTCTCATCCAAATTCCTTGACTTCCTTCTGCTTATAAAAACTACATATATATATATATATATATATATATATATATATATATATATATATATATACACACAAAATTTGTAAACATTATTGATGAAAATCCCAGTGAAGGTATGCTACGGTTTCATATGTATATCTATGTATTCACAAATAAGTCCCCTATGGCTAAGTTAAAACTGATTCCGACAGGGAAATAGAATACCTCTGTATGCAGCGAGAGTGACAGCAGCAACCGTGACGGAGAGTGTCACCCATTTTGAATTGAAAGCAGCCATGAAAACTTCAATCAGAATTGCTTATTTATTTCCTGTCACTGTGAAGGGTTCTGCAGAATTACATTTAAACCCCTAGTCTTTACCCTATATAACGTCTCAATCCATGAGATTCTTTAATGTATTAAATAAATCTACAGGAAATAGCATAAAATGATTTTTTTTTTTTTTTTTTTTTCTAAAGAACGGAGTTATCTTCTTTTAATTGAAAATTCTTCGCATATAAATTTCAGATGTGAAAAAAGCACCTTGAAAACTTGATAGTTCACCGGAAGTGGTTTTCTCCAAATTCGAAGTGTGTGATGCAGAGTGGAATCTTACGGAAATCGATAGCAGCCATGAACTCAATTTCTCCTAATGGTAATCAGAATTGTCAATTGACTGCTTTTGTTCGGAGGGTTCTCTTTATTTCATTAAAAATCTTGTCTTGTTCTTGAAACTTTATCTGCCTGAATGGGATCCTTTTGAAACGATAATTGAAACCATATTTGGGCAAAGCACACTGATAATTGAAAAGAATAAAACTACTGCCCCACCCCACATGCATATATATATATATATATATATGTATGTTTCACAAGGCCCACCTGCAATTGAAACAATGAGTATATTAGTACTACTGTGGTTTAATTATAAGGTTGCCCTACTTTGAAATTTGAATTCTTTAGCCAAATGGATTCATATACTAGAAGGATAAAGCTCAGAAACATCTCCAGAGCACAGTAATTTTTTCATTTGGTTCTCCATCATTGACTTCGCCAGGTACCATTTCTGGGATATCCTTCTACACTTGTAGTTCATCAGTACATTGAACATCTGGTATCTAGAAGCAGTATTTCTTAGGTATGTGGAAAATAGGTTCTGGCATTCTCTTATTTCTGTTCTTGGTGACCTTATCGTTCTTTCATAAAAGATGGATGGGAAGGGCTGAGTAGGTAAGATGTATAGAAAGTTTGTAACTTTTTGCATTTTTTGAATTATTATTTTTTTGGAAAACCTGCTGATATATATATATATATATATATATATATATATATATATATCACATTGACACCTTTATATGTATGTCACTTCCCTTTTTCAATTTGTGTCTGTTCTTTCTCCTCTTCTCCATGTTTATGGTGAAGATTGTTTTGAACTTGTAGAAAGATACTAAAGAGAGTCAGTCTCTGGTGCAAATATAGTGGTGGTTGACTTAGCATCTGACTCTGATCAGAGTGCTTAATTAGACTCCTTCATATCCTTGAGTCTGTAATCTGTTAAACATGGGACAAAAGGAACTATTCAATTCTGTCAATCCGTTTTCTGGTTATTGCTAGTGTTTATGTTGACTTTGGGGTTCTTGCCAGTTTTTAAGTTTGCTCATAGGCCTGAAAATTTCTCTTAGCATGGGAAGCAGTTTCAGCCCCCCAGAAATAAATGGACAAATCCCAACTGTGAATTGCATTCACAAAATTTGCTTCTTTTGTTCTTTAGATATAATGTCTGTTTTCCCCATTTTATATCTTTTCTCATATTTTGAAGTCAACCTTCTTCTGGCACTCATTTGAGCAAACATGAAATGACTGAATTTAATCATTTGAGGCTTTATCTAGGATTTTTTTTGTCCATTTTTTCTTTTTTCACTTATCATGGTCTTGGTTCCCGGCAATTTTGCTCTTATCTCTTGTAAGTATATGATCTATTTCATGTTTTTAATGCAGTGAGATAGTAAGGTTACGTGTGAACCCCACAATCTTTTCCAAGATGAAAACTGAGAATTGCTCTTGGGTACCATTGTTAGAGGAATTCACTTTTGCAGCGAATTCAGCCCCTTTCAATAACTGTCATGCTTCTACAATTGTAGAGGTGAAATAATGATTGAGCTTATTGTTTTTGCTTGAAAGTTAAGCCAATAATCTTGTTACTAATGTGATTTCTTGAGCTTTCAAGGTTGGTAAAGGACATTTTTTGGTTGCTTATTTCGGTGGAACAGTGGAAGGAGCCCCTGATGTAAAAATTTGGACACAGACTTATAAGGTATAGTAAGTAATACATTCCCATCAATTTCTTGATAGTTGTTGATTTATATAATCCATGAGAGATAAATGACTTCTTGAAAATAGGATGGTGTTTGGCACCCTCCCATTATTGCAGATGAGCAAAGCAATGTTTCAATGTGGAATCCTGTATTATTCAAGCTTCCTTCCAATGAGTTGCTTCTGTTTTACAGAATTGGTCAAGATGTTCAAAAGTAAGTTTTCAAATTCCGAAGCCATTATCTTAAATAAAAAGTTCATGTGATACTCCATCCCAGACTGAAAATACATAAGAATGTGTAATAGTTTCTCTGTATTTATTACATATACTCTCAGACAATGAATTGAAATGAAAATGAATATCAGATGGAGTGGCTGTATGAAGAGGTCTTATGATGGAGGAATCACTTGGACAGAAAGGGAACAACTTCCCCCTGGCATTTTAGGACCAATTAAGAATAAGGTATTTCTTCTAAAATTAGCAAACTGAATTATATGGTTTACACTTTTGAAGGTGTTTGTTTCTCTCTCTAACTTTTCTGATTAAATCATCTCCAGCCTATCTTGCTTGAAAATGGGGACTTGATTTGTGGATCTTCTGTAGAAAGCTGGAACTCTTGGGGTGCTTGGGTTGAGGTAATATAAACCTATTATAGTCCAAATCCCATATATGAAATCTGTCATAGCGTATAAGAATGAGTTTTGATATCTTGGTTAAGGGATGCCATGAGGCTCATTGTGGCATTGTAGGCTTACGGGCTGGGTTAGGTCGTGACAAAACCATTTTACCATGCCTGACATTTCCATCTTTATAGTTTTTATTTTCTTCAGTTCTAGCTTCTTACACCTAAAACAGATAACTGCAGATTCTGGAAGGTCATGGAGAAAGTACGGTCCAATCTATATCAAGAATGAGACTCTCAGTGTTATTCAACCAGTTCCTTATGTCACTTCCAAAGGAACATTGCGTTTGCTCATGAGATCATTTAACAACATTAGCAAGGTGTGCATGTCAGAATCTGAAGATGGTGGACATACTTGGAGTTCAGTAAAGCTTACTGAACTTCCAAATCCAAACTCAGGTAAGTCACTCATCATGAGTTTAACTCTGACTCGAGAAAACATCTTATCATCAAATTCAAGACCTCATATATGCATATATATTTTTATATGTAACCAATCCAAATAATTAGGAATTGATGGAGTTAAGTTAAGGGATGGAGGACTCTTGCTGGCTTACAATACAAAGTCAAGGGGTGTGCTGAAAGTTGCTGTATCAATGGATGATGGAGATTCTTGGGAAGATGTGGTGACACTGGAAGAAACTGAAGGGATGGAGTTTTCTTATCCAGCAGTTATCCAAGCAAACGATGATCTTGTTCACATCACTTACACATATAACAGAACACAAATTAAGGTAAAAGACATGCACTTGAGTCAGGATCTCCCGTTACATTTCTATTTCCGATTATGCTTCCTGTTACACCAATATGTATGTATATATATAATGTTTATCTTTATATTCTTTAACTAAAATGGAGTCTTTGTTATTATTCTCCCAGCATGTTGTTCTGCAACACAATTTATAGAAAAAGGACAAATCTTTGAAGCAAAGGTCGCATAAAGAAAATGGAGGTAAATTCTTTCCTCCTTGCATTCATTTTTCCAAATGTTTATTAAAATATTTATTTTTCTTTTTTTTTTTTTTTTTTTTTTTTTTTTTTTGTTTTGCTTCTTTTAACCTCTTGATATTCGGTAGCATTTTGGGCTTACTCATCCGAAGTCGAACTGACGCATTGGGCTATGGGCCGAGAAAGGTATGATTCATCTGGTCCACTAGTGGTTATTGCCTGGTCCAGTCCAAGTGATGTAGGCCCAATATTTTTGTTAGAATTTTCTGTAAGTGAACATTTGTTGTACGTGTATCATTTCTTAGCAACAATAAACTACATGTGTAATAATAATATAGGAGGATATATATATGAAGTTTTTTGTTTTTTTTTTTTTTTAAGTGTACGAGGTGTCCTATGATGGGTATCAAACTATAGGAGGACACCTTAAGTCAATTCACATCCAAACTAATCATGTTTGAGTTAGGTTGTATACTTTAGGTTTGAACTTCGATCTCACTTAAGTCAGGAGAGGAGAGGTATGAAGGTTTATATTGATGCTTTTCCATATCTTGAAAATTTTTTAAACTTTTTTTTTCCCCTCTTGATTACTTACTCTATATAAATAAAGTGATTTTACTTTTTTAATAATTACTAATTATAAGTTAGATACTTACATAATTCATAACTAAAAAACAAAAAAAACATTTACTACAATAGTGATAGATGTATTGACTTGACCTTGAGAGAGAAATATATATATATATATATATATATATATATATATATATATATATATATAAAGAGAGAGAGAGAGAGAGAGAGAGAGAGAGAGAGAAGATTGTTCCTATCTCTTCTTCTCCTCCAACAATAAACATCACATGATATAAATAAAGTGAGTCATAGTTTTTGAAGAGCTCAAAAACTATGACTCACCAGAACTTTGGCGATATATATATATATGCATGTTTTATGGACAATAGTTTACTTTCCACCCACCCCCACCTCTCAATACCCCCAAAGGATTTTTCCTTTTTCTTAAAAAAAAAAAAACACAACGCTTTTTGCATTAAATGAGGGGAGTCCCCTTTGACCACAAAAATATATTGAAATACTATTTCTATACTCGTTTTTCATTTTCTAGGAAATTATATAGATTTGTTTAGATTCAAACTCTTAAAACTTTATGATAGAACGAGATGAGTAACTATAATGTCACACTTCGTAATTATTATATTTTAAAATATATATATATATATTTTTTTTGTCGCAATACGGTGTCAGTATAATTAATTTAATGTAGTTCAGTTTTCCAGGGAAGATGGGAGAGTAAATAAATAAAGAGAGACAATGTCATGAAATTGCTATACATTTATTGCATGTCTTAAGCATTTAATGAAGAAGATTTTTGGAAGGAAAAACATTGATGAGTCATTTTTGCTATATATATATATACACTACTAACCATGTGGGGGGGGAGCGGTAGGAGCTCCTCCTCTCTAAATTAATAATCCAGGTTTCAAATCGTGTTAAATCATCTGGCTAGCTATTTCCCTCCCTTCTTCTTCTTCATTTTTTTTTTTAACTTCTTCCAAATAACTGACTTGTCTTATAATTGAAAAGATTAATATATATATAATTATATATATATATATATATATAAATATTATTTTATATAATTAATGTGATGTGTATATTTAGAATGGAGTCAATAAAGTAGTTGAAGGTGGAGATGATCACATACAATGAAGAGTCAAGAAAGAAAGTACTATTGTTCAAAACAAAAGTCACATCTTTGATTATCAAAGGAGTAAGAAAAGCAATTAGTAAACCACTCCTTCAATCTTACCAATCAATTGAGTTGCATATTTCAAATTGAATTTCAAATTGAAAATTCTACTACAAACATATACATACATACATCATATATATATATATATATATATATATATTATTTTTGGTGCAGGAAGTTTTCAATTCAGATATTTATCTATGTCCCTATTTATTAATTATTATTACATAACTGTTAAGTCTTATAACGAGAATTTATATTTTAATGTCCACAAAAAAATAATTGGGTTGATTAAATCAAATTATGTATTAGCATATATATATATATATATATATATATTCTAAATTAGAGTTTATAATTTTTGCATTCATCTTTTTTTTTATATAAATAAAAATATTGATTTTGTTTATAGAGTATGTTATATTCAGGTTATCTTAGATTAAATGAGGTAGTGAATTCGAACTCACATTTATATATGCATTTATTTATAAATTTGAGATTAGAGTTTACTTTACGTAAAATATTTACCCGATTCAAATAGAAATTGTTCCATATATAAATATTTATTTTTATTATTATTATTTTATATAATTAATGTGATGAGTATTTAAGAATGGAGATGGGAGTAGTTGGAGGTGGAGATCATTACATGCAATGAAGAGTCAAGAAAGGTATTGTTCAAAACAAAAACCACATCTTTGATAATTAATAAACCACTCCTTGAATCTTAACAATTCAGTTGAATATTTCAATTTCAAATTCTACTAAAAACATATACATACATATATATACATAGATATATATATAATAAACATGGTATTTTCAAAGTAGAAGATTTTCAGTTCAGATATTTATCTCTATCTCTATTTATTAACAATTATTGTTCACCTATTCAGTCTTATCATGAGAATTTATACACAATATACATAATATAATATATATATATATATATATATATATATATATATATATATCTTTTAGTATTATTTTTTAAGGTTATAATAGTATAATTGAATAATTTTATACGAATTAAATATAATAATTTATCGGTAAAATAATTTTATTTATGATTGAGTAGGTGAAAAATATGACAAGTGAATATAGGTAAGAAGTAATTAAATCTATAATAAAACTAAAGGAAAAGAGGGAGACATACTCACATAGAGAACATACCTTTGTATTGCCACTTTTGGCTTTCATGGATACCTTTGTTAATAGATGCAAGTGTTTATTGTAAGGTTTTCCATAATTATGATTTGATCTTACCTTTCCTTTTAAGAGGAAATATATATATAAATATGTATATATATCTCATTCAAATTTTCTCATATAAATGAAAATATTGAACATATGTATTGAATCATATAATGAACTAATGACTCGTTATCTTAGTTTAAATGAGATTGTGAATTTAAACTTACATTTTTATATACAGTCGTTTAAAATTTAATAATAGAACTTATCTTTCGCAAAAGATTTATCCGACTCGAATCAAGATTATTCTAATGTAAATATGGTTTAAACTTTATAGGTATTATTTATAAACCTCTCGTGTCATAAGAAAAAATAATAAAAGTTGGGGGGCAACCCCAAGGGCGCAAGTGAATTGGTAAGAAATTCTCTTGACTTAAGTGAGATTGAGGGTTCGAATCTCAACTCATGTATGCAATTTAAGGGACCAACTTGACTCAAACGGTAATTAGTTTGGATGTAGATTGATTTAAAAGTATCCTCACATAGGTTGAGATATAGGTTGGGACCATCTAGAACATGAAAGCCCTAAGCAATATATATATATATATATGTAGAGAAGAAATTGGGAGGGAGGGAGGGAGGGAAGGTGGGGGGGAGGTTGGGGGTTTGGAGAATTTCCAAAAACAATATTAATGCTTATAATAGGGTACTCACATGGTAGTTGATTACAGCAGATTCTAATAAGGGGAAGTTTTGGATTCTTATCCGACAACACAGGAAGAAGACAATCCACACCCAGAGATCACCAGTATGTGTATTTTTTATATATATATATATATATATATATATATTATACATTCTCTTGAAGAAGAAAAACAAAACATGAGCAACTTCTAAAAGCTTTCTGTGTTTATTTATTTATTTGTTTATTATATTCCTAATTTTTCAGTGGAAAGATATGTTTGTCTCCCACCTTTTCTTTCTTACATTATTTCTTTTCAATTTTATGCCATTGAGATTTTGAAACATAGGAGAACAAACATATGTCATTTGTTTAAAATGTGTTACATAAAATCTCACTAAAAAATAAAAATTTACTAAATTGTTGTAAATAAAGGTATATGTTTAAAAATATTCCAATAAAGAAAAAAGGGTAGTCTAATGAAATATCTTAAATTCGAGATAAATTTGAATCATGTTTTTATGCAAATGTTATTAATCTCTGAAGTTTGTTCTCGTAAATTTATCTCGATTAGTCAATTAAAATAGCAGATTACGTGAAAAATCATTCAAGTTGATAACTATGATATATATAGTGTCAATTTCAAGTACCTCAAATCATTGTAGTTGCATTATGGAGGCCCGTATCACATTAAAATGCTGGCCAAACACGTTTTCAAATCTTTTACTCCATTTTCCCTAAAAAAAACACTTAAAAAGAAAATTGACTTTTTTTTAAAATAATACTAATAAAATAGTTATTTAAAATTGTGACACGATAGTATTATTGATCAATTATTTGGTATTGTCTTCATTTTACTAAAAATAAGATATTTTAAGTTGATTATGAGTACTTAGACTCTTTCTTATATATCATTACACATTCACTATAACTTTATATGTGAGACGAGTATCACAATATTCTATTTTATTACTTAAATTTGATATATATATATATATATATATATTAAGAAGTGGCAATAGCATTGAATTTACACCTAATATTTTTACAACTTGAATTTTGAGGATAAGAAAAATAAAAAAAAAAAAGAAAAAAAGGACCAGTCTGCAATAGTACTTCAACATTAATGATGGACTGCTCTCCTACTCAATTAAATGCATTTATTTAATGAATTGAATTTCTATAAACTCTTGGAATTATTGTCAAATTTTTTTTTTTTTACAAGTGTTAAATTCATATGATTTTAAAATTAAAAACACTAAAATACTCTTCTTCAAATACAAAATTCTTTTATTATTATTATTTTATCTCGAACATAATTTAGAACTCATAATGCTTATATTTAGAGGTATGATCGATTATTAATTAAGGTGCGCTTTCTTTGTTTAAAAAATTATTAAAAATATTTTCACGTTTTATTATTTTATAAAAAAATAAATAAATTAATGAATATATTGGGAAAAAGATGCAATAAAAATTAAGATCACAC
This sequence comes from Cynanchum wilfordii, assembly GCA_025388415.1. NCBI lineage: Eukaryota > Viridiplantae > Streptophyta > Magnoliopsida > Gentianales > Apocynaceae > Cynanchum > Cynanchum wilfordii. The sequence continues at coordinate 2,341,872 of JAHSUH010001386.1, forward strand.
TATAATTGAACTATCAATTGCGTTTTTATTGGCTAAAAGAACTATCAATTGCTTACATACCTAATATATATATATATATATATATATATATATATATATATATATATATATATATATATATATATATTGCAAAAAAAAATAAAAAATATAAAAAATCAATCATGAAGGAGTAAAAATTTATCAATCAATTTTTGATGTCCCCCCCGCTAAAAGCTTACACACGTGAGGACCTCTGTTGTAATAATAATCCCTTTCTCTTCAAGGAAAAACAAGCATCAATTTTTATTTATTCATTTTTTTTAAAAAAAAAAATAATAATCTTTGGTCGTGTTTAATTATTAAAAAGTTTTTCTTTTCCTTTTTTCTTTTTTTTTTTTCCCATCTTCTAAACGAAAAAATAGAAAGCAGAAATCACGTTTGTTTGTTCAAATTTTCTTATTGATTTATCTTATTTCTTTTGGGAATTGTATTTTTTATTTATTGCATATTTTAAAATGATAGAGGACAAAAAAATTATTAAGAACCTAAATCTTAGTTATATATATATATATATATATATGTAATATTAATAATAGAAATAAAATTTGGGTGATGAGGGATCGGGTTTTATGCATGTCTTGTTATGGATGCGATGACACTGATTGAACCATGCATTTTTATATATATATATATATATATATATATGTATGTATATAAAGGCTATATAAATGTATAATCTGTGCCGACATTCTTTTAAACGTAAGAGACGCTAGCTTTCACTTTTATCTTCTAATGCAAACATGAAAAGAAACGAAACCGAAAGGCCATATAGAGAAATCTTGATTTCGAAGCAGGCAATAAACAAAATTTCATATTAATAAAAATCTTAAAATATCTTTTTGAACATCGTATTCTTATATAATAAAATTTTGAGAAATGTTTTTTCAAAAAAAAAAATTATTTAAAAAAGAAATAGTCTTATTACTTCCAATTACCGCCTAATGATTCAAGATAGATCCCTTGAGTAGATACTAAAATGTGTGTGATACCTGTCCCACATCGAAAATGATAAGGGAATGTGTAATGATATATAAGAATGAGTTTAAGTACTTATAGTTAACTCGAGGTATCCTTTGTGATGACAACCATTTGCTATCATATAAATATATATATATATATATATACAAAGTTAATTAAAGGTTAAAAATAACTTTTGAAAAAAAAAAGGGCCATTTGATTACATACCCTAACTTTATGGCTTAATTGTACTAAAGAAAGAAATTAAGAAAAAAAGAAATGGTAATGATGTAGGGATAAAGTGTCTTAAGTTTGGCTTTTGTCTTCCTTTTACATGTCCATCCAAAGGGGTTAGTGATTCTAATTAGTGGTTTATATTCTTAATTTCTCCTACAAAAGTTGAATGCCTGTGTGTAAAGCATAGGATTAGATTTGTCCTAGTTAATTAATCAAAACAAACCCTAATTTTTCAACACCATTAAATTAGTGGAGAAAATTGATTAAAAAGTAGCTTTTTGCCTTTAGATATAATATATATATATATATATATATATATATTATTTTTTTTTTTTTTTCTATTGTTAGTAACTCTTAAGGATTCTTTTATAGAGGCTAAAAAAAAAAAAAGTAAAGTAAGATGCCAATGGGATCTTTTTACGCAAAGCTTTTGGCATCTCTTCATTGTCCCTAGCAAATCGGATTGGAAAGGAACTTGAAGAGATATACATACATACGTACATATATATATATATAAATGATGGGCCGGTGCCTCCACCATGAAAGACATGACACATAGAGAGAGAGAGAGAGAAAGATATAAATATATATATATATATATATATATATACACACTTGTTGCTAAATCATAGAGTTGAATCTTTGTTAAAAGCATTGATCATAAAGATATTCACATGATCTAGAATGACATATGTTGCATATACACGTAACTTCAATCTGAATGGGGACGACGATCGAGCTTTTGAAAGTATAACCAAATGAAAAATATATATATATATATATATATGTGTGTATGTATATTTAAATTTTATTAGAAAAATAAAAAAATAAAAAAATAAAAAGTTCCAACGTCAATTTTCAATTAAGAGGAAGGAATATTATTGGGATCAACTACGTAAAACTTTTTTTCTTTTCTTTGTTTTCCTCTTCTTTCTTAGGAAAGTAGTGTAGCTATTAAAATATATTGCATCACTACCGTTGAGATTAAAATTTTAAGAATATTATATATGTCATCTCATGAGTATAATTATTAGTTCGATGGAATTAGGTTTTTTTTTTTTTTTTTGTTAGTTGTTAGAATTTATATTAATAAACTAGTCGAATAAAAAAAATTTAAAATATATATATATATATATATATATATATACACATTTAATAATTATATGTATAGTTTAACTAGTCCATTAACTACATTATATATATAAACATTATCGTTCCTCAACCCTGGTTTACAAAGAGTAAAAAATGAGACACAAAAAAGGTAAAAAACACGGGCGTTCTAAAAGATGAAATTATTTGTTACAAACTAATGATATATACCATTCACCAAAAAAAAAAAAAAAAAAAAACTAATGATATATACATTGAGGTTTATATATATATATATATATGTGTGTGGAGTCCCATACAAAACAATAATAATTATTATTATAATAATAATAAGATGAGAAGTAATGTGTAAATATAGAGCCAATAACAAGCAAGGTGGTCTACATCTTTTGGTCCAAAACTTTTGATTTAATTCTTTAGAGCAATGATGACACAATTCTTCTATTGTGAAAAAAAAGGGGGAACCAATGGCCTTCTTTTGCTTGATTGGTGCGTCTCTCTCTCTCTCTCTCTGCCTAATTCACCTTTGATCGATCAAAGAGAGAAAAAAAAAGCAAGAGCACTTTCTAATATTCTAAACTACTATATCAAATGATCATCACAAATAAAAAGGTGCATATAGAGAGGGGGTGGTAATGAAAAAGGAAAAGGATGGAGTTCAAAGTCTACTTGCTTTGAGTACAAGAAGAAGCTACCAAAACCTTTTGAGGAGAGAGAGAGAGAGAGAAAGAGAGAAACCCTTTTTTTTCTTCTTTCCAATTAATCTCCATATTTTCTTCTTTTTCCCAGCTGTGAGTAAGTTGTTGTTTTGTGTTTGCTTAAAGTTTGACCTTAGATGCCATGATGATTATATATAATATATATATATATATATATTAAAAAGTGATGAATGAAGTGAAGTGGGGTTTGGCTTGCACTCTAGTGAAAATAAAAGAGGGTTTTGGGCCCTTTTGTCTCATAATATTCCATCAATTAGCCTTTAGAGATGAGAGCTTTTTAACGATCATAATAAAACCATCATCGATTAACATTTTGAAACTCTCCAAGTGGGAAACCCTTTTTTTTTCTTTTCTTTCTTTCACATATACATATATAATATATATATATATATATATATATATATATTTGTGTGTGTGTGTGTGTGTGTGTGATGAGATTTGTATATATTAGAAGATAGGAAATATCTTTAATTAGTACTCTTTGCTTTTTTTTTTCTTTTTCTCTTGGGATGGGAAAAGCATTGTAGTATTACAAAAAAATCATGTTCCTCCATTATTGGTTAGGTTATATATAGCTTAGCTATATACATATACATATATATATATATATATATATATATATTTATATAAAATATATATATGAGAGAGAGAGAGAGATGGCAAAGGGATTTAATTTGTAGTGGAAATAAAGTTTTCTCTTCTGGATTATCCAACTACAAAGAAACAGCTAGCCGTGGGTGTGGGGGTGGGATTCTATTCTTTTCTATATTTTCTTTAAAATATATTATATTATATATATATATAGAGAGAGAGAGAGAGAGAGGGGGGAATTAAATGGATGGATCATTGGCATAGGAAGAAAATTTATAAAATGATGGGAAAAGAGATTTAATTTAAAGGTTGCGTTTGAAAGTAGATAGTTGGAATTCTTGAGTATAATGGCGAGGAGGAAAAACTTAGAAAGGCTTTCCATTTCTGTTTTTATTTATTTTAAATATAATTATTATTATTATGACATCGTCAAAAAATATATAACTTAATGAATAACAACTTTTGTTTAAATTCATGAGTGCAAAATACCATAAAATTAAAAATGCATTTAATTTAAAAAATAGATATATATCATGCATGCTTGAGGTTGTGGGAAAAGAGGAAATCTTAATCAAGAAATATTCCACCAACCCTGTTCGTTCGATCCATCGCGGGTGTAAAATGTAAAATTCTTTCTTTTCTTTTTCCTTTTTCTAGAAGGGAAAGAAACTAGAAATCTAATGGTGGTTTTCCTATTTCAATTTAATTTGGTACTAGTAATTTGCATAAAGGTTAGAATTATTTATATATATATATATATATATATATATATATATATATTATCTACATTAGCATTGCATGGTTACCATATTTTGTGGAAGTAAATCCTCAATTGTTAGAGTCGGGATTAGACATTCACTCGAGTAAAAGAGTTAAATTTTGTGGACGTAACATGAGTTGAATGTAGATTAGTCAAAATCATGATGATTCTGGAAAAGAGATGGTCTAACTAAAAAAAAAATCCTCTATTATTATATTATATATATATATATATATATATATATATATTACAATGTGATAATAACTTGTTCTATAAATCAAGAGTAATATATATTGACTACAAATAATAATTAATCAAAAAATTAAATTTATTGTCATTTGAATATTTGTGTAAATACCTTTCAATGTGAAAAGTAATACTTTAAAATTACTTCATATTTGTTATCTTGTAGTGATTGAGGAGAATTTAAGCTACTAATTAAGAAAGCAGTTTTTTTTTTTTTTTTTTTTTTTGAGGCAAATAGTGTTCATATATTTAATAGTAAAGTTTTCACATTACATTTTTGTCAAGAAAATAAAAAAAGGTTTTTTTCTTTTCCTTTTTTTTTTTCAATTGAAATATTTTCAAAGTCAGAGGATATGATTTTGATTTTTGAACAAAACGTGTGTAAAGGTAATCAAGATTCAACCCAATTTTTTTTGAATTTTATCCAACTTGATTTTGATGTATCATGTGAAAAAATGACCTTGAAGTAGACTTTGAAAATAGTAATTTCCATTGTTCAAAATAATTACTTTTGGTGATAAAAATATAATAATCTAACTGATTTAATTGGTTGGGCAGAGCTTAAGTAGAAGTATCCCGACCTCTACTACCAGCTATAGCTTTTAGTCGAATTGGTATCAGAGCCAAGCTTAAGTCTCTGTTGCCTCGTAAGATCTCGAGTTCAACTCCTGCGAAAGGATGTTCGGGCTCGATTGGGCGCCACGCGCATGCAAAGCGTGGTGGGCTGGGCAGAGCTTAAGTAGAAGTATTATGACATCTACTACCAACTATAGCTTTTAGTCGAATAGAACTAGAGATATAGGAGGAAATTCGGATTTCAAACAAACATTAAACCTTGTCTAAAGACAAGAGGAATCTGCTTTACTTAGGCGTCTCATATGATTCACCAAGTGATATCTAAGTTCGACACATGTTAGGACAATTTTATACCGCAATTTTAATTATATGTTGTAGTCTTATAATTTTTCTCCTATAGATCCCTTCTCGAATTGGTCATGGGTCACCAAAAATAATTACTTTTTTTTTTTACTAATTTTTCAAGTACTTTTGAATTAATGTTTTAAATCATGCATGTAACTATGATATTAAAAATGATATGTCGAGTTGAAAATAATTATTAAATTCATACTTATTTAAATCAATTTAAGTAAAAATTTTTTTTGTCAAAAAATATGATATTTTATAGTATAATAAAATATCGTGAATTCGAGATATAATTAGGTAATATATATTCAAAATTTGACTACATAAGTTCACATGTAAAATATTTTAAAAAGTTATGCCGGATCATTAAACTCCTAGAAAGAGATGGTTGACTTAAATTAAGAAAAGTCTAAAAAGTACTTTTTGTTTAAAAATAAATAAATAATAGTAGAACTTCATAACACTTTTATTTATAACTTAATAAATTGGTATTAAATAGTACTAATTGGATGTAATTTTCATAAAAATCTTAGAAAGATAAAAAATTCTTTTATTAACAATCTAATGATAGTGATTACCACTAATACCTAAATAAGTCACATCAAAATTGGTTCCAAATAAATGAGTTTGTTAAAAAAAAAAAAAAAAAAAAAAAAAAAAAGAGGAAAAAGAAAAATTTGTTGCTTATAACTTCTTGCACTAATTTATCACTTATTTTATATATATATATATATATATATATATATATACATATATTATAAAGCAATGATAAAATTTCAAATTCATATTCCAAGAATTGAAATAATGATGGACAAAGAAGGTGAAGGGTGTTATTGTCATTTCACAAGAATGATAGGGCATAATGGTCATTAAGAAAGAAAAAAAAAGGGTCCCTTTTTGGTAATTGCGAAATGCCTGGATGAAAGGTGATTAATCATCTCAACTTTTAACAGCTTTTAGAATTCATATTTTATATAATATATATATATATATATATGTATATGTAGAGAGAGAAAGCGGGAACAAAAAACAAAGAAATACAAAAGATACGTGAATGGTAATAAATGTGGAAAGTTGAAAGTCACCATCTCTTTCTCTCTCTTACTTTTCAACTTTTTTACACTTTCCTTTTCTTGGCCACTGAAAAAGTTTATCAGCTTAGTTTCACGCCTATGCCTTTATCTTCACTCGCGATAATTTCTTTTTAATGCTTAAAATAAATTAATAATTAAAATTCAAAATTTTCAATTTTTTTTTTTAAAAATTAAAATTAAAATTAATTTTTAATTAAAAATATATATATATATTATTTTGAACGCGTAAGATAAATAGACGATATATATGATGAAGTAAAAAGTGAGGTGAAAATATCGTGGTATTTTGAAAAAGTGAAGAATAAATGTGAAAGTACGTACAGAAGAAGAAGAAGGTGGGAAAAAAATTAAAAGAAAAGGAAAAAAAAGGAAAAAGGGGAATTAACGGTCAAGATCATCTGACATGAGCATCTAACCGCTAGATTCTCTGCATGTCAGTGAATTTACCTGCTTTGGGGACATGCAAACTGATGAGGGCAAGGGAATTTTGCCCCAACAATTTCAACATCAAACCGGCACCTTCCTTTTTCTTCTTCTCTTTCTTTCTTTACCTTTTTAGTTTTTACCATCTCTTTTATTTATTTTTTTATTTTATTAGTTTTCGGATTCATCACGATTCCAGTTAATCTTATTCAGTTTGAGTTATACTTTTAGTATGCAACTTTTATTCATGTACTATTTACAATGTACTTTCCAATTATGTCAAGTCAAAGAGCTTACTAAACACTCATTAGTATTATTATTATTTTTTTTTTTAAAAAAAGAAGTAATTTGTCCTTAAATGTAACTTTAAGTTTAAAGAAGAAAAATCAATTTTTGACTCAATAGAGAATCTCTTAACCAAATATATCAAATGGGACATGTGATGTTGAACGTGAAGCTTAGTTTTTATTAGTGTTTGCTTGCAAGAAGTTAATCTAAATATACATATATATATATATATATATATATATATATATATACATATAATCAAAAGGTTGAATAAAAAAAACATAATGACAAAGGATGTTAAGGATTAGAAGAAAAAAAAAAAGAACAAAAATAGGAAAGAATTGTACGAAAATGTAAAAACATGGTTTTGAAAGATTATCAATTATGATATAAAAGTCATTAAACATGAATAGTAACATCTATACTTGTCTTGTAGTTAGAGGAATCATATGATCAATTGTTAGGTTGAGGATTCCTTACACTTTCATCACTATGATGCACACCACCATCCCTACAAGGTCAAGAATGACCTAGTCAAAAAAGCAACACACATACATATACATACATATATTAAGTATAACTTTCAAATATTCAATAGCTTTTTAACTTCGATAACTTGAAATAATATCATATTTAATTATTTTCTTTTAGAAAAACTACTTCTTACACACTTATTTTTCTATATACAAAATTTTAAAATTAAAATTTTATTTAAAAAAATTAAGACTCCTTTTATATAAATATAATATAATATTATATCTATTTTCTCTTATATTATAAGATTTGAAGAAGAAATGGATCAAGTGAAAAGGAAAGGAAGGAAGGAAGGAGGGGGGGACAAGGGGGTGAAAAGGTAAAATTTAGACTCGAAAAACGCGTAAAAGGCAAGAGAGAGCGTGCGTTACCAAAAGGGAATATGATGATGATTTTTGCTTCTCAAAGTCTTTCACAAAAGGTCGTGAAAAGCAAAATATATATATATATATATATATATATATATAATTTAAAGAAAGAAAAAAAAAAAAAAAGTTAATTTGAATCATTTGGTACGTTTTAATAATAATATAAATATTCTACTCGAAAGTTAGGTGGGTCCCTCCCTCCCTCTCATCCCCTTAAAAGTACACTTCTACTATCACAATAAAATAATAATATTAATAATTACTATCATTTTGTTTTAGTTGGACTCCATTAATTATTTTACTATTACTAGTAAACTTCTTCTTCTTTCTTTTTTTTTTTTTTTTTTTTTTTAAATTTTTATTTAAAAATATAAATATATATATATAAAAACTTGTTGTGTCAACGTAAATCTCATATCGCTCGCTTAAGAAATTTATTAAGCAGTTATTAAATAAATGTTTGAAACTTTTTATTTAAGTCACACATTTTAAACTCGAAAAGTTCACTTAAAGTATCTAAAGAGTTCAAACTTTCCCTATAAAAAAGACATATATAGGGAGATGTTACCCTTTTTAGAGCTGTTGGAAGTAGTTGGTAAAAAAAAAATTACATGGATTATGACACTAAATCCGAATTCAAAAATGGAGGGAGGGTAAGAGATAAGAAAACAGCCATTTTATTATTATTATACTTAAAAGTTAGTAAAAATTCCTTTGTTTCTATTCTAATTCTCATCTCATGCTTTTGAAGTTTCCCTATGGAATTTGGATTATTCATTTTGCAAATTTCCATAATATTCCTTTGATACCGTTTTGGCTTCTCTTTGTCCTATTCTTAATCACTTGTTTTTCTTTATATATATATATATATATATATACTTCTAACCAAACAAAAACATTAACCTAATAATATTATTTATTTCGATCCGTTTCAATTGAATCTTATAAATTTAAAATACATTATTAAAACAATCTCCTATATGAGCGAGATAAGATTTAAAGTCACAACAATTTTTTTTAATTTTTAGAAATTGTTATTGTTTCAGTAACAATATTATGTATATATATATATATATATATTAGATGGTATTTTAACCGTGTATTATTATATTAAAAATTTACCGTATAAATCTCTGTTTGGATTCAATAAAAAGGAAGGATAGGCCGTGGCAAAAATACCTTTGGCAGTAGTTGCGTGTGAAAAGTAGAAATTATTATTTTTTTGTTTAAAGGCAAACACGGATGGAGCAGGTTTTTTTTTTTTTTTTTTTTTTTTTTTTTTTTTTTTTTTGAGAAAAATAAAAAGCAGCTTCCCCACGCGAAAACAAACTGTACTTTTTAAGTCTCCTTTTGAAATTTCCCAACCCGCACATCAAACCCCTTCTATGGTCGCTTTCCAATCATCTTAAATTTGTTACTCTCTCTTTTCTTTAAAAAAAAAAAAGGTAGGCACAATTCGTAAATTTGATTCAAAATAAATTTATGTCTAAAATATATATATATATATATAATACTTTTAAAATCTTAAAATTTTTAACTTAAGAAAAATATGATTATTTCTCAAAAAAAAAAAAAAATTTGTATGGTGCACTGAATAAAAAGAAATGCAAATCAAATTATTTTACATGAAATATTTGTAAATTTAGAGTAAAGAGATGCTTTGCAACACTCTTTCGAATCTATACTCATATATGTAGGTATTTAAAATTTTAGGTATAGTCTGGTGTGGTCATACTAGTATTAAATTAGAACTCCAAAATTAAGCATGCTTGGAGAGTAAGGTTGCGAAATTAAATTAACTATCATAATTTACCTCTCACAAAAGACCTTAAAGTTTAACTTGAATATATAGAATGTATCAGGAGACGAAAATTAATGTTGATGTAAATAAATAAATTTTTATGAGGTAAAAAAAATAATTTAATGGCAGGGTGATTTTAATGGGAGGTGCACGATGTGGAAACGAGGTAAAGAATAATATATATATATATATATATATATATATATATATATATATATATATATATATGTGTGATTTGGGGAAGTTTATTTATTTATATTATTTTGAATGCAAAATCGTACTCATAATGCTTCCTTCAGGGCGGATGATCGAGGTTTCGAATCTTCCTGGGGTGGTTAGCGCCATGTTATAAAAGTTCTGAGTCGGACTCTCACCCTCGAATAAGAGTTGAACTCTGCGAGCGCTTCGCAGGTCGAGTTCGAATTAATTTCACTAAATAATAAAGTGGGAGACACGGATACCCTAAGTGATATTAAAAAAAAAAAAAAAAAGAATGCAAAACAAATAAAGGGGCTAAAAAGGCAGTCAATCTTTAGTCATGAGAAAGGAGAGTGTGACTCAAAAAAGCTAAAGTAATCTACTCATGAATCTCTTCTCTCTTTTTTTTTTTTTGTTTAAAAAAAAAAAGGTTCATTATCTTCACCAAAGCAAATAAAAAATTAATGGTAAAGGCAAAACAGCATACATAAAGTACTATTACTACTATTTAACTTAACTTACTCCACCTTACCATTAATATCAATTTGCGTGTTTTACGTAAAAGGTGATAATATTAGACTCGATATTAAAAAAAAATCCTAATATATTAGCATTTTAATAAATTAAATAAATAAATAAATTTTGAGTTATATACGCGTTATATTCCGAAAGAATAAACAAATGGTGTTAAAAAGGAAGAGAGAGAGAGGGAGGGAGGGAGGCAGGTTTTGCTCTGCCCAGAAAGCATTTTCCAGAAATCCTTGCAACTGTAAGTACTTCTATCCCTTCTTACCTTTCCTATTTTCCATAAATTCTTTCTCTCTCTCTCTAAAAAGAAAAGTATATATATATATATATATATATAAAAAAACACAGTTTCTCTCTCTTTCTCTTTTTCTCTCTCAATAAAAGACAACCAACACTGCATGCTCCCCTTTCTCTGCCACCTCAACTAAAATTTACCTCTCTTGGCTTTTTCTGTTCTTTCTTGCAGGCCCAAAAAACAGTTGTTTTTATACTCTATTATTTTTTATTTCTTTCTCTCTCTCACACACTACACACATTAGTTAAAAACCTTCTTTCTCACAGCTTTTGTGTTGGGGTTTTTTTTGTTTCTATTTTATTTTTATTATTATTAGTATTACTATTTATTGTTATTATTATTATTTTTTTGTTTTGTGTTGATATTTTCTTTTTTATTATTATTATTATTATTTTTCTTTTTTGAGTATATATTGAATGTGAAAGAGACGGTGAGTGTGGTTTCCATTGCTTTTATCATCATCATCATCATCAAGAAGAAAGAATAAGAAGGAGAAAGAAAAAAGGAGAAGAAGAAGAAGACCCATATATGTGAGGTTTTCTTTTTTTTTTTTTTAAGAGAGAGAAAGAAAGGAGAGGCAAAAATGGGGAGAACAAAGAGAGGAGGAGGAGGAGGAGGAGGAGGAGGAGGTTGTGTCATGTGTGTGTGAAGGAGGGGTTCTGATCTTTCCTTTTCGTGTTGAATTCCAATACTGCTTTTCTTTTCACAACTCCGAGTGAAGAAATAAATAAAATCATAACTATACCCCATAACTTTCTCTGTACATCTTTTCAATTCTCTGTTAGATTTTTGTTATGTAGAAACATATGAAGAAAGGGGTGGATTTTTCTTGAATTTTTATTTCGAGTTATTGGGTTTTTGTTTCTTCCCTTTCTTCCCTTCCTTTACAGTTTTTTTTTTGGAGTACATAGCCACTTGGATTCATTCATTTTGTAGCCCAGAACAGGGAATTCATTTCCCTTTGGTGGGATTTGTTAAGGAAATTTTTTAAATTGTTTTGGGGTTTAATTTGAATTGATTTGGCGATAAAAAGTATGAGGGCAGGGTTAAGTACTATTCAGCAGACTCTGACGCCGGAAGCGGCCAGCGTGCTTAACCACTCAATAGCAGAGGCCGGACGACGAAATCACGGCCAAACCACACCACTGCATGTGGCGGCGACGCTTTTGTCGGCTCCATCTGGGTTTCTTAGACAAGCCTGCATTCGTTCTCATCCTAATTCTTCTCACCCACTTCAGTGTCGCGCTTTGGAGCTCTGCTTTAGCGTCGCTTTAGAGCGGTTGCCAACTGCTCAGAATATGGCTCCCGGAATGGAACCTCCGATTTCTAATGCGCTTATGGCTGCTTTAAAGCGGGCGCAAGCGCATCAGAGACGAGGTTGCCCTGAACAGCAACAACAACCGCTCTTGGCTGTAAAAGTTGAGCTTGAACAGCTTATAATTTCTATCTTGGATGATCCAAGTGTAAGTAGAGTGATGCGTGAAGCTAGTTTCTCTAGTCCGGCTGTCAAGGCTACCATAGAACAATCATTGAATTCCACTTCTCATCATCACCATCACCATCATCATCATCATCCTGGGAATGTTAGTTTGGGAACATTTGGAGGAATTGGACCTAGGATGCTCACATCTCCAATCGCATCTCCGAGCCCCGCAACGACGCCATCTAGTGCCGTTCCCTTATCTAATAGGAATATGTATGTGAATCCGAAGCTGAAACAAGGAATTTCAGGACCATTGGGGAACCAGAGGAATGAGGATGTCAAAAAGGTATTGGATATTTTGATGAGGTCCAAGAAAAGGAACCCAGTTTTGGTTGGGGAATCCGAACCAGAGGCCGTAGTGAAGGAGTTATTCAGGAGGATAGAGAAAGGAGATTTTGGTCTTGATGGGCCTCTTAAGAATGTTCAGGTGATATCAATTGAAAAGGAACTTCTTTGCGATAAAAATCAGATAGCAGCAAAGATTAATGAATTAGGAAGCCTAATCGAGAGCAGGATCAATGATAATGGTGGTGGAGTAATTCTTGACCTGGGCGATTTGAAATGGCTTGTTGAACAACCTGTCAATTTCGGTGGTTCCGGTGGTGTGCCACAGCAGCAACAGATGGTTTCCGAGACGGGGAAGGCAGCCGTTGTGGAAATGGGGAAATTGTTAGCGAGGTTTTCAGAAAATAACAGTACTAGTAAGTTTTGGGTGATTGGAACTGCAACATGCGAGACTTATTTGAGGTGTCAAATTTATCATTCTTCAATGGAAAATGATTGGGATCTGCAGGCAGTGCCTATTGCTTCAAGATCCCCTATGCCTGGGATGTTTCCAAGGTATGCATGATCAGTTCCTATATCAATTAGTATACACCATGATCATTCCCTTCATAAATATTTATGCTTATTTCACAGGTGGAATTGTTTTGCTGTATATATATTCATAAATGGAAACCTGTTCTCTAACTTGCCCTAGTTCTGAAGCTGACAAGATCCAATCTTTTGCTTTTGTTTCCTATAAGTTCCTGATCCTTTTTTTTTTCTTCTTCTAACTTCTCTGTAATATTGCTGTCAGAATCAAATTTTCTAGAGAGAAGGTCCTTGGACTAATGTATTGAATATATCTTTTCATTGTCTGTATTGGTGGGAATTTATTTAAGTTTGACATTTCTTGATTATGTAGGTTGGGCAGCAGTATGGATCCTCTGAACCCACTAAAGAGCTTCCCATCTATGGTGCCTGCTTTTCCAAGACGTATACCAGGGAACGTGGATCCTTCGAGAAGAACTTCGTGTTGTCCACAATGTTTGGAGAAATATGAAGAAGAGCTTAAACTTCTGACCAAGGAGTTTGAGAATGTCTCTTCTGAAAATAAATCAGAAGCTTCTAAACCACCCTTGCCAATGTGGTTGCAGAATGCCAAACTCCAGAGTAGTGAAGTCAATGCAATGAATCCTTTGCAGGTAAGCTTGTATTGTAATGCTAAAAATCAAGGGACCAAATTACGAAATCAGAATATTGATTTCATAGTTCATGTATTATTTGTAGGGGAAGAATTCAGAATTGCTTCTAAAGCAGAAAACTCAAGAGTTACAGAGGAAATGGAATGACAGTTGCTTGAATCTACATCCTAACTTTCATAAAAATGTTAACCTTGATAGAGTTGCTCCTGCACTTTCTGCTATGAGCTTCTACAATCCGAAGCTGCTAGCTCATCAACAGTTGCAACCCAAGTTGCCGGAAACTTGTAAATTTGGTGAGACACTATCACTGAACACAAACAAAAATTCTACCCAAACTTTGCAACGTGCTGGCACTCCCCCTGGTAGCCCTGTGAGGACAGAACTGGCTCTGGGACGAAAAGTTTCTGAAACATGCCCTGAGAAGACTAATGAGACTCAAGAAAATCATGTTAAAGACTTCTTGAGCAGTATATCCGCTGAATCTCAAACAAAGTTCCTTGAAAAGTTTGCTAATGCTTTGGATGCTGATACGTTCAAGAAGCTGCTCAAAGGCCTCATGGAGAAAGCTTGGTGGCAGTCTGAAGCAGCCTCTGCAGTGGCTTCTGCTGTGACAAAGTGCCGACTAGGCAATGGGAAACGTAGGGGTTCAGGATCAAAAGGGGACATATGGTTATTATTTACAGGTCCTGACAGAATTGGGAAGAGAAAAATGGCATCTGTTCTCTCAGAGCAAATATGTGGGACTAATCCAGTAACTATATCTCTTGGCTCACGACGTGATGATGCTGAACCGGATACCAACACTAGCATCCGTGGTAAAACAGCATTGGATCGAATTGCTGAGGCAGTTCGGAGGAATCCATTCTCAGTTATTGTGCTGGAGGACATCGATGAAGCTGATATGCTATTACGAGGGAACATAAGAAGGGCAATCGATAGGGGTAGGCTCACAGATTCTCATGGCCGTGAAATCAGTCTTGGAAATGTCATATTCATTCTAACTGGAAATTGGTCTTCCGTTGGTAATGGCCATTTGGTAGACGAGAAGAGGCTTGCAGCTGCGGCAGGTGGTAATTGGCAGTTAAAGTTAACAGTGGAGGAAAAGAATGCAAAGCGCAGAGCAAGTTGGTTGCAAGATGAAGAAAGATCAAGAAAAGCAAGAAAAGATGCAAACTTTGGTATCTCATTTGATCTTAATCTTGCTGCAGACACTGAAGATGATAGAACAGATGGATCTCACAATTCAAGTGACTTAACGATTGATCACGAGGAAGAACTGGGGCTTGAAACAAGACAGTTTTCCATTACATCAGTGCCCCATGAGCTAGTGAGTTCAGTGGATGACACCATAGTGTTCAAACCAGTTGATTTTGGATTCGTTCGAAGGGAAATAAAGAAAACAATATCTGCAAAATTTTCCACACTGATAGTAGATGATGATGATGATGATGAAAGGAGGAAGAGGGTCTCCATACAAGTAGAAGAAGATGCAGTAGAGAAAATCATTGGAGGACTATGGCACGGAAGGTCAAGTCTAGAAGAGTGGGTAGAGAAAGCTTTAACTCCAAAATTCGAGGAAATCAAGTCCCGGATACCGTCTTCCGGAGAGAAGATGACGGTAGTTCAGCTCCGGCTAGAAGTTAATCCGATTTTGGACATACGGAGCAACTCGGAAAGGCTACCCAGCACAATCTCAGTCATGGTAGATTGAGCTTTTTTTCAGGCATTGTGTTGTATTGTTTCTTGCTTCGATCGATCGATCTCTCTCTGTTGTTGGAAGGGTATAGATGTAAATACGAAAAGAGAGCCATTTTGGCGGGTGTAAAATAGGTTAGAAAGAAAGAAAAAAAAAAAAAAAAAACCCGTTAGAAAGGAAAAAAGGAAAGAGTGAGTTGCAACAGACAGCTCTCACCTCTTTTTTTTTTTCCCTTAAAATTTATTAGTCCTCTATTTCTTGTTTTTGCCATACTAAAATTTTTGTTATTAAGAATTTTACTACAAATATATTTATTACCTATCATTAGTAAAGTGGATCAATAAGATGAGGCATTCCTCCTTTTATTATTATTGTTCGCATAGGTTTTACGGGTTTTAAATGTACTATTATTATTAAATAAAAAGATTTAGACTTTTATTAATTTTTTAAACGAGTGATATCACATCATGTTTATATTAAGTTTTATTGAAAATTAATATTTTTTATATATATATATATATATTAGGGAGAATCTGAAGATAGGGTGTTTGGTGGTAAAAGATAAACTAAAATTGACGGTCAAAAATGGACTTTTTGGTTTGATGGATTTGGATTGGTAAAGTAAAGTAACAGTATCGGGGAGTGGGACCTACAGGAGAAAAAAGGAGGAGTGTTAAGACGACACGTTAATGCATGTTCAACGTGTCACCACCGTCTTTCGGAGTCCTCTGCGATAGCCGTAAACCATGTGGACCCTACACACCTACTTTCCCAATTAAGATTTTATTTTTATATGTCGTTTACTCTTTTAACTTTTTATTTGTTTTTCTTTTAAAATCCTACCAATCATATTATTCTTTTACGTTTCTTATTACTATTATATATATATATATATATATATCATATTGTAATGTTTTTTTTTTTTAACTCATGAAATCAAGATTTTCGTTGTGATTCTGAGTTTAATAAAATTGATAATGAATATATATACTTATATTTAATATTATAACATTATATGTTTATAATATAAGAGATAAAGACGAAATATTTCGTGATTATCAAGAGAATTTGAATTTTTTTTTTTTTTTTTTGTGTTTCAAATATAGTGTAAAGTGGACAAATAATTGAAAAGGTGATTGCTTGAATACAAAGATACCTTTCACATTTGTAAGTAAACTTTAGAGAAGTCTTTACTTTTTATCATTTTTTTTTTCCTTAACACCACCCATTTGTCAAACAAATCTTTTTTTCTTTTTGCTTTACTTCTACTTTAGTCAATGTCTAATATATTTATTATATATATATATATATATCTATCAAATATATATATATTCACACCAAGTCAAATACCTGCCTTATGATATCATTTGATTTTATATACGCCGGCTACAAATGCATAAAGTAAAATTAAGATAATTCCCCATTTTGTCATATATATAGAAGAGTGGAGTTTTAGCTTACAAAAAAAAAAAAGAAGAGTGGAGTTTTAAATTTTTAGTTGGACACAATAGAATGTGCATTGTGAATACTATTAAAAATTACGGATTTAATACTCATTATACTCATACGTAAAAGTTAAGATGAATATAATATATATATATATATATAGTTAGACAATTTGGTATTCAGAGTCATCACGACTCCAACTAATCTAAATTTAGCCTAGAATTGAGTTCGTAAAGTTCAACTCTTACTCAAGAGAAGACTTTTCTATGGCTCTCATGGCACACACAACGAGTGTTAAACCCTCGACTTTATGTAACATTCATAATGCGTTTTTTTTATTGTGTCAAACTAAGTGTTTGGCGAAGGGAAAAAATATGATCCACACAATAAATATTATATATATATATATATATATATATTTGTTGGACCATCATGTATTCGAGCTATCACGACTTCGACAAATTCAAATTCGATCTTGAGTTGCACTTGCAAAGTCTAATTCTTAGTCATAGTATAACATTTACAGTATGATTTCTTTCTCATTGTACTAAGTGAAAGTGATTGGAGAGGGACAAAATATGATCCACAGAATATATATGTATACATATGAAAGTATGAACGTGAAATAAATAGAGTGATGTGTATACAATACACACAGATAACAACGAAAAACACTAAACATTGTTGGAAAAAAGAGATAGTGATTGCCCAAATTAGAAACAACACCTAGCATGGAGACAACCGACCTCTTTAATGCAGCAGCTACACATCGACGGGAAAGGCCAATGCTATTGGCCGTTTTTAATGGCCGAAATTAAAGGCCAATTCTCAAGGCCACTACCCCAACTCTCCATCATCATCAATGCTGCTGCCAACTTAGTCCGTGTTTTCTACATTTATTCATATATATATATACACACATACATACATATATTTTTGATTTTTTTAATTGGTTTTCACTATTACTCTTACAATTAATGTATTTATGGAAATAAGTAAAGTCAAAGAAATATGTAAGTCTTTTATATAGTACTATTATATTTCTTTAAAAGAGTTATTTACGAATTCATATTTTAATTTTTTATTTCTTCAATAAAAAGATTATGGATCAAAATTAATATATCAAGAATCAATTTCAAGTTTGGAATTGAAGGAAAAGAAAAAGAAGAAAAGAAAACGTGTGGTCCTTTATTGGGTAGAACGTCCGTCGAGCAGCCATGGAGAAGATGAAGCTTAATTCTTTTCTTTTTTTTTCCGGAAACAAAAATTGACATTTCCACTGAATCTAGACACCAAATTAAAGGAGACAGTCAAACAAAAAAAACAAATAACGGAAAAAGCTAATTTATATCAAATAAAGACAAAAATAAAAAGAAAAACAAAGTTGAAATTTCGGCCTTTTTTTCCTGGTCCAATTTATTTTTTGGTGTCATCTCAATCCATACATGATTTGTCCCTCCTATTATTGCTCGTAATTTGTCGCTCTTTTTTTTTCGATTAATTTTAATTCGTTCTGTATCATTACTTTTATTTGAAGAAAGATTTTATTATAACTTATGACATTTTATACGAGTAAAAAAAAAAAAATCTTCATGTCTTATCTTTTTCTATTATATTCATGAGGTTACATATCCTTTTCTTGGCACGTTTGATGTCAACATGGCTCTTTTTTTTAAAATAATACACAGAATTAGTTGGAATTTAATTCATGAAACAATTAAGAAAGTCAAATAATTTTTTTTTTTTTTGAAAAATATTAAATACGAAAATGATGTGATACTATTTTATAAAGTTCTGCTCATTATGAACTAAAATTTTAAATTCGATAAAAAAATTTATTTTCTTGTTGAGATATATGAGTATAAATTTAATAAATGTGTAAATTGAATATTTCTAAAGTAATTTTTTAAAATAAATGAGGTAGAAATTTAATAAATATTTCATCAAAAGGTTTTGTGATTGACTTTTAACAAAAGTTGGTGTATATATATATATAATCACGTGAAGCGTAAGGAAAAACTAAAGAAGAAAAGACATGCAGTTGAAAAACAATGCATGGTGCGACTAGATTAACTGCATGTACAACCGACCATGCCAATGAATTTGACTTGAAATTATATATAGACAAAGGTGAGAAAAAAAAAAAAAAAGAGAAAAAGAAAACTTGGTTAGTGTTGGAGATTTTTCCAGATATGGTTAATCTATTATGATTGAGATTATATCTAGTCAATGCACAATCTCTCTCTCTCTCTCTCTCTCTCTCTCTCTATATATATATATATATATATATATATATTATATAGTTTCCTAAGGAAGATAGGATAATTATATATTGACAAGTTACATAATCTTCCTAACAAGAAATCTCAGTTTAACTATTGGGATTGTAGTCGCAGGTTGTGTGGCGGAGTGGCAAGAGGCCACCCCCCAACCGTCCCTTCGGGGTTCGACACCCAAGTCTCCCTCTCCCTATGTAACAAAAAAAAAAAAAAATTATTGGGATTGTAAAAAATATCATAATACATATAAGGATTTTGCAAGATTTGATTGGGATTACAGTTCCTTCTATATATAGATAGATATATATATAATTTGCACCATTGAAGAAGTACGAGCGGCTATCATTTCTTTTTTTAGTTTTGCATTTTTTAATTTAAACATGATTTAAATTATGTATGTTCATAAATGCGATTTTGATCAAGAAGACATAGTTTACTTGATAACAATCTCACTTATAACTTTTAGAAGTCATAAGTTTAATATGCCAACTTATTCAAAAATTATACCTTATTATCACGAGACTCATTTTTATAGATAAAGAAGTGTACTGCAAGATAACAATTACAATAACTATTATTCAAGTCTCAACATCGATATATATATACTAGATAGACATCCTGCACCCAGGTGTTGGATGCCTATATTACAAATTTTTTTTTTTAAATGTATAGTAAATCTTTTTTGCTATTGATTTATCAATTATTTTATCTTTATAAATTGTACATAAAGAATATAAAAGGTGACATAAAATATATAATAATTTAATATAAAATAAAAAAGGTGACATAAAAGGATAAAAAATGTTATTAAATATAAATGTCTAATTTAAAAAATTAAGTGAAAAAAAAACCTTAAAAATCACTACATTTTGTCATTATAAAAGACGTAATCTTAGATATACACTAGTGATAACACCTCACCCTCGGATGCGAAGTGTACCAAAATTATATTATATATAATATTATGTTCATGTTTATGTTATACTTAAATTAATTTTTATTAATATAAATAATAAAATATTAAAAATAATTAAAAGGTGATAATAATAATATAAAATGTTATTATACATAAATGTTTAATTACAAAATTGAAATAAAAAATCCCTAAACTTCATAGTAAAGAATATGAAAGGGTATTAGGTATAAATGTTTAATTAAAAAAAATTAAAATATAAATAAAAGCCCTAAACATCATTATAATTACATCTTTTACCATTAGAAAAGATGTAATATATATATATATAAAAGATTTATATAGATACGTACATACATATATATACACACATATAGACAGATATTTAGTGCTGTAATAACGCATTAAACATTAATGTGAGTTTGTTGTCTTTATTATAAGTGCATTAAATTTACAAGTACAATTAATTTAGAATTTCATGATCATTTTAAAGAAACAGTTTCAATATTATTCTTATAAAGTATGTTTTTAATATGTATATATATATATATATATATATATATATATATATATATATATACATATTTTTTTATTTTCAAAAGATTTGTTATATATGTTTTAAAATATTATCACTCAAACAATTTCATATAAATAGAAAATAATATGTTCAAATATATATATATATATATATATATAAAGTAAATGCAAATTGCCAAGAATCAAAAAGTTAAAAACTAACTTTTGATAATTTATAGAATTAAAAATAATTTAAGAAACTCATTTGACCATATCCTAATCAAATTTGATTGGTACATTATATATATATATATAAAGCCATAGGATGAGGAGTATATCTATAATTGATGCTGAGGTGTTTGTCTTTAGCGTTATAAAAAATGAAGTGAATTTCTGAGTAAGCATATAATAATTTGATCTAATCTCATCAATCAATTATGAAAACCATGCTTCAACCTTCAATCTTTCTTTTCTTTCATTATATATTATAAAAATATGGGGGAAAAAATTCAACTTTTTGCACAAAAAGATACAACAAAAGCATTTTTTAGACCAACCAAACCACTCCCACAATCCAATTCTTTTGGTTAGATAATACAACTTTTGAAACTATCACAACTTTAACTAATTTTAGATTTGGCCCGAGTTGCATCTGTAGAGTTTAACTCTTAATCGGGGAGAGATTTCACCTAGTGTCAAATTTTCGACTTCGTATTTTCATTGTGTCAAACCAAAAGCTTCCCACAATCCAATTCTTATTGTGTATCCAAGAGTAGTTAAATTCAGTATACTTTTTCTTTTCTTTTTGTTCTTTTTCCAAAATCTCTTAAAACATCTTATAAAATATTATCTAAAACTATTAATAAAATTAAAATATATATCAAACTAATTAAGGTCGTACTTAATTTTTCAATCTCTCTTTATATATATATATTGATATTGTAGCTGAAGGACTCTCTTTACTATCCGAGGAGCTCATCTGCTAAATCAAAGCTCAAGTATTAAAGTTAGAAAATAAAGATAAAAAAGTGATACTTTTTATTTGGCGATCGTAAGTTCTTTCATAAGCTTGAATATTAAGATATTTATAGCAATGTTTCGATGTAGCATATAGATAAGGTTTATAAATAGACATTCATATCCTTAGTCATGTTCATCAAGTCTGTCGCATGAACTACCAAATTACTATTTTACCCTTCGGATATAAGGTATACCATATATATATATATATATATATATATTATTAAAGTTTATATTTATTTGTATATAATTGAAGAATGGGTTGTGGTTTAGATGAGTAAGGAAAGAAAGTTGCAGTTGTTTTGTCGTGAAGAAGAAAGCAACAAAGATTTTTGGCGGTTTCCTCTTCAACTTTCCATTATCAATACTTTACAACTTTTATACTACTTGTCTTTGCCCCCTTGTCTATTCAACCTTTTTGCTATAAAGACAAACCAACCCCAACCACTGCCCTTTTCCCTTACCTTTTTTTTTTTATTTTTATATATATATATATATATATATTATTTTATGAAATATATAAAAATTTAACATAAAATATGAGAGAAAAGTTTAAATTAATAAACAAGAGTTTAATTTTTTTCTCTTTGACACGAGTGTATTATATGAGTTTCAAACTATAAGAAAACACTATTAATTAAGCCAAATTCACATTCAAACTAATATTTGTTCAAGTCGGATTGGTCCCTTGTGAAAGGAACCACCGATACCTCAAATTTTAAATAGCTCCATACGTGAATTGAGGTTCGAATCACTTAAATCGGAAGAGGTCTTTATCATCTTACATTCGCGTTGGGGTTAATGAGACTTAAATTTACTGTCTTGAACATAGTCCTTTGTGTGTAGAGTGAATTATAACTTCTTTTTTTTTTTTAACAAGCCTCAACTTGTGTATAATAATCAACAAATAGGGTTAGAAAGAATTTAAACTTTAAGACTTTCCACTTTGATGCCATGTTAATTTAAATGAAGCAAATTGTTTTAATTTCGTAGAAAGAATATATATATATGTTTGCATGAAATTGATGCATGATTGGTTTGTACGAGAGATATTACATACGTATCGAATCAATCTGGGATCTTACAAAGGCAATGACCAGGCTCTTTTGAACATGCATGCATGTGTTTTTACACTTTTTTTTTTTTTTTTTTTTTTTGCTTAAGCATCCGGTATCCGAACCCACACGAGCCGACTAAT